>CM028348.1:24128430-24689430 GCA_016618105.1 Dendrobium huoshanense
TAAAATATCTTAATGGGTTTTAAGTTTTCCAATAGTCCAAATATCTTAATGGAACACAACAATCAAATAAAATTGTAATTGCGGTTTGAAAAGCAAAATAATGAAAAAACTATCTCAAACAAAAGCTAATTAAACTCATCCTTAATTTGAGATTACTTTCTTATTACTTTCTAAATAAACTTTTTAGCACCGAAATTTATGTAGTAAAAAATCTATCCCAAACAAAACCTCAGCCCCACCCAAAATTGAGCCACGGAGGCAAACAGTCAACGAAGATTTGATGGACAAGAATAAGCATCGATCATTGTAAGGCTGCCAATAGACATAAAGATCACTTTGCTTATTTGAAGGCAGACATAGAGATCAATTCACCCACTGGACTTGCACAACATTAATGTGTAGCCGGTTCATTAACATATTTGTACATCAATAGCTTTCATGTGAAGAAGTTCCGCTTATGTTATTTTACAATATCTTTGACTGGTCTGCTCCCAGCTATGCACAAGCCATGTCGGGATCTTTCTGGTATTATAATTATGGCTTCAAGGAATAGAGAAGAATTTTTAACTAAGCAGGTTATTTAATTCGGTGCACATGGCAGACAAGACGCCCATTGATGAATTATTTTCATATTTTATAAGCTTTTTTCCTCATATTTATAATGTCGATCTTATAAAGATTACTGCTACATGGCTTTGCTCACATCATCCCAACAGATTAGATTGAATTAATTTGGAAGCTTACTGACTATCAACAGAACAGAGACCTCAACATGGACATAAAGCAACCAGTGGGCCAATTAGCCATAGCCAATCTAGATTTGCTTTCCCTGCAGAGTGTATAAAACAATGAAGCTAGTAAGCAGTAACAATCAAATATGGAGTAATAGGTGGGTATGGGCCTCCCTGCTCGGAGTAATTATTACATTCGGACAAAAAATCAGAAATTCGGACGTATACCGTGCAATACATAGTGCTTAATACCGAGTTTCAGGTGACGTGGTGCATGATTATTAGTCTCTGGACGCATCAGGTGACATGACGAAATAATTGCTCCTCTGCTAGAGATAAACTTCTTTCTGGGGCAGATCAGGTAGAGTTTAGAGCGGCTAGTTGTCCACCTTTAAAAAAAAATTGCCCACATGATAAGTGAATGAAAGACGACCAATGATTCATATAGAATAAAGGTTTTTCATTGACCCAAAATTTATTTATATGAATATAAAGATAGAGAGAAAAATATAGAGTCCTCTCATTTTGAAATTTTTAGATTAATAGATTTATCATATCATTTGGTTAGGATTTGTCTATTTAGTCATGGACATTCTTTTTAGCAAAGCATGACATTTTCATTGGAATTGGTAACTAAATGGAACTCAATAGTTAACCTATATTTAAGTTTTTTTTTTTTTTTTGATAAAATTCACCTAAAGGCCTACGTGTTAATATAAAAAAGAAATTACAAGTCCTTAGAGAATCAATAGCCCTCTAAAAATACAACATTTAAGGTAAAATCTATGAGACTTTGATTTAATGTTTTGGGAAATTTACATACATACCATTTTATTTTATGTTATCTACATATCTAACACCAAAAACATTAATATTACATGCATACCACTCATATACAACTTTAATATCAAATATACCACTTCTATAATTTATTTTCTACCATTCATACAATTCTATAAACTTTAATATTTCATTTCATGCACCTAAATTTATTCTATGAGTGGTAGTTATGTAATATTAATGTTTTAGGTGTTAGATATGTAAATAGCATAAAATAAAATGGTATGTATGTAAAAACCCCTTTAATCTATTACAATTAAATCCACAAAAACGAAAACAAGAAAGTAAATCGAAGCCAGCGAGGTAAAAAGCCACAGAGTAAGAGCAAACAACAGTAAAAGTCTTATGGTACTAGCCTCTCAAATAAGACACCCCAATCGAATAGCTTCAATCCAATGAGGATCAACCTGAAAAAGCCTACAAAGGAAACAACTAGCCACAACAAGGAGAAGGATAGAGAAAATCACTGTGCCAACATCAATCACATAACAACGAAAAAGAAGAAAGTCAGAAAAGGAAGACAACACCACAAAGAAGCAACCCAACACCCAGACAACAAACACCAAATATTTCTTAAAACAGCTTTATAGTACAAAAATTTTAATTTTGATACTAAAAAAATTACTTTAAAAAATATCACGAAAGTCAGGCTCTAAGAAAGCCTTAATATAAATTTTAAATCAAATATCAAGAAAAATGTAATGTAATGAACATCCATCACCTCCCCATACTTCAAAGTTTTCACATAGATAACATTTCTCATCAACATTCCCCCACTAAACCTCCCCCTGATCCATCCCCGACCGTTCCTATTACCAATAAATTTGATGCCCTTTCTTACCAAGACCCTCTTGCTGATTCAGCAGTCTCTAGCTCGAACTTGAATGAGAAGCAGGACCAGATGCCAATCTCATCCTCTTACACTGAAACTTCGGGACAGCCACCCGATCCTCATAATTTGGGTCCTAACTCCAAAACCAAAGATATACAGCAACCTTATGTGCAATCTCAACCAGCCAACAATCCCAAGAACACACGTGCCAAATCGGCCAAAAAGGCCAACTCCTCTTCTTCAAAGTCCCAATGACCAGGCCTCCACCTCTGCTGGCGTCCTGGAACACTCGCGGGTTTAATAGCCCGGACAAAGCCGTTAGCTGCAAGAACCTGGTTTCTAAATTTGATCTGGATCTTCTTTTTCTTCTGGAAACGAGAATTTCTAGCACCACCCCGCAAAGCCCTTGGTTTTATACCACTCATTCTGTTTTTCCCTCTGAAGGCTCTTATGATAATTTTGCCTTTTCTAATCCGGGCAGAATCTGGATAAAATGGAATGCTCTGAAAGTGATGTTTAAACCGTCGTTCACTTCCAGTCAAATGATTCATGGGACTGTTTTTAAAGGGAACTCTGAAGTTTACTGTGTTTCTGTGGTTTATGCATCGAATTCTTCTGTTGAAAGGCAGCGACTTTGGAAAGATCTCATGGATTTGGCTGTGGATATCTCTATGCCTTGGATCATTTTGGGGGATTTTAACTGTTGTAGATCCCCCAATGAAAAAGCTGGTGGTTCGGCCCTCTCAAACTGCAATACTTCTGACTTCAATAATTTGATTTTCAATATTGCTGTTCAAGATTTATCTTCTGTAGGACACTACTTTACTTGGTACAATCAAAGGGCTGAAAATCCTATCCACATCAAGCTTGATAGGATGCTTGTTAATGATAAATGGCTTGACACTTACCAGAACTCTTATTACCTTGTGGATAATCCGCAGATTTCGGATCACTCTCCCATTATTCTGCAATATGACCAATCCCTTCATCAAAGGCATAGGTTCCTTTTTAAAAACTACTGGTTATCTAAACCAGAGTTCTGGGACTCTCTCATTCAAGTTTTTTCCAAGAAATTCCACAGCAGCCCTACTCATGCATTCCTCCAAAAGTTGAAAACTCTCAAGACCAACATCAAAGCCAGGAGCTGGGCATCTTCCAATCACCTCCTAAAGGAAATTGATGATCTTAATAGAAGACAATCTTATTTGTTGAGTCAAATTCAAGACTCTCCTCAGGATCTTCATCTCAACTCGGCCCTTATATCGGTTAACCACCTCCTTGCCGAGAAAAACTCTGATTGGTCTGGTTGGATTATTCAAAGAGCCAAGGCTAAGTGGTTGTCTAATGGGGAGGATGATTTGAAGTTTCTCTACTCTCGGATCAACATTAGACACAACTCCAATTTGATTAAATGCATTACTACTAAGGATGGGGAGTTCAATGATCCTACTGACATCAAAAATGCTATTGTCAATCATTTCACGAAGCTCTATAACACTGAACTACCTTCTACCTCTACCTCCTGGAATGCCCCCATTCACCACAAAGTCCCGGCCAACCTCATTCCCCTTTTATCCGCCCCCATCTCTGTGGATGAAATTAAAAATGTGGTTTTTTCCTCCCCTAACAGCTCTGCTCCTGGGCCTGATGGCTACACCTTTGAGTTTTATAAGTCCACTTGGAACACTATTGGCTCTCAACTGTGTGAGGCTGTTTTGGCTTTTTTCTCTACTGGGACTATGCCCAAGCATGCTAAAGCTACTGTCATTGCTCTTATCCCTAAAAAACCTCATGCTCAAGACATTGCCGACTACAGACCCATCTCTCTTTGCAACACTTTCTACAAAATCATTGCCAAGATTTTAGCCAATAGATTGAGAGAGGTTATGCCTTTTATTATTCATCCTAGCCAGGCTGGCTTTATTAAAGATAGAGTTATCTCTGATAACATCTTGCTTGCTGCTGAGCTGCTCAAAGATTTTAATACCTCCAAGAGAGATTATTACTTCTGTGCTAAATTTGACATCCACAAAGCTTTCGATACGGTCTCTAGGAGCTTTTTACTTAATCGAATGATTGAGAAAGGTTTCCCTGATATTTTTGTTTCTTGGATCAGAGCTTGCATTTCTGATGTTCAATTTTCTATTTTGATCAATGGGGCCCTTGAAGGTTATTTCCAATCCAATTCTGGCCTCAGGCAAGGCTGTCCCCTCTCTCCTTACCTATTCTGTATTGTGATGGACAGTCTTTCTTCTTGCTTTGAAGAGGCTAGCTTGAACAATTTATTTCAGGGTATGAGAGCTGGGGATATTTTTATCAATCATCTTATTTATGCAGATGATCTGTTGGTTTTTGCTAAAGCCAACTTAGACAATGCCAATGTTCTTAACAATATTCTTACCAATTTTGCTGGCATTTCTGGGCTGCAAATTAATAGCAACAAGAGCAGTATTCTTTTCTCTAAAAACACTGATGTTGAGGAGGCTTTATGCAGCAATCTGAATATTCCTATTGCTAATGCCCCTATTAAATACCTGGGCATTCCCATCTTTATGAAAAGATTGAAAAATGGTGACTATCAGCCTCTTTTGGATAAAATTTCTGGCTGTTTGGAGGGCTGGAAGGCTAGAACCCTATCCATTGCGGGTAGGCTGCAATACCTCAAATTCACAATCAACAATGTTCTGGCTTACTGGGTTCGTGGGACTGTTATCCCCAAGACTTGTGAAAAGATCATTAACAGCTTATGCTCTAGGTTTCTTTTCTATGGGGACATTAACAAAAAAGGCTTACACATGATCTCCTGGAATAACACCTGCAAACCTTACTGTTATGGTGGCCTTGGTTTGTACTCTATAAGTTCTATATTCTTTGGCTTTGGCTGCAAAGTTATTTGGAGGTTCTATAACTCCAAAAGCCTTTTAAATAGCTGGTGGAAAGCAAAATATGAATCTTTTTGGAATTTTGGCTGCTCTAAATGCTCTATTTACTGGAAAGCTCTTTGTGACGTTGCCATTCGCTTACAACACTCTCTAAACTTTCAAATTACCCATTCTAGTAGGCTTTCATTCTATTGGGACCCCTGGTGTTTTGGGCTTTCTGTTGCTGAAAGGATTAAACGGGGTAACTTTGCTTTCCCTACCCCTACTTCCAATGAGGGCGTTAGCAGTTTTATTATCTCTAATTGCTGGAACTTACCTTCTACCCTCCCCGCTCCTTTAACTGCTCTTATACATTCTGTCCCTATCCACGACCTGGATGTCGACTGTTGCTGGACTAATACTGGAAAGCCTTCATTCCGCAAATTTGTTCAAATGTTCTATGAGGACTGTGAGGTGGTTCCTTGGCATAAATATGTTTGGCACAAACACTTTTCTTTACGGTATTCCATTTTTTCCTGGTTTGCTTTTATGAATGGGCTTAAAATGGCGGATGCTTTAGCTAGAAGGGGTATACCTGCTACTCCTATCTGTGTCTTCTGTAAGGCGGAAAATGAAACTATTAACCATCTGTTCTTTGAATGTGACTTCACATTCAACATCCTGAAACATTGTTTGCCCACAATGAATTCTATGCTGCTCCGTCCAAACCTCTGGCAAGTTTATTTTCATTTGGAAGCTTCGGAATCTGACACTATCAGGAAATGCTTTGGGTTCCTGTTAATTTCTGCTATTGTTTACCATACCTGGAGAGCCCGCAACGACAGAATTTTTGGGAATAACATTGATTGCCTCACTACCATCACGTCCAAAATTAAAAAGGCTGTTTACCTTAAGACCTTCAAGAAAAAATGCTTTCTATCAAGTCAGATATGGTTCACTTGACCTCTGCCTTTTTGCTGAGGATGGTTTGCTGGCGTCCATGGATGGTCTCTTGTGGCAACCATGGGCTGGTGGCGTTTTTGAAGGACAATGATGATCGCAATCTATGCCCTCTCCCCTTGGACGGTCTCAACTCCATCCTTTTTTGGCAACCAGGGGAGTATCTTTTGTTAGCCTCACTGATCTTCATGCAGATTGCTTACTGAGTCCTTTCATTTTCAATTTTCAATTTTGTTTTTCTTATCATTTTACCTTACTGTTATTAGTTTCTTTTGTTCAGCAGCTGTTGCTGATAGTTTTTTGGTGGTTGCAACTTTTTACAGTTTGCAACTGTTTATTTCTTTGTAATTCTGTTTCCTTTACATCAATGAATTGGGCCTAGGCCCCAAAATTTCCCAAAAAAAAAAAAACATTTCTCATCAAAATGTATTGTGTACGCACCTTCCCATACTCAGCTATTTATATTGACAGCTAGTTATAGCTAGTAGTATGGAAGTCATCCATGTGTTGTAACTCGTTAGAAGCAAAGCCAAAAAACTATAGGAATCGTCATCAACAATGTCTACATTTTGTTGCCTCCACATTATTTCCTGACTCCGAAACATAAATCCGGTAAAAGTTCCCATCACAGCATTGAATTATAGATCACATAAATAGTCGAATAAAACGACGATGTTTACTCGGAAATCGGAATGGGTCACATTTCTTGCCAAACTATCTCAACTTTTTCCGAGAAAAATGAATCTTGGAAAGAAAAAGTTCAGAGAGAAAAATATTTATTTTTCCAATGAGAAATATCCTAATAGGATTGTTGTCATATATATTTTAAATCTTATACGACCTATATTGTGGAAAGCCAGAGTTAAGGGTGTAAGTAAGTCAAATTTACTCGTGAGCCAGCTTAAGATCATCAACTTGATAAATAACTAATAAGCTGAGCTCGTTGAACTAACAAGAGTCGGCCGTTAGTTCATGAGAGTTGACTTGTTTGAGAAATTTTAGTATAAAATATATTGAAAATATATTAGAATCATTTATATATGTAAAGTTTTTTTTTTTTGTTTAAATAGAAATAATCAAGCAATATGATATTAAAGACTATTTCATCCCACTAATTTTGAAAATGTAGGAACATAGTATTTGTTGCGGGCTAGAATATACGCGGCGGTAGAGTTAGAAAATTTTCGTCTGAGAGTTGCACGAATATTCAGCACACAAATAGAAAAGGAAAATAAACACCAGGATTTTTACGTGGAAAACCCGAAAAAGGGAAAAAACCACGGGATCGCGCCCAGTTGAAAAGTTCCACTAGTGTTGCTTGAGTTACAAGAAGCTGATTCGTCCCATAAGTTAGGACGATCAGATTTACAATGAATTTCTTCTGGATTGAAATTCAGTTACAAAGTTGTGCAAAATTTCGGCATTCTCCCGAATATCCGGCAGAATTCCGGCGTGTTCGGGCGGAGGAAAGAACTCCGACAGTGGTCGAGGAGGAGCTGATTCTCCTTCCCCTTCTCTTCTTCTTCTCTCCTTCTTCTCGCTTGAGTCACCTCTTATAAGAAATGAGGGGTCTATTTATAGTTTTTATGGAGTGGCATGACTTGTAAATAGGTGTGAGATCAGGGGCGAACAGGGAGTGGTCGAATGGACGGTTGATATTGAATTAATCCCTTGATCATACACCGTTCGTCAGTCATATGAAGGCCTTAGTGATGTCGGAATATGTCAATTTTGGGCTCGTTGGATTCGTCTCGTCGAGCCGTTCGATTGGACTATAAGCTCGTTAAAATCGGAGACCGTTTTGTAACTCAAATTGTGATACGAGCTTTTCAACAGCGCTTCGGGTGCTTGATTTTGGCTCATTTGCGCTCGGATTGAGTTGAATTTGGTTTCGTTGGGTTCATATTTCCGAGACGCTCAGTTTGACTATAAGCTCACTGAAATCAGAGTTTAGATGCTCCCGAATTTAATTTTTGAAGATTCCGATTCGGTTTCACCTCGAGATTCGTGCTTGATCAAGATGATTTTTAGAGGATATATCAGTATTATTTGCTCTGATTTTTATTTTAAATTTTAGAGTTGATAAGATGAAGAAGTGAGTAAATGTAAGAGATTATTAATGACATTAGTCATAGCTTGTTCTATTCCTTATAAAAACTCAAGTAATGGGTTATATTTTAAAATTAGTACATCATTTATGCATCCTAAAAATTATCTTAATCAGGTAAGAATCTCGATTCATATTTAAATTGAAAACTTATGAAATTAAATTCATTACCATATGAACCCCAATTTAAATTGAACATCTCGATGAAAAATATTCAAAAATATTAAAAGTTGTCCAACGTGAGTCCAAATGAGCTCACATCAATTAAGCACTTTAAGCAAAATTAAAATTTCATAATATTAATTGGATGACCAAATAACCTTTAAATTTGGGATGCTTGTGGTCAAATTGAGCCTCTTTAAGAGACAAAATCAATAAGGCTAAGATCACGTAATTTTGGCAACATTAAAGTGTTTAAATGCTAAATAAAAGCACTATGATCAATAAAATCAATATAAGCCATCCAATGGAGCGTTTGGAATTTTCTTCATATTTAGGTGGAGTCTCACTCTTAAAAATCTTTAAATAGGCACCCACTCCAACATGGGAGGAGAGCTTGAAGCTAGAGCTTGGACTGTGTTTGAGATTTATGAAAGCATATGTAATAACATGAACATATTTGAAATCTTATTTTTTTGAACTCATTTGCATGTATTAAGAAGTGTTTTAATGCTTTAAAAATGTTGCATGTATTCTAAAATGAGTCTCAAAGGTTTAGAGTGAATTTTGACAAAATCAAAAACATGTTACTATTTGAGCTCCCAAATGTTGGGAGTCCGAGCGTCTCAACAGTGCTATACTAGACATCAAATAGTGACATTTAAGCGCTCTGAGTTTTGGAATTTGAATTTTTGAACTAGAGCCGCAGCGCGAAGTGGTAGCGCCATAGTGCTTGGCTAATTATAAAAGCACTTTAAATATATTTTAAAACCACTATTTTGCTCATTCTGAGAGCTGCATGTTGTCGCGCAAAAAGAGAAAGAAAGGGATTTGCATGCTTTCTAGAGAGAGAAACTCGATTTGAGACTCTTTGGTTCATTTTAAGCCGTTGACCCAATTTGGAAAGTTTTCTAGATCGAGGAAGGTCACATTATGCTATCTCGGTTTTCAAAATTTCATAGTTTTCTATAAATTTCTCGATTAAATTTATATTTTTGTTACAAAAAATACAAAAAATTTTACACTCGTAAACCTTTCATTGCTTAACTTTTTATATGTTATAGAGATTGAGATAATATATACCTAATTGCGGTGACAATCAGGTGGTAGCCCAACGATGGCCAACTGATGTTGTTTTGATGGTAGTGTTCAGTTAGTGGTTCAATGGCGATGGGATTGTGGTGCTTAGGTGGAGTTATGAGATTCTTAGGGCCTTTAAGTTGTCGCTCTCCAGAATCTAATTTAGAAGTACAATTCTTTTTATCTTTTTAATCACAACAATTTTTGGTATTTGTTTAACTTCTTTTGTTCAATATTTATATTGACATATCTGTAATAAATAATAAAAAAATAAAAAAAATATCTGTAATAAATTACAAATCACATATAACAAGTTATAAATTTATAATATCACAAATTAGAATATTATAATTTGCAAATATATGTTTAATTGTTTGAAGAACTTGAAACTCTAAAGACTAGAAGTCATGCAATTTGTACAATTTGTAGTAAGTTTTTATTCAACCCACAGGTTTAAATATAAGAGTATAAACATTTCAAGAAAATTCTTAATGATACAATTAAAAAATTATTTAAATCCATTTAAATTGTAGAAATACTCTTAGCAATTAAAAGAGCTATAAAGAAATTTTATTGTGCATTTAAACTTTAATATCTATGAGATAAATCAAAATATATTCAACATCTCATTTATCCGGAAGAAAGTTGAAATAATTAAAACAATGAGATAAAAGAAACATATCATATTATCATACATTCCTATTTAGGTGAAAAGGATGAAAAGAATGATGTTGTGTTGGTCTGATTTTAGATTAGGTTATTTCTGCGTGACATCACATTAATATAAATGCATATAAATATGCAATTAGATATTATAGACTGATGTAAATGTGCCCTTTGTAATAGCCTTAGAATAAGAAATTTTGAATTCAATGTAGCTAGTGTCTCCTCTCTCTCTCTCTCTCTCTCTCTCTCTCTCTTGCAAGAAACTCAAGCTTCCTCCAAAAATTTTCATAACAAGTGGTATTAGAGCCTCGTTGAGGTGTTCTTGAGGTGGATGAAGATTCTTCTTCAAGAAAGGGAGGTTGGACATGCCATGATTGGGATGCGCGGTCGGACGGTGTTTGATTGGAGTGACCTGGTGCGATCGAGGAGTGAGCAGAGCATGCGGAGTTCGCAAAGCAATGGTGTACGTGCATGCATGAGGAGATTGCGGGCATATGTGGGCAACCATATGAAAAACTTTAAAATAGGGATGATATGAAAAAATTCTTTCCAATAATTTATTGAAAAACTTTAAAATAGGGATGATATGAAAAATCATCCTCAGATGACCGAACTTTATTATTTTTAAAAAAAGGACCGAAAAATCTTCCTATTATTAAGAAATAATATTACACAACTCCCCTTGGCCTATTGGTTGAGAGCTTAGGCTTCCAACTAAGAGGTCCAAGGTTCGAGTCCATGTGTATGGGTTGTGTGTGTGAGTTTGCCTTAAATGGCCTAAATGTCCCAAAAAAAAATAATATTCTTCAATCATTTGACAGAGAATCCTTTCAAAAAGTTCAATTAATTTATTTAAAAAATTTCTAATTAGAAAAAATAGCTAATAGATTTGAATCTCACCAAGCAAATTTGAATGTTTTGATTTTATGAAAAGTAATATAATTAGTGAATTCCTTTTTCATTTTCTGGTTTATTTATTTATGTATTGTAATCTCGCTCAGTGTTGCCCAAACTCCTTTTTATCAAAAATTGGCTACATTATCGCCGGCCATTGTCTCTGACCTCTACCACGTCTTCGTCGTCGCTGGCACAACTACCCACCACCATCTTATTCATTTTACTTCAAGCAAGAAAAAAAGCTCCTATGTTTCTTTTACTTTTATCCAATTTTTTTCAAATACATTACATTCATTTTACAACATATTTCTCTTCCAACAAATCAAATAACCCATAAACAAAATATTTATTTCAATCAAGATAAGACATTATTTAATATATTTTGTCATTTTCAATTCTTCTTACTCTCCTGTAAACCCATACAGTTTGGTGGGATTGGCCTCCCTTCTTTACAATCTATTCAATTCAGTTTTAACTGCTCACTTATTGCTAGAATTTATAATACTCATAGCCCCTTAAGTGAATAATTTTTTAAAGTTAATATATCTCCCTGGAAAGAGCCCACTTCTAAATCCTCCAAATTCTGGAAACTAGTCTGTATGGATGCTATTTTAGCTAAACAGAATTTCCATTTTAGAGTTAACACCTCCTCTTGTTTCTCACTTTATTGGGATCACTGGTTTAAAGGCAAAAGGTTAAACGAAATTGTGGAGTTGATGCCACTGCTTGGTTCTTTTCCTGTTAATGACAACATTTCTGTTATTATTGATGGTGATAATTGGGTTCTTCCTAATGATATGCCTCCTGTTGCGCATGCTGCATTTTCTGATGTTAATATAGGAAATGGCTCTTCTGATACCTTATACTGGGGTGAGGGTAAGGTCTGTAATCACAAGCTCTATAGAGATTTTTATTTTAGGGATCTTCCTAAAGTAAATTGGTGGAAATTTGTTTGGCACAAAAGATTTGTGATTAGATATTCATCTTTTTGTTGGATGGCTATAAGAGGAGGTCTTAAAACTGTGGATTATCTTATTGCTAGGGGCATTCATGTGAGCAAAACCTGTGCTCTTTGTCACAGCTGTGATGAAAATATTAGTCATTTATTCTTTGAATGTGACTATTCCTTTGCCACTGTTTCCTCATTACTTAAAAACTTGGGGTTTCTGCTGGTAAGACCGAACATTCTGCAGTTGTTTGAATACATAGATGTTGTACACACTGAAAATAAAAACTTGTATTTTCTATTGGTATGCTCTGCGGTATATCATATCTGACGTGAAAGGAACGAGAGGAAATTTGGGGGTAATGCTTTATCTTCTTCTTCTCTAGTTAATAAAATCAAAAATGCTGTTTTGCCCAAGATCAAAAAGTGGAAGGGTGGTATTATATCAGATCTACTGTAATTTCTGGAGGTGTTGTTGCTTGGTTAAGCTGGTTTCTGTCTATTGGCTGTATCTGGAGCTTTTCTCTGTTCTGCTGGTAGTAGGTTTTTTCATGAATAGTGAAGGTTTTATGTTGAAAGTCGGCAATGATGTTAGAATTGTCACTTTCTTCCTAGGATGGCAGGAATTTTGAGATACTAGTTTTGCAACCAGGTTGAGAGAGCGGCAATTTCTGAGCCCTTGGATTTTTGTGCTCTCTCCCCTTATCTTCTGCTCAGTTTTGCTCCTGTCATTTTATTTCTTCAGTTCTTAGCTTTGGAATTTTGTATGAGGGTTTTTGTTCTTTTCCCCGGTTTTTGGATCTTGCATGTTTAGGCAAGATCTTTGCTTTTTAGTTCTCTTTTCTGATAGGTTTTTCTTCTTCATTACATGTAACTAGTTTATATTAATGAAAAGGCTATGGCCATATTACTCCCAAAAAACAAAAATTCTTCTTACTCTCTTTAAATCATTTTTTTTTCTTCTATTCTTTTTTCCTCCTTACCTCCTGTTGTTGCTAATACATTGGCACATTGCTTCATTGATCACTGCATTTTAGTATATTTATATAGTCTTTTAGAATTCATATGTAATTGCAAATTCTCAGTTAATATAGCAATCATATTGCTCACCATTTATTGAATTCATCTTCTAAATAGTCATGATGGAAGTAATAAGAGAAGCGGGCATCGGTGCCGTCTCGAGGTGAATCAGAATGCGCCACATCATTTTTTTACTATACGTCGGTACTGTGTACCACTATGTACCAGGTGACATGGCATATCCTAATTTACCTCTGAACGATCCGGTGACCGCGCAAAATAATTTCCTCATATATTGATACAATTCATAATTAAAAAAACGTTTATAATTAACATTGTAATCATTATTAATATATTGACACATTTATTAGCATACATGTCATAATTACTAAAACGCTAATATAATTTTAAAAATCATTAATATCTAGATACTTTCTATTAATATAATGATATGTTTAAATAACATGATAACTCACAGAGACATTTATTGAGCTTTAGACTTGTGCAGGTGGCAAAATCCACAATTTATTCCTATAAAAATGGTCTCCCTTGTCACTCCACAATTCTCTTAATCAGAGCTAATAACAGCCCACTCCTTCCCATCTCTCTCTTTCTGTCTGTCGCCGCAGTCTCTTGAAGGAAATGGAACTGTACGTGGAGAAGAAGTGGAAGCTATTGAAGAAGGGGAGCAAGAAAGAGACAACAATGGCGTCGGACTCCGACAAGAAGGAAAGCGCAGCGGCCAGGCGGTCCTTCACTCGGCGGTGCACTAGACTGGCGAAAGAGCAGAGGGCCAGGTTCTACATAATGCGCCGCTGTGTCACCATGCTCGTTTGTTGGAGAGATTAGGCTTAATCCTCATCTCCTTCCAACCTTCCTCATCCACTCTGTTTCTTGCTTCTGCGAGATGTGTTCTCTCAGCCATCCCAGGAGGAAAAACAGAGCAGCAATTATGAGAGCTGGCATCGATCAATTGATAATCCTGATAGTTTGATTATAGGCTTGTTGGATGATGGTGGAAGGTGTTGTATTGGAGTATTGATTTGTGAGTATTGGAGAGCTCTCTGATTTAATTTTAAGTTTTTCTTTTTTCCTTTTTAAACAGCTTGTTTTCTTAGGTGAAGTTGAACTTCATTTTAGACGAGGTGATACTAAATAATGTCATACAGTGAGGCGATGATTCTGCTTGCTAGATGCGGAAAGCTGGTCTTTTTTTTTTTCCAAGTTTCTTTTTAATACTTAAAGCAGTTTTATAGTAAAATTTTTATAAAGCAGCAAGAAAATCATCCCAAACGAAATCTCAAACTCTTTATTCTCGGAAAGAAGACTGTATATATACATACATGAAGATAGCTAATGATAGATTTTTGCACATAAACCTTTATTAGGAGTAAAATAAAGATAAGAATTTCTCATGCCCAAACTAGTAAACGCAAAGGGAAATTAGAAACAACTAAAAAATATTTAAATTTCTATTATGAGAAAATATTAACCATTGTTGCTTGTCTTTCTTTAGTATTCTTTTCAAGAATCCGGGTCTTATAAACAAAAAGTTGGTATTCTTAAATCTGCAGCATTGCTACCTGTGTTATTATATAGACTACAGGTCAGTTAACGCTATGGAATAGAACATGTGCCATCCACCATAATCTTATTTGATAAATAGAATGTGAGTCACAGTCTCAGAGCCTACTAAGTTTATTATTTGTGAGAATGAATTACAAACAAAAATTAGACTTCAAGAATACACAGCTTAATTAATTGAAAATGTTGAAAATGAACTAAGAACCTGACAAATGCAAAGACAGATTCTAACACGTTAAATAGGCCTCCAAAGAAAGATTAATTATTCTGTGGGGATGCCGAACGTCGTCAGGAGACCAACCAGAATGCACCACATCACCCCTTCGCTCGGCACCGTGGCTTGTTACCGCTGAAAAAAAAATTCTATGTTTGTGTCATATTAACTCATTTTCTTTACTAACATAAAAGAAAGTGACCAAACGAACAACTTCAGGGGCCCCTTCCTTATTCCCAACGGGTACTTATTATTTCTTAATAGAAAGAATCGTTTTGTGACTTGACCGGGCTATGGACCATTGAGAATGTCTAAATTGAATCCAAATAGGAAGAAAGCACTCGCCTTGGCAAAACAGTTATCGTTCGTTATCCACCTTCGATTACCACACCCATCTATCTAGAGTTGGCGGAGGAGACATGCTCGACTGAAAGGAGAGGAATGAGAGTAACGAGGAAGTAGCTATACTATGAAGTATAGCATATGTTATACTCTAGAGGTAGTTCGAGAGGAGCTGTTAGACCACTCGAGCAAGGCGAGAGGAGATTGTGACGGAAAATATTCCAGACTCTCCTAGGCTACTACAATCTCAAGAAAAGGAAGATAGCAAGTGGCGCATTCTGATTGGTCTCCAGATGGCGTTCTGCGTCCGGTCTCCGCACAGAATAATATTTCCTAAAAAACAAAGTAGTCAAACCTTGAACATTGGTACTATCATCATGCAACTTAAATTTTCTGTCAGGGATGCTCAATCTTTGTTTAAATATTTTCTAATTTTGAGCAATTATCTTCTAACTTTGATCATTTTGTCTAATAATCATATTAGAAACTTGTCAGACGTGAAAGCTAGCTTTCCTATGTAACATATGCCAGTCAACAAAGATAGCAACAGAGCCAAAGAAAGAGTGTTCCCAATGTTCAGTGAACTTAAAAAGTAACTGAACCCAATAATTCACACTGGACGTTTTAGAAGATTTATTGTTCCGTGACCATTGTGCAAATGAATAAAATGCTGCCCGAAGAACACAGAGGAAGCATCTGCAAAACTATTTTTTCGCATAGATACCACAGTTCATTAGATCTAATTAATACCTCAAAGCGTTACCATGGAGTAAATATAGGCAAGATTGTGCAGAATACAAAACAAACAGAAAATTGCAATTTTAAAACTGAATTTTTATTTTGTTTAAATGTTATATTTGATTAATACCAAATAATGAAATAATACTGCTCCTTAGATACCTTTGCAGACCTGTTATGACTTTTACATCCCTCTCTCTCTTATCTGTACGTGTGTTGGATCTTTATTCAAAGCTAAGACATTAAGCTCTTTATCTTTCAACCGCCATAAATGTTGTGGCATGCAACAAATATAAATCTAATTTAAATTTAAATTTATAATTGAGATTGATCCTATATCAACCTCATCTACTTAGGCTGTGAAGAGTTTATAAATAGGTTTGTGAGGTATGTAATTCAATACTTTTAGCTTGAATAAACATTCTATTTTTTCGGTTCATTATTGTGAGCGTTCATTAGGTGTGTGATTCATTCGATTGTGGTGCAAGGGAGACTACCTAATTTTAGGGTAAGTTACCTCCTTGCATTGACGTGAGGCCTAATTTTTATTTACTTTGATCATTTATTCCTTGTTTATTTCTTTTATATAATTTTTTATTAGCAAGTTTAGTGATCTTGATTTTAGTAAGAAAATGATACATTAGAAATTTAATGTTATGGAAATTAAATCATTAGCTCACCAGTTTTACTTATTTTTAAATTCTTGCTGAAACTCTTGGATATTAATAACTATTTCATTATGAATTTAGCTAAAAATCTAATATCTATTTTTATTTAAAGAAAGTGATTTGTTGAATTAATTGGTAACTCTTGTTGTGATATGTGAATCCCCATTTCTTTTCATTTGCACAAAAGCACACAAAGCAACATATTAATTATATCAGGAAAATATCACTCGAGTCATTCTGCATCAATCTTCAGTAAAAATGAAGCCGACATCAAAATGAATCCACACCAAGTTCACAATTTATACTGATTAAAATAAAAACAGATGCTCTTAAAAATCATGTCAATATGCTACACAAAGCATCTCAGACTTACACTAACTAGCTAACTAATGACTTGTAAAAAGAACAATTTAGGAAGCATTGGATATTCTTGCACTGAACATAAAATGAATTTAAGTTTAAACCGTCCAGGAATTGCAAGTTTCCTGAATTTTTACTAATAATCTATCACCTTAAACAAATCATCTATGTGGTCATCTTTCATACACATGTGCCTGTGAAAATATTGTTAATACTTTTTTTCGTATTTTTGGAAGCTCTTGCAATATAGTCCTTGAGGCAGCAGAGTAGCAGAATAAATACTATTCTAAAAGGCAAAGGTCATGATTACAAGCATAGTTCCACTACAGAACTTCGCTAAGTGGTTCATGTAATGGAATGACCATTGAATACAACAAATTACATATAAATTTTAAACAATGGAAATAACATGAAAGACATCTGCCTTTACTTCCAGATATTACGGTTCAGATTTTATTTAATTTTCTTAACTTATTATTAATTCCTGGCACGGAGAAAGACTGATTCAATTATGCAGTTTATTCAAACATTAAATAAGGTTCAGGTTTTATTTAGTTTTCTCCGGTTATTATTAATTCTTGGTCAGGAGAAAGACTCCCTCATTCCATTATGCACTTTACTCAAACATTTAAAGGAAAAAAAAAACAGCTAGCATGACTTCCAAAGATTCGGCAAGCCAACTCGGAGCTTGGGGACACTAAGTGAGAGGGCTCTCCTAGTAAGGCACTCTACAAGTGTTTCATGTGTCTAACGCATCCCTACTGCTCTCTTGTGCCTCTGTTTCTAACATAATCTAGCATTCTCTGACACTTCTTCTAATGTTTTTCATCAAATTTCTCTGCACCGAACTCTTATGGGAGGTATATATTGACTTCTCTCTCTTATCAGCTCTTGTGGGGTTTAATTGATCTCAAATCCTCACAAATCCTTACTCTCTAAAACAGTCCCTCTATCAAATTTATCTCTGGCCTCCTCTCTCTCTAAGATTCATCCTCCTTACTTCCCCACCCCACCCCTCCTCTCCCCTCCCCTCCCCTCCCTACTTGGGGCCAAACAGAAGCCCCTATTCCATTCAATAAGGACTAGGTCTATCTCCCTCTATATAGTAAGCTTAGTCATTTAATCCACTGGAAAGGTCTTCTTAATACTCAATACTCTAAAAGTCGTGAATTCGCTCTATCCTTAGTTGAATACTCTGATGAAGTATACTACTCCACTGGCAAACAATCTTCCAAGGCCAAAGACTGGGATACGACTCTTGTTGTTTATGCTAAGAGGCCCTTCTCCAAATCTCTACTAGTTGCAGTCAGAAAAATATGAATTCCAAAGATTATATGGATCTCCTTACACTCTGATGGTTTCTTCCTCAAATTTTCTTATAGAGAAGATTATGAGTTGATATGGAATGGTGGTGATAAGGAGACCTGATAAGCTGCAGTTCTTATTGATCAGTCGGCTGCACTGTAAAGTGCTTCTTCCACTAGTTCTGACATGGCAGTGCACCTTTTCTCCCAATGCCGTTTGATCCCTGTTGTGATGATCTGAACCATTGCTTTGTAACTAACTTAGTTACTTATATGAGCCACTGTAGCAGCGGGAGTTTCATTCATGAATGAAGGCAGAGCTCAAGAGCTCTTCGATGGCTTACTCTGTTTTCTGCTTTGATTTCCTTTCTTCTTCATGTTTCTATGCTAACCTCTTATGCAGCTTAAGCTTTGCTTACATGGTATCAGAGCTGTAGGCAACTTCTCCAGCATTCGCTTCTATGGCAGCATCATCTTCCACAACGCTGATGGAGGACTCTGGTTCAAACGCAGTTTCCAGTGAAGTTATTATCCCACAGCAGTTAAAGTTTTTTATGGCAAATGTGAAGTCTATGGTCACCGTTCAACTCACAACTGAGAACCATCTGATATGGAAATCTCAACTGTTAAAGTTGTTCACTGCGAACAACTTTGATGGGTATCTGAACGGCACTATTGTGCCGCCGGTGAAACAGATCACCGACTCAAATGGCAACAGCAAGACCAACCCCCTCTACTCTGCTTGGCTGCTGATTGACTAGCATTTAGCATCAGCTATCTATTCCACGGTCTCTGCGTCTCTTTTGTCGTATGTTCTCAATCTTAGCTCATCTCATGAAATCTGGTTAACCATTGAACGGCAACCACAGTCATCCAATCAATCTCGTCTTCTTCAACTCAAAGGTGAACTTCACCAACTGCAACTGGGTTATAAGACGATGATCCAGTACCTGTTTGAGATAAAAAAATAAGGCAGATCTACCAACGAAGTAGAAGATATCATACATTACACTCTGAATGGACTGCCGATAACATACCAGTCATTCAAAACTGCAATCCGAACACAGCAAAACCCTATCTCTATCGATGACTTCTATTCTATGTTGTGCAGTTAAGAACTTCACTTAAATGTCGATATGAGTCGTAACTCAAATAACCTTTCATCGGGTGATCCAAACCCTTGCACTAGCTGCTACTAAAGGTTCATACCGTGGACGTTCGTCTGCTCGTGGACGAGGTCGTGGAACGTTTACTGCTCGTTCTACACCAGGCCGCAGCGCGTCTGGTAGACCACCGATCAATGATGGTAATCAAGCAGCTAACCGTGGTGGACGACGGACTCGCCCAACTGTAGAATGTCAAAGTTGTGGGAAGCCAGGGCACTCAACTGTAAATTGTTGGTATCATCACGATACCAACTACACTGCCACACCGCAAGCTTATATCACCACTGCTAACTCACAGCAAGCCGAATGGTTCTTAGATTCTGGTGCTACTGAACACCTAACTTCGAATGCTTCTCAGATTCAGAATATGCAACCATATACAAGCAATTCCAATGTTCAAGTTGGAAATGGACAGCATCTACAAATCGCTCACACCGGCCAAGGTTTGCTGCCCACACCCCTGCGTAAGCTTCGGTTGTCTAAAATCCTTCACGTTCCTCAACTTTCTCATAATCTTATTTCTGTTCACAAACTAACCTCTGATAATCCTTGTTATGTATTACTTAATTCTAATGGTTTTCTTATAAAGGATTCCAAGAGCAACCAAACTCTTCTCCACGGTCCCAATCTTCATGGACTCTACCCAATTACTTCTCAAGCATCTTCTTCTTCTCAACCATATTGTCTTTCTACAACAGCTGCTGCTCCCAGCATTTCTGTTTGGCATCAACGCTTAGGCCACCCGTCTCCAACGACTCAAAGATTCATCCCCGCAATTTTCCCTTCAAGCCTTGCTGCCAATAGTTCGTTTCATTGTACTGCCTGTGCTCAGGCTAAAAGTAGGTGTCTATCATTTTCGTTGTCTTCTGCTAGATCTATCAAGTGTTTAGAACTCATTCACAGTGATGTATGGGGTCCCTCCCCAATCATTTCAATGCAATCGTATCGTTATTATGTGCTATTTGTTGATGACTTTAGTCGCTATTCTTGGGTTTTTCCTCTTCATACTAAGTCTAAAGTTTGTTCGATGTTTCTTCGTTTTAAACAACTGGTTGAACATCAATTCCAAACTAAAATTAAAATTCTTCGCTCGGATCGTGGTGGCGAATATATGAATTCAACGTTTCAAACTCACTTAAATACCTTTGGCATTATACATCAAACCTCTTGCCCTTACACGCCTCAGCAAAATGGCGTTTCTGAAAGGAAACATCGCCATGTTGTTGAAACCATGAGAGCAATGTTGTTTGATGTGCACTTACCAGGCAAATTTTGGACCGATGCTCTGCTTACGGCTGTGTACTTGATCAATCGGTTACCATCCTCCTCTAACCAACATAAGTCTCCTTATGAATATCTGTATAACAGACCCCCCACTTCCTCTCACTTACGTACATTTGGTTGCCTAGTTTACCCATGGTTTGCAACGCAGCTATCACACAAATTCTCCCCTCGATCTCAGCCGTGTAACTTTCTTGGTTATGTTCCCAATTCAAAAGGCTATCGTTGTTTTGATTTCAAAACATCTAAAATTTATATTTCTCGGCATGTTCAATTTCATGAATCTGTTTTTCCTTTCATATCTATTCAACCTCCATGTCCTCAACCAACTACTACTGCAATTCCCACTCCAGCCACACTAATTCCTGCATCTTCTATTCAGCAGACTCTGGCTAGCTCAACTCCACCATTCCAAAGTTCTCAGCCTGCCATGACTATATCACTTCCATCTGATGATCGTATAATTGAATCTTCTCACTCACCTATCAGCTCCTCTACTACAGATCCCACGAATTCTTTTCCACCTAAACATCCTATGCTTACCAGGGCTAAAACGGGCAAGCTTAAACCGAAGCAGATTTTCGATCTCGATCATCAAGTCATCCCTGCTAATCCCACGAGCTTTACACAGGAAACCAAGTATCTAGCCTGGCGACGATCAATGAGCAGTGAATTTGAGGCATTACAGCATCAAGGCACCTGGCAATTGGTTCCATATGAGCCCGGGCAAAATCTATTAGGCTTTAAATGATTATATAAGACCAAATACAATGCAGATGGTTCGGTTGCCCGGTATAAGGCGCGCCTTGTTGCTCAAGGATTTAAGCAGGAGCACATATTAGATTACCATGAGACATTCAATCCGGTGGCAAAATTTGCCACAATTTGGCTATTCCTTACTGTTGCCGTCTCCAACAAGTGGTCTCTACTACAGCTTGATGTGTCCAACGCTTTCTTACATGGCAAATTACATGAGCAAGTGTATATGAAGCAACCAATAAGATTTGTGGATCCACAATATCCACATCATGTCTGTTCCCTAAAAAAAGCCATCTATGGTCTTAAACAATCTCCTCGGCAGTGGTTTGAGACACTGTCAACTTATCTCCTCACTTATGGATTTACCACAAGCACAGCCGACCCCTCCCTTTTACTGTACAACCGAAATTCCATTCAGTTGTACCTGCTTGTGTATGTTGATGATATACTTTTAACGGGCAACAATTCTATCGAGATACAGTGGCTACTTCAAACTCCACATTCCAAGTTTCACATGAGAAATTTGGGCACGCTCAATCAATTCCTTGGTTTACAAGCAACTCATACTTCATACGGGATTCATCTCAGCCAAACTCATTATGCCAAGGAGATCATTTTCAAAGCCGCCATGTCTGAATGCAAACCAGTTCTAACTCCCTTGCCAATGGTCTTACCAACAGCTGAACCGAGTGATGAGCGCTATACTTGTCCTGAATTTTACCGTCAAATTGTTGGCTCGCTGTAGTATTTGACATTAACCAGACCGGATTTGTTATTTGCGGTAAACTTCCTCTGCAAACATATGCATCAGCCATTCAAGGTTCACTTCCAGTTACTCAAGAGAGTTCTACGGTATATTCAAGGTTCTCTTCACCTTGGTTTACCTATCATTCGTGATTCCTTACAGCTCACGGCTTTTGTTGATTCCGATTGGGCATCGGATAAATCAGATCGTCGCTCTGTCACTAGATATTGTGCTTTTCTCGGCAACACATTGGTTTCTTGGACTGTTAAAAAGCAAACCTCCGTTGCTCGCTCATCAACCGAGACTGAGTATAGAGCCATCTCCATTGCTGCCTGTGATGTTATTTGGCTCCGCCGTTTGTTGACCGAATTTCAGGTTCCTCTATCCAGTCCAACCAAGCTTTATTGTGACAATGTCTCGACATTGGCGTTAGCTAATAATCCAATTTTTCATGCAAGAACTAAGCACATAGAAATAGATTTTCACTTCATACGTGATTGCATCTGGTCGCAATTCATCTTAGTTCATCACATTCCTACTGTTGATTAGCTGGCTGATATTTTCACCAAACCGCTCTCTGCTGCTCAGTTTGAGCTTTTGCGTGACAAGTTAACGATTCAACCACCAATCCTTACCTTGAGGGGGGCTGATAAAGAGACCTGATAAGCTGCAGTTCTTATTGATCAGTCGGCTGCACTGTAAAGTGCTTCTTCCACTAGTTCTGACATGGCAGTGCACCTTTTCTCCCAATGCCGTTTGATCCCTATTGTGATGATCTGAACCATTGCTTTGTAACTAACTTAGTTAGTTACTTATATGAGCCACTGTAGCAGCGGGAGTTTCATTCATGAATGAAGGCAGAGCTCAAGAGCTCTTCGATGGCTTACTCTGTTTTCTGCTTTGATTTCCTTTCTTCTTCATGTTTCTATGCTAACCTCTTATGCAGCTTAAGCTTTGCTTACAGGTGGTTCTTAGTTTATTAATGGAAAACCATTCATTCTAACAAAAATGGACTTAAGACCTTAAGCAAGTGAGGAAGCAATTCTGAAAAACTCCTATTTGAATGAAATTTCCATTTTTTCTCTTTGCTGCTAGAATAAAGATGGAATGTATAAAGTGGCTAGCGATATTGGTGTTCCTTTGGCTATTAATAGTCTCATTACTTCTAAATTTCGTCTTACTTTTGCTAGAATTTTTGAATCCTTTATCTCCTCTACAAATCAAATCTCCATCAATCCTAATGAAGTTAAAATCTCACATGCTGTAATTTATGGTTGAAAATCTATTGAATGTGTATCCAGCAATATATCAAACAGTATCTTTGCCCGCAATTAAAACTCTTCATCAAATTCTCAACCTCCTATTCCCCATCTGAAAACCCACAAATCTGATCATGAGGACTAAAACAAAACAGGAACATTGGTAGAATAGAGGTTGCAACAAGCCCCTTTCTCTCTTCCATGCCCTAATCTCAACCTACTCCTAAATTTAAATATGTCCTCTACCTCTTCTAAGATTTATTTCCCAAGGAAAATTTTCCTAAAACCTCTTCTTCCTCCATCTCTTTTAAGCCCCCAAATATATCGCTGATATTAATCTCACTTTAAACTTTCTTCTCCTTAAGAACCCCCTATTTTCCCAACTAAGTTTGGGCAGTTCCCTCACATTGTTTCCCCTTATGACCTTGCACCACATCAAGGTCTTCCCCCACCATTAATTACCTAATGTCCTTCTTTATACATGCAACTTGAAATGTGAAGGGTCTCGAATGGGAGAGGATTCTGGATTGTAGATATTTGATTCTTGTACCTTATTAATGTAGTCTGCCATTTAAAAATTAAAATTTCTACATATGTTTTTAACGATCCTAACTCTTTCAAAAGGTTTCAAGATTTCCCCATTGAGGGACTATCTCACACTGAGAGGATTTGAATAAAGTAGAATCAATTTCAACATTTCCCCATTTAGTTTAAGTTTATTCATGCCTTTGTTGAATTCTCTAATTTCAAAAAAACTTCTCTCATTATATTTTATGCTATTAATGTTGCATTGAAAGGAAAAGTCTCAAGGATTCACTTGTCACCATTTCAAATTCTATTGATTTAGCTTGGATTATGACGGTGAACTTTAATTTTATCTGAACCATTAAGGATAAGATTAGGGGGAAAATTTCTATGCTAAGTTGGTGAATTTCAACGATTGCATAATTGCATCTTTCAAGTTGGCCTTAATTTGGCTCATTATTGCCTATTACTCATCCAAGTAATTTATTTTTTAGTGCTTACAACTCTTTCCATTATCATTGATTTGATTACTAGTTCATTTGAACTCAACTTTATGAGAAAAGTCAATTCACAGAACAAACTGTAAAAGAGGATGACATCTAAAAAAATAATTAAAAAAACCATCCTAGCAATAAAAATTATAAGCTAAAGGGCTTCATACAAAAAAAAGAATAAAAACAAAATCTCTTCTAACTCAACAACCCTACTTTGGGACGTGTTAAGAATGGGTCAATTTTGACTTTAAACCGAGCCCAACCCAAAAACCATTTTCACACCCCTACTCCTTAGATTCAATGAATTCATTTACAATAATTAGGGCTAAGACCATGACTCTGCCCTGCTATTCTTGAGTTTATTCAAAATCTCTTCTAAATCAACAACCTTACTTTGAGATGAGAGAAGTGAGTGAGCTAATTTTTTTCAGAGAATCTCAAACTCAACTAAAGAAGACTCCAAGCTCCTAATTTTGCTCTAGAAGTTAGTAATCTTCTGCTCAATAGAAACCCTTGAAGTCACCACAACATTCTAGATGTTCTATTGAAAATCCTTCAAGTTAGCATATGTTTTCTTGATGAATTATGTAAAGACCTCGGCATGCAAAGCCTCCATCAAAAGATTATCTTTTTCTTTCAGCATAATGCAATCCACACTGGCATCAACTAAAACTTAATTATTCTTTGCCTATCGGAAAAATGACTTTCCATCTCATCCTCCAATTTGCCTTTCAAATCTCTCAAAGGAGGAATGAATGACTTAGCCTTCCCCGTATCAGCTAAACTCACCTCAAAGCCAACTTCTCCATATCAACACCTAATGAAGTCAAAATAAATTGGCCTTATTCTCCTAGGACTGGAATCTCACCTCGAGAACTCGACCAATTTCTTCTATCTCTTTATTCTCAGGCTCACTATCACTAATGAAAACTCTATGTTTCATTAATGGAGATAAGTGAGCAGCTTCCTCCTTTGGCAACTCATTCAAAACATGAAATATGTTAGCTTTAGCTTCCTAGCCCTAGTTAGTCTTGACAATATCTCACATGGAATATGACAAATAAATAAATAAATAATGAAGTTATATGAAAGTCCAAATACAAGTATTTATTTAGTATAAATTAAAAACTTAAATTTTAAAATACAACTTGGGTGATAATTCACTCTCCTTGGTCTGACCAAGAAATATAACTGCATTGATGTATTTAAATCTGTAATCTCTTAGATTCATGAACAAAGTTCTTCTTTGTCAGATAAGTGGAGTGATGACAACTTGCTCTCATAATGATGTTCAACTAGGTCTTTCTTGGCCATTCAAGGGTCAATTTCACAAAGAAATACTTCATTTTTCAATTATTACTTTGTCTTTAGACCAACTATTTTATTGTATTAGGAGGAAAAAAGCATGATAACTTCTTGAAGGACTTTATGGTGAACATGAATCACAACAGGTCCAAACTCCATGCTTTCTACTTTTGCAGAAAATAATGAAAGAAATCAGTCTCGCAAATGAATTCAACACAACTGTGTTGGGACCAAGCCGTAAAAGGTTTAGAATCTCAGCTACCTCAAAGAAGAAAGGAAGACACAAGCCAAGTTGGAAATGATCCATGAAGAAGAATAATCCTTAGCAACATGAATAGAGAAGTTGTCCTCAAATTCGAACTCTTGTTAGAGCAATATCAAATCAAATTATGTTACTTGGCAAGCAAAGTAACAATCTACAATAGCAAAGTTCTCAAAGCTCCTGAAAAGTTCCTTAGCTATAAGAAAAGAAGCAATAAAGAATAAAGAAAAGCCTTACAACATGATTAGTAGAATAAAGAGTGCAAAGGAAAAGATGAAGAAGGAAAATGTTGTGTATTGGTCTTCTTTTTATGATTGTAGCTAGTCTTGTAGCTATTGGTGTTTCCTTTTGTGCCTATATAAAGGCTATAGATTGTATTAGGAATGCATGGTTTTAGAAATATAGTTTCTTACGTTTGCTGCCTCCCTCTTCCCTTCTCCTCTCTCCCTCCTCCTCCTCTATCTACTTCAAGAAGAGGAAGTGTTCTTCCTCTCTTGCAAGAAGTTGGATTCAACATTTGGTATCAGAGCATCGTTGAGGCGATCTCGAGGTGGAGGAGAGGAGGTTTCTTGACTGAAGAAACGATTCTGATCGGAAGAGGGCGGCGCTCTGTTGGCTCGGGTTGGATCTACCCGGCGGAGAGTGGAGCATCCGAAGGTGCTGTTTCGGCAAGAAAAAGCTCGGACGCGGCTGGTGGAGTCGCGGAGCAGGAAGTTCTTGCATTCAAGAATCCGGAGAGGAAGTTTATTTCTTAATGAGGAGAAGAAGGCTGATCGCTGAAGCTTCGGGAGGAAGCGGAGCAGGCATTCTTGCTCGGGTGTTCGCCGGATTCAGTGAGAGGAGCTCGGATGCGGCAGGTGGAGCCACGGAGCAAGAATCTGGCGGTTCGTGGATTTCAAGAGGACGAGCGAACGGGAGCAAGACTTGGTCTTGCTGTTCATGCCGATCGAACAAGAGAAGGGTTGTGAGGCAGCACTGGTGTGTGTTGCACAGTTGAACGGAGCAGTGTCGCGTGGCCCAGCGACCTGGTGTCGCGATTTAGTTCGCGTGAGGCGGACTGGCGCCGGGCGGAGACGATAGGCGGAGGTGTCTTGGCCGCTGGTTTGCAGGCAAGAAGCCGGAGGTGGCTCTAGGTGCCTGAAATCTAGAGTTGTTCGTGGCCATTTGTTCGGAACTGAGCAAGAGCGCTTGTAAGCGCAGAGAGGAATCTTGCCAGGCAAGGGAGCGTGAAAGGGGCTGATCTGGGCGGCTGTATAAGCCGAAGAAAGCTCTTGTAGTGGTATCAGGCATCGTCGAGCTCGGTCGCTAGACGCGGGCGACCGATCTAGTGCAAATGGGTTCCGCGTGGAGAAGTTTGGCGTGGACTTGGGTGCAGGGGAAGGGCCAAGAGCGACTGGCATCGCGTGCGGTTGATCGGGAGGCTCAGCCGGATTCACCTGAGGAGGCGGATGGTGCCCAAAGGGGCTCGGCCAAAGGCAGAAGCCCGATTGGGCTTGAACTGAGGGATCAAGAAGC
Organism: Dendrobium huoshanense; assembly: GCA_016618105.1. NCBI lineage: Eukaryota > Viridiplantae > Streptophyta > Magnoliopsida > Asparagales > Orchidaceae > Dendrobium > Dendrobium huoshanense. The sequence continues at coordinate 24,156,051 of CM028348.1, forward strand.
GGAGCCCGATCTTGATCGCAAGCTATGATGCACCGACACTCCGTTTTAAGAGGCAGTGCAGTGTCGGACACGTGTCGGACACGGACATGCGCCCCACAAGGCGGGGACACGTGTCCGACACGTTTTGACCGTGTCCAGAACTGTTTTGAAAAAAATTAAGCTATCCGGCTATTTCACATTTTAAATTAAAAAAAAAAAACTTAAGACATAAGTATTGGCCCTAAATCCCGGTTCACTCATTCCGCCCTAATCCCGTGGGCTATTTTCTTTCACTGGAGCGAAGCATTCCGCGATTCTTCGAGCAGCCACGCCGTCACCCCTTCGAGCAGCCAGCGTCGTCGCCGCGAGCAGCCGCACGTTCGCCGCGAGCAGCCGCACCCTCGCCGCGAGCAGCCGCACGGTCTTCACGCCATTCTTCCGTCGAGTGAACCATTTGCCCTAAATAAGTTTCTGTAAGTTATATTTTGATATTTTTTTTGTAATTCATCATTTCTCTCAATTGTTTCTCATCTATCATATGGATTTGTGTTCACAAGAGCATGTTGTGGGATTTTTCTTGTTTTTACCTAAATCAAACCCTAGGTTGTAAATTGTAGGTTTTTTTTTTTCTTTTGATTTTGGTTGACAAGAACAAAAAATGGTAGAAAATTTACAAGTTGTAACCCTACTCTCTTTGTTTTTTACAAAATCTTCACTTTTAGGGTTTTGTGAGTATACTTCAATTAGTAAATCAATAAATAGTTTGATGAATTGATAAATAACTAATTAGGAAATGACAAAGGAAATCTAGAGAATATGTTTTAAATTTATGCCATATTTATTATTACAAACACAATATCCTTCATATGAAAAAAATATTTGGAATAAGAGAAAGGAAATCTAGAGAATATGTTTTAAATTTCAATGTTAATTCAATTCTTGATAATTACTAGTATTCATATCATAGCATTGGTGGCCTTGTAGTCGTTTGTTAGTAGTTTGCATTTACAATAATGTTTTATTTACATCATATTCGTTGTAGTGGTGCAATAGCATGCTCAATAGTAATAAAATGCTTATCAATGCATTGATGTGCTTATTGGTGCTTAGTAATTAGTATACTACCCTAGCCTGGAACATTATTTTCACAATTTGGAGTTAGAGCCATACTTTTTGGAGTAATTTTACAGATGTACTTTTTTGGTTGTATTTTTGTGGTTGTACTAGACATTTTGTACTAAACATCTTTATGTTATGAGCTAAACAAGTTATCATGACTTTGATTTAATATTGCTTGCCATTTTTAATATAATATTACCTTAATTTATATATATTATATTTAAAATTATTATGCCGTGTCCAAGCCGCACCCGTGTCCTATATTTTTAAAAAATGTCGTGTCCCGTGTCCGTGTCGTGTCGTGTCCGTGTCGCCGTGTCCGTGTCCGTGCATCCTAGATCGCAAGAAACACTGGAGTAGCGTTGGCTTCTTGATCAGGAGAGCAGGATGATGCTCAAGGCGCGACTGAATATCAAATGGAGACGGTCGGGTTCTTGATCGGGAGCTGACATTGGCGTCGGAATCCGAGCGGAAGCTTGACACGAAGTCAAGCTAGAGAAAGGCACGACGGCTTGATCGCAGGCAGGAGTTCTGGCTTGCAAGCGGCCAGGGCACGACGGTTTTGACTTTTGGAGTCGACGGAGTCGTGTGAGGAAGCCGAACGGAGGTAAGCCGACGTCAAGTCGGGATCAGCAGAATACTGGCGGCAGAGCTGTTGGCTGATGGCGTTGATGTTTTTTGATTGAATGAAAATCGTCAAAAAGGATATGGGATCCGTAGAGGAGATCACCGCCGCACATGATAGATGTACAGATCATGTCGTTGGCGAGACCGGTGCTGAAGGCAAGGCGGCCGATCTCGGATTTGCCGATCTTGAGCTTGGTAATGAGACGGATCATACTGAAGCTGAACACTGAAGAGGCTGGAAGCCATGGAGTCCAGAAGGCCACGTATGTTTTCTGGCATAGACGGTGCTAGGGAAGAAACCGGAGGTAGTTTCGTTCACAGCCTTGTGTGAAGGAGCCGGAGATCGGATCCTTGAGGTGTGTTTTGCTGGTTCGGCCACGAGACGAAGACAGCAAGGTGGAGTGCAGCCGTAGGCGGATTGAGCCTGACGGGAGCTCTTTGCACGAGTTGAGCAAGCTAGCCAGAGCTTGTGATCGCGCTGGAGTCGCGAGAAGTGAAAGATCGGTTTGGATCTTTGAGGTGGAGTGTTGGACTTCAGGTGGAGTGTTGGACTTCAGGTGGAGTCTGGGAGACATTCAAGGTGGAGTCGACATGTTCTTGAGCTGTGCCGAGAGTGCTGAGCGCTTGGAGGTGCGCATGGCACTGGCGGAAGACACGCAGGGCGCTGGCCGGACACGGTAGTGCAGGGCGTGGGTTTGTGACGACCGAAGAAGATTTGTTCGGGTGTGAGAGCGAGAAAGGGTAAGATCTTTGTTAACGGCTGGTTCTTGGGCTTCTTGTGGAAGAGAGAAGATTTGAGGAGTGAAATCTTGGGATTTCTGTTTGAAGAAGGTGTACCCTTCTTGTTCTCCTCTGGTTTGGTCTTCGTCTCTGAAAGGCGATGGGTTGATTGCCGGTTGGAAGTTGCTTGTGCCGTAAGATCTAGATCCTTAGCTAAACGCTGATTTGCAGGTGAGTTGATACCTGCTGGGCTCTCGAGTTTTTTGGGGTTACGTCCCTTGTTTTACCTGACTGATTGTCTTGGTTATTGTTTTAAGAACAGTAGATTTCTTTGTTATGATAAAAACAGGACCAAGGTGGAGATTTGTTGTGTATTGGTCTTCTTTTTATGGTTGTAGCTAGTCTTGTAGCTATTGGTGTTTCCTTTTGTGCCTATATAAAGGCTATAGATTATATTAGGAATGCATGGTTTTAGAAATATAGTTTCTTACGTTTGCTGCCTCCCTCTTCCCTCCTCCTCTCTCCCTCCTCTCTCAACTTCAAGAAGAGGAAGTGTTCTTCCTCTCTTGCAAGAAGTTGGATTCAACAGAAAATATATAAAGGAAAAGTTTTAGAAGTATGAACATTGCAAGTCGCATCCAAAAACTATCATTTTGGTTATCCGTACTGTCAAGTCAAAAGATCTTCTCAGAAATATAGTAATTCAATTACATAGAGATTTAAAATGACATATGAAGATACTAGCGACACATCCAAAGTTAATTTAGTAAAATCTCTAATATTCTATATATTCATCTTAAATTCAATAAAAGAATCGAGTTCCCAAAAAATTAGAATAACATAATAAAGATAAGCACAATATATATGAATTAAAAACAGCTTTATTATTGCAAAGGAACTGTTACAGAAATAAAATAAAGAATTTTTTTTCAAATGGAAAGTTACACATCTTGTGAAAAAATTCAACTTTTATCAGAGGAAAAATAAGATCAAGCTTAGGGGATGGTGACTTGACAAAGCTCCGTAATTCATCACACAATTATAATGCAACTCCTCCAAGAAAAACTTGGAGAACAAGATCTAGGGCGACTTCTCTGGGCGAAGTTCCACAACTAATCAAGTGTCATGATAAGACCTCGCCACCTCCAATGAATTGACTCATTTAAGGGGATGCCGCAAATTTTCTCAATAAAACAACTGCATCCTTCAAATCATTTACTGCCCAGTGAATAACTAAGACAACTTCACTAGATAGATCTAAACGACTAAACAAGGCAATGAATTTCTCAACCAAACTGCCAAGTCAAAGCTTCACAACTTCACCAAAAATTCAATTTCAATGACTCATTCAATAGCTTTTTGTCTTTTCAAGCTCAATGCCAACTTGAATGGTCAGTAGAATCTCCTTCATGCATTCAGAATCCTAAGTAGCTTTTTAAAGCTACGCATTGGAGTTTGACATCACTAACTCCACACCTGGTGACTTGATTAATGGGCTACACACCTCAAAATTTCCATTCATATTTTAAACTTTGTCCCTTGCAAATAGTAATACATGGGTGACTTTCTCCTTGATTGTAAACTAGCTCACTAATGAAGGATTCTTAGCAACATACTTTTTTCAAACAACAATTGTGACTTTCACATATCAATTCCCCCGTTCATAAAAGATCTTAAGATGTCAACAACCTGCTAGTAAGCAAGAACATTGCTCGGCATAATTTTGCAACTAGTATCACTAAGAAGTTTCTTTTATAGCTCCACCAAGAAGACACGGGAAAAGAAGAATCACAATTTATCTCCTTTTTAAGAAATTGTTTGAAGAAGACCTAATAATTTGACTTCCATAACATTTTTATCTTCAACAATTTCTTCTTTATGCTCATCTCCAATTTCTTCAGTTTGTTCAACCTTGCTATTTTTCAAAGGAAATAAAAAGATAATTCAAAAACAAGCGGTAGCTTTATGCTTCTCTAGCATTTGAAAAGTCTCCAACAACATTTCATAGATTTGTTTGTTGTTTTGCCTCTTAATTTTCTTCAAATCTCAAAGACAAGAAAATAGAGTAGAGAATAATGAAAAATCTCTAAAGAAGGTCTAGAAATTCCTACAGTACTTAATCTATCTATTTATCAGTCATATATCAAATCGGAAAAAGCATAAAGGAATAAGCAAATTCATACCATCCAGATCGAATTGGACTTACGAGATTCATTATCATGTTTATCTAGGTCTTACACTAAGAGAGTAAGAGATACAATATTTGGAAAATTAATGTACACCTATGATGCACAGACACGGACACGGCAACATGGATACAACGCAAGACTGACACAGAATACGTCAATTATTAAAAATATATGACACGGACACGGATTGGGCATATTATTATAATTTTTATATTTTAAAAGTAGCGTATAAAAATTGAATTAGTATAATATTAAAAATAATTTAGAAATAATTAGTCATTTAACTAGAATTTATACTTAAAATGATTAATATTAGGATATCAAGGGTCGGGCGTCGATGCCGTGTATCAGGCATCGAGAGAGGAAACAACAATACAGCATTGTCGAGAGTCGGGCATCTATGTTATGCAGTAGTATTGAATGTCGATGTCAAGAGGACGCTTGTCGTCAATATTGAGAGGGCTTTGGTCGTCGATGTTAAGATGATGTCGGACAAAAATGAGCTATCAAGTGGTGGGTGTAGAAATTGCTAGTATCGAGCATCAATGTCAAGACAATGTCAGACTTTGATATTAGGATAATTTTGAAATGTTAATATTGTAACGACATCAGACGTTGATGTTGAGATGACATCGAGTATTAGTGTGAAACCAAAGTCGTGACATGCCAAAGAGAAATGAAAAAGAGAATATTCGATTAAGGGTATTGAGTGCAGATGATTGATTTAGCGTTGTGGATAGAAAATAAGATATTTAATTTTATTTTTTAAATACAAGAAATTATATTAATTTTTTTTATAAAATATTTAAAACACATGTCCAATTTGTACTAAATATTTTTTTAATTGGACATGTTTTTGGCATGTCAAACGTGTGTCGTGTTAGATATGTGTCGAACACTGCATAGCTTTTTGAGGAGAAGTATCGGTGCATCATAGATGCACACCTAATGCTTCATGAGTTGGGTTAATCAAGTCATGGCATTATTAAAAACCAAGTTTAGTCAAGCCGTCAAGCACATGAACCAATTTGCTAATAACTTTAAGGTCATCCAAGAAAGAATTTAATTGAATTCACCAAAATCAACTCGCCAAAAAGTTGAAATTGCCAGAAAAAATGATATTCATTGATGAACTCGGTAATTAAGGTAAACAAGACAACTCGTTCACTAAAAAAGAACTCGCTAATAAACTCATCATTGATCTCATCAACTAGATCTTGGTGTGCAACTCTCTAGAGACTTCACCGAAAGAAACACTTTCTCAAATTATCTCACTCTCAACATTAGAACACTTTAAGAGTTTAGTTAGAAAGACTTAAACAATTTTACAACAAGTATTGCTAAATTGTGTCCTCTAATTTTGATTGCATTACTCAAATTTTGTTTTTTGAGTAGCATTAAACCTTGACAAAGACCTATAAAAAAAATAAAATAAAAGAAGTTCAAAGGATGAGTTTGGCACATGCAAGTAGATTAAGTTACATTCAGACACATTATAATTGACCCAAGTCACATCAGCTTGCACTTTGTGACAAATACCTAGTAAAATCTCAGAGTTCCTCTCTATAGTTATTTCTTTCCCCCTCTCTTTATTAGTAAAAATTATTTTGTGCAGACATCGGACGCAGCTTTACGTCCGGATGCGAAGGTGCCGAGCGGCGGTACTGTCGGCGATATCGAGCCGCGGTACCGTAAAACGGTGATGTGGCGCATTCTGATTGCTCTCCGGAAAGTATTCGGCACCCGCACAGAATATTTTTTTCCTTTATTAGACTACCATACTTATTAGTAAGATTCTGATATCTCCCATGGACAAATTTGGATCAAACATCCAAACCTACAATGAAATTTTCCACCATTTCCCTAGCACTAGTTCGATAAGCATGCTTTGACTGTAGGCTGATAATTGGTTGGCTGGCTCATCAGCCGCACGGCAGAATAAGAATAACATAAATCATGTGATTCTATTTACTTCAAACCACATTGAATCCTTCTTAATTAAACTAACTCCTATCACGAGAAAAGATCTCCTCTACTTTATTACAAGTAAAAAATCTGCCAACTACCAATCACGTTCAGATAGACAACATCCCATTATCAAATGACAACTACTTATCATTAATGGATAACATAACCTTAGCAAAAGTAGCTAACTACTCGCATCCACAATGCCCATCTTTTTCATAATAAATTGGTAGACGATTTCAACAAACACGAAATGAACGATTGAGTAAGGCAAATTAATATCATGTTCAGAACGAGCCGTACCTTCCACTTTATCTCGTGGACACTTTTCAGCAGCCCTCGACTTTAAGAACAAAAGAGGTAGTGAGTACGCCTGTATCCTTTAAGATGACGGCGGCGACGTTGGTAACAGCCATAAAATGGTGGAGGAGAACGAGATGGCGTGGTAAAATCTTGCTGCCGATCAATTAGCTAACACTCGATGTCGATGAACAGGAAGATCGCCGACACCAGAGGTATCCTGTAGGTGAGAGGAGGCCAATGATCGGAAAGGCGAGTAGCTGCCTCGGCCCCCGCATCATCTCATCGCCCTGGAGTGCAAAGATGGCAGTGGCAACGTTAGCCGTTCCCGGCGGCCGGATGAGACATAAGGAAAGCCGGGATTTTTGCCAGCGCCGGGTTTATGGAGAAGATCGGAAGAGACCTTCGAGGATATTTTTGCTAAAACAAATTGTATGGAATAAAAAATTATATATACGTTAAATTTGTTAAAAAAATCATTAAAATAATTAAAATATTAAAAGAATTTCATTTTAAAATGATTTTCTTACATTTAAAGTATATTTGTTTATAGCTTAAGTTAAGACGAATAAGCTAAATTGATATTTGTGATTTAGGTCGTCTATTGGTGAAAAAATATGTTGTTCTAAGCTAAGATAAGTTGAAAAAATTATTATTGGTTTAAAAGTCACCTAATGTTATATATGTTTGAAACGAATAAGAAAGTAGAAAATCAACAAAAAAATAAATGACATCAGAATTTAATGTGAAAAACTCAAAATTGAAAAAAAAAAAAAAAAAAAAAACTAAGGAGTCACACCATACTAAGAAATCAACAATGAAACTGATGAGAAATAAGTACAGTTCTCTCTTATCTCTCGCTCTCTTCTTACTTTTATTCTCTCTTACATTGTTCTCTCTTCAAAAACACAAGAGAATGTCCAAGTAAATAACACCAAGAGACGCCACCCTTAAAAAAACAAGAAAATATTTTTCTTATATGCCTCGTAATGCTTAGGCTCCAATTTGGAGCATTGCGCCTCTGATCTCGACCAGTCTGGTGATGTTGCGACGCTCAAACCCGTAGAAAAGCAGCACTGCGGCATCGAATCTAAAGCGTCATGGCGCTATGTTCTTTGTCGTTTCTCCCAGCAAATTTTGCAACACCGGGGCGCTTGAGAACACAGCTCGGGGTGCTAAAAACACATTATTGAGCTGTTGTACGAAAAAAAATCTGATGCAAAAATAAAATATTTTGAATTTCACTTCTTAAAATTACATGAATATGTGTGTGTGTGTGTGTGTGTGTGTGTGTGTTGCAGGCTAGAATATACGCGTCGATAGAGTTAAAATACTATGTCTTAGCGTTGCACAGATATATAACTCACACATAGAGAACAGAAGATTTTTACGTGAAAAGCCTTAGAAAAAGGGAAACACCATGGGGCCTCGCCCAGTTAAAAATGATTCCACTATAACTTAAGTTTTGGTTACAATGGGCTGACTCGCCTCTAAGGGCGATCATATTACAAGTATCAACTGTACGACATAAATTCGAATGTCAGGTGATGGTTTGATAGAACTTCGTGCGTCAGGTTGTGGTTTAGCAGAACTCTGGGCGTCAGGTGGTGGCCTAACAAAGCACAGGGCATTAGTGTGAAAGCTCATTTTTCATGTTTTCCTTCAAGGATCGTCCAGGACAAAGTTGGATCGTCCTGGGACGATCGGTACAGGCTGTGAAGAAAATTTTAGTTGGAAGGTTCGTCCCAGGATGAAGTGTGGTTTCGTCCATACGAAATTTTTCCAGAGAGCAACTCATTCAGGTACGATAATAATTTCGTCTGAACGAAATTTGTCCAGAGGGCAAATCGTCCCGGGACGATCTGGGATCGTCCGAGATGATCTGCATGGGTATATATGGAATCGAGATCTTTTTGAAGAGAGAGAAAACCTAGGAGAGAGAAAATCAAAGGAAAAATAAGAAAAGGTGATTTTTGAGCGACTTCTATTCGTTTTCGTCCGTAGCTGCAGTTGAGAAAGATGATCGACTTGAGGTAAGGCACATTCCGACTTTCTCGATTTTCAGAAACGAGGATTTTGATGATTTTTATGTTTCAAATTTTATTTCCGTTAGCGAATAATTGGTTTCGTTTTGCACTGCTAAACTTTTTACCGCGTAATTTTTGGTATGTCTCTGAGATGATGTTTTTGCACGTTTTGAGTATTTTCTGGAAGATTTTCTTTGGGTATTTTGAACTCTGCGGTGTTTTAACTGAATAACGAATTATCATGATATTGAAAAATATTACTTCAGTACAATGAAAGTCTTATAATGATGTTGTGTATTATCTGTGATAATTTGGTGAATTTCTGAATATGTGCATTATGTGTAAATTTCTTATACTGCCGTTATGCCGCTGACGATTTTTCTGACGTAATCTGATTTTCTGAATCGAATGCTTTGATGTGCTTTGATATCAAAAGGGAGTTATAAGGTACCAGAATCCTTTGAGATTCTGTCTGTGTGTTAGGAAAATCTTAAAAGAAAATAAGTTCTATTCTGAAAATTCTGTATATTTGTTTCGTTCTGGTGCTATAAGCACAAATGGAGACATAAGGGGCCAGAATCCGTTGAGATTCTGTCAGGGTCCGGGAATCTGAGATGTGATATGTGATATATGAAATGTGATTTTTATCTGATATGAATTCTGATTTATACGATCTGATCTGTTCTGTGATTTGAAAGTTTTATAAGTTTTATCAGATCTGTTCTGCACTCTGATTGAATTCATGTATATGTGATTTGATTTCTATTTAATCAACTATATGTTCTGTCTGTTATATGATTTCTGTACGACTGTTTGAATTATGTACGGCTATTTGAATAACTGTTTCTGATGTATTTTCTAATGTGAATTTCTGGAGATTTGGATTGGTGATTGTAGTCTTGCTAAGCTATTAGTTCATCCTTATTTTCTGCGTGGTTTTCAGGTTCTGGGAAAGGGAAGGAAGTCTTGGATTAGCCGTTCAGTGTCTGATCAGTGATTAGGTATTTTTGTACAGTCATGGCTCTTCTGTTCTATTCTTTTTATCTGTAGCCATGCACTGTATTGTATATGATTATTTTGATGAAAGAAAGAAGAAAATAGTGGATGCATTTCTTTATATGTATTTGAAGTTTATAGCAGCTCTGTGATTCTGTTTGTTTGAATATTTGGAAGAAAGTTTTGAAGCAAATTCCAAAACTAGATCCTGGAATTTCAACATTTATCGTGGCCCAACGCGAAGGGATTCGTTCCGGTCGGGTTGGGTCGTGACAGTTAGGTGGTTATCCGGTGAAGTACAGGGCGTCTGGTGGTTGTTCGGCGAAGGCGAGGGCCTCAAGTGGTGGTCCGGCGAAGGTGAGAGCCTCAGGTGATGGTCCGACGAAGGCGAGGTCTAAAGTGGTGGTTCAGAGAAGGTGAGGGCCTCAAGTGGTGGTTCGGCGAATGTGAAGGCCTCAGGTGGTGGTCCGACAAAGGCGAGGACCTCAAGTGGTGGTCTGGCGAAGGTGAGGGCCTCAGGGGGTGGTCCGACAAAACTCCGACGATGGTTTGGCGAAACTCAGGTGGTGGTCCAGCGGTGGTTGAAGAGAAGCTTCTTCCTTCTCTTCTTCTCTTCTTGCTTGGGTCCCTTTTCAAGAGAGCTGAGGGGTCTATTTATAGATTTCTAGAGTGGCATGGCCCGTAAAAAGGTGAAAAATCAAAGGTAAATGGAGAGTGGTTGGATGTACGGTTGATGTTGAATCCCTTGATCATAGACTGTTTGATGTACATTTGAATGTCTTAGTGATGCCGGTTTTTGGTGATCTTGGGCTCGTTGGATTTTTCTCATCGAGCCGCTCGATTTGATTATAAAAACATTATGTTTAGAAACCGTTTAGTAATTCAAATTGTGGTTCAAACCTTCCAACAACACTTTTAACTCTTGATTTGGGCCTGTTTGGGCTCGGATTGGGTTGTATTTGGTGTCTTTGGGTTTGTATTCTGAGACGCTCAGTTCAACTATAAGTTTGCTTAAATTGGAGTTCGTATGGTCTCAATTTAATTTCAGAATTTTCCAACTTGATTTTGCATCGAGATTCGTGCCTGATCAATATAATTTTTTTGAATGACAAGATATATTGTGATTTTTGGCATTTGGATACGATTATACTATTAATGCAAGTAGTGCAAATAAATACGGGCATATGAATAGGTAATAGCTCGTCATTATTACTTTTACAAATATTAATGGGTGCAACAAATAAGAAAGGCTAATTTATTACTGAGGTTAGCTTGAGACTATTTTATATTTGTACAGGATGGTGGGGCGAAGTACTTTCTTTTAAATATTATTGTTTCTGGAGAATTCCTCTACTGATTCATATGATTTACTGATTATGAATTATAAGAAATAATTATTGTGTCAATGGGCAAGAGTGATGACATTGATTACTAAAAGCCATCTAAATATTGAACTAGAAATACTAACTAAATAAATGTCACACAAGCCAGAATTCCTTACTTGTTTAGTATGACTGTTTTGATATGTATATAAGGCACTAGTTTATTGTTATTGATTCATACGATTTCCTTATTGTTTGGATAATTTTGTTATGACGATGATTTAAGAATAATGGTTTATAGTTGTACTGTTTTGATATCCATAATGTATTGTTTTTCATGGTTTACTATTATTGTAGTTTCTGCATATATTCATAATCATATTAATTGCAATTGTTATGAACTGAATAATTTCATGAATACTATTTTTTTCGTGCTTCGAGTTCAATATAGGGAATTAGTGACATGCTAAGCTTTATAAGCTCAATATATATGATTTAGTAATTCCAGGTAAAAAAAGATATTCAAGAGTGTAAGGCTGACTAGATATAGGATTCTTCAAGTTTCACTATCATTTGTCTATTATTTATTCTTTTAAGCTTAGGAGTGGGCATATAGTATATTGTATTTGTATGAATCCTAGCTCGTGTATATCTTTTCTGGGTAATGAACTTAGATGTATATTAATTTTTTTATCAATAGATTTATTTCTTCACGTACTTTATTATAGAAAGAATTAAATAACTATGATTGTCATTATTAAAAGATAAAATATACAAATCTTTTCAAATTAGATGTTGAGGCATGACACAGACACATACACACACAAATATATATACGCACACAAATATATAACATATTATGCCCAATAATGATTAAGCTATATTTTCTTTAGTGGCAATCTTATAAGACCTTTTATTATACTTCAGATAAGCCATACCTTACATTTTTATATCGACCAAACTCATGATTTAATTGTGATTATGAAGGTATACATGATTATCTTATATATATAGGATTATAAGCTCATGCCTCATTTGGATTGAGTGATGTACTTTATTGGTATGTTTAATTCTGGTCTTAGACCTAGGTTTGAGCATAGAATCTTCTTTATGATGTTGTAGTTCTCATTGATGGACAATATTCTCTCTTTGTAAAATATAAAACCCTTAAATCGTCATATTCCATAATGCCCCCTCTACTTGTTAAGTTACTATGCATAATATGTGTTGTCTCGCCTATCTCCTTTGCTCCAACTCTACAAGCTAATATATTTGATTGCACTCTCACTATGCATGATGATTAGCCTCTGGTGAAGCCTCTATTATTGGATAGAAAACTCATTCAAAAAGGAAACCAATAAAAGGATTTTCAAGAATCTTTTAAAGAAAATTGAATTTAAATGGCTTGAAACTTGGAAGTCCGGAGATGTGGGCAAAGAGAGGCAATCCAACTATTATCCATATCATTGGATGATTGGCCATGCATAGAAGATTGTGTAACCTTCAAATAATGGCCTGAAAGAAACATCAAAGATGGATCAATTGTAAAACTCAAGGAGTATTTTTCTAAATCTAGTCAATGATCTACTAAATGCATAATTGATGAGTCTTATGTGTCAATTTTAAATTCAAAACTTGATGATGATTTTGATATAACTTTATTCCGATCTTCTAAGAAAATTCTAAATAAAGTTTATCATAAAACATTTTACAGAATCACGAAGGAAAATAAACTGGCACCCTTTATTGATAGTTTTCTTCGATATTCCATCTACAATAATTTTAACAATGCGGGGTTGCACGAATAAAAAATTTGACTGCCCATATTAAAACAAACACGATTTAACATCATACATTCGATTTTGTACTGCTTGGTTAGTATATATTCCTTTCTTTCCAACCTTCATAATTACACTCTTTTATGCCTAACGATGATTTGATTCCCTGTTAATCCAAAACATTTTGGATGAAATTGGATCTCATGACATTCAATAAGGTAGTTAAATTTTTAGTTTGTCCCTCCGGACATTGCTCATTTGGTTGCCAAATCACCTAAAATCTCGACTTCTTACCTTAATTGAGCTTTCTTTTTCCTCACGAGGCTTAACCTTATCCAAGCGCTTACTTTTCTAGTTTTCTTCACGAAATACTTTTAGAGAGGAAGACATAAATAAAGATTGGCCAACAACTATTGAGCCGCTTCACTCTTTTCTTTCATATCAAAACGACGACGACAACAACAACATCAAATCTTTGTCCCACTACGTGGGGTCAGCAACATAAATCCTTTTTCGCCAATGTGTCATGTTAGAAGTCAAATTATTATTTAAATCTAATAAAGAAATATCATTTCTAATATTTTCAAACCAAATTTTTTTAGGTCTATCTTTACCTTTCTTAATATAAGTCAAATCTAATACATCTACTTTTCTAACCGAATTATTAGAAGGCCTCCATTTAATATGACCAAACCATCTAAGATGACTCTCTCTAATCTTATCTTCCACTGGAGCTACTCCAACCTTTTCACATATATGCTCATTTCATATCCTATCTCTGATAGTAAAGCCACTCATCCACCTAAGCATCCTCATCTCTGCAACACTTAACTTAGTATTAATCTTCTCTTTTAACATCAAAAGGCCGTTGCATAAAAAAAATCAACACTTGAAAGGAATAGGATTTCCTTCAATTGGTATATGTTTTTTTTATTTTTTAACAAAACTTTTTAATAAAATTTTTTAAATAATAAAAAAATATTTATTAAAAACTAAAATATGATCCATTAATTAACACTTCAATAAGATGAAAAATTACATCCAATCATTCATATTACAAAAATAGTGCCCAAGCTAACAATTTTGAAAAAAAATCTCAAATCATTGAACGGATAAGGTATTACCATTACATATCATTAAATCTGAAGACTTTTTTTTTGGCATGATTTCAAGCTGTAAAGCATTTTCCATTTCAAAAATAGTCGTATTGGCTACAAAACTTATCACATTTCTATTTCACGACAAAATTAAAAATTTTGGTCCCCTATGGAACAAAACTTAGTAATATTTCACCTTATATTACAGATTTACCCCTAAAATTAATGTACAATTCCCACTATAAATATACCCGAGCCCATTACAAGTTACAACTACCACAGACGCGTATATCCAACCCCACCCTTCTCCTTCCTTTTCATCAACAGATAGATTGCATTAAATCGAACCAACTTCCAATGTACTCCTACAGCATCACACCTAGCTTTCGGCTTGCGAGGTCGCACCGAACCGGGGCGAACCCGACCCGATTGTTCTGAAGATCGTACTCGACCCAAACATTTTGTTGGTGATGGTGGCCTATGACGTACGCTTCCATGGGCACCAAATCCGAATTACCAAACGTGAAGCACCATACACCCTCGTTATTTCCCCTCCTCTCCCCTTCCACGTGGTACAACAATCGCTCGCCGTCGACCGCCACTTCTGCCCCTTGGAATCCCAACACCACCGCCGGAATACGCCGTACTGCCGCCGCCGCGGCCACGTCCGTCGCCCTGAAGCACATATCGAAGGCCCCCTGAAACACATACCCTGGCTCCGGCGTCAGAACGCCCTTCGTCTGTCTCAAAAACTCATCTTTTAAGATTTCATAAGCCTGGCCTAGCAGGAAGCTGAACTGAGTGCCGGAATCCACCATGGTCTGTCCGGCGCCGGTGTGGTCTGGGAGAAGAACTGATTTGGGGATTGGAAGGGTTTTAGCTCCGACGCGTATGGTTTCTAATTGGACAGAGTAGGCGACGCGATCGAAGTATGGGAGTGGGAGGGAGATTTGGACGAGCGGAGTGTAATTGAGATGGAGGAGGTTGGCGGTTCCGAGGAGGAGAACACCGGCATCGCGGTCGGAGATGCAATAGGAGAAGCGAGGGGTGTTGGTCTGAGCGATGAAGGAAAGAGCACCACGGTTCATTCCAAGCATGCCGGCTGCCGTCGTATCACCAGCGGCGGCAGAGAAGGCGGAGGACATGCAACCAAAGGCGGTGCGGCGAGCGGGCTGGCTGCCGACGAGGAAGAGGTCGGAGACGAGCGTGCCCTCGGCAGTGGAGGCATCGGCGTAGCTAAGAGAGACGTGACAGTTGTGTGTGGCGGAGTCGCAGGTGCTTAGATTGGGAAGGTCTCTGGTTTGGGACTTGCAGGTTGGGGAGGAACAGGGGATGGGGGTGTAAGAGGAGGAAGCCGTCGGGCGGAACTTGGAAAGTGGTCCGTTGTCACAGAGAAGCCATGAGAGCTCGCTTCCAGTGTCGAGAACCATGGTGACGTTCTGTGGAGGGGTGCCTACGGCGAGTGTGACGGTGAGGCTTACGTTTCGGTGGAACCGGAGCTTGTTGGGCGGCTGAGGGATCGACAAAGATTGCAGCTTTCGGGTTCGAAGAGGTAAAGCCAAGCCTCCCGCCTCTGTTTCATAGGATTGGAGCTGTAGGATAACAATGACCGCAACAAGAAGTGGAAAGAGCCCTGGGGCAGAGGAAGGAGAAAATGCCATTATTCGCGATTGAAGAGAGAGAAATGAGGGTGTGGTCGTATAAATAGCAGAAGCAAGGGTAAAATGACGACAAAATGATGTGAAATGAAATGATTAGCGGGTGTTAGGATTTAGGTCTATAACGATGGGAGTGAAAAGAAGAGAAGCGCGTCGAAGTGCAGTTAGAACTTAGAAGTGAGCTGCCTCTTTGCTTTTCTTTTCCGTGAATGCACGATGTAAATTGGTATATTAAAAATTTTTATCTCTAATAATCTATCTATTACGATTAATAATTTTATGTAAATAAAAAACATATAAAATACCTTCTATTAAAGTTGTTGCGTTCTGAAATATTCATGGTGCTAAAAAAATATACATAATTTAATGTCTTAGTGTTATACAAAGATCCAGCACACAAGTAGATAAGAGAGACGGTATAGCGTTCATAAGAGACATCAGAGTTTTTGTCTTAGCGTTGTACAAAGATCCAGCAGACAAGTAGATAAGAGAGACGGTGTAGCGTTCATAAGAGACACAAGAGTTTTTATATGAAAACCCCTGAAAAGGGGGAAAAATCACGGGACCTGACCCAATTTGAATGAATCCACTAGTATTTGCAGTCAATTACAAATGAGGCCCTTCCTTAGGAGAAGGTCTTGACTTGATGTCACAAACGCACATCATATAGAGCACATTACATGGTGAGAGTTACATAGACATGTTTGTTTGATCGACAGGACCATAGTCGATGGAATAGAGGTCGGAAAGACCGTAGTTGGCAGGAGACCAAGTCAGAAAGACCATTGTATGACGATGTAGGTCGAAAGAGGCGTAATATGCAGGAGACCGAGGTTAGAAAGACCGTTGTAGTAGGGCTTTACTCTGGTAGAAGTATGGGCATCATGTGGTGTCCTGACAGAACTTTGGGCCTCAGGTGATTGTCTGGTAGAAGTCTAGGCCTCGGGTGGTTGTCCGACAAAAGTTTGGGGGTCAAATGGTGGTCCGGTCAAAGTTCGGGCCTCAGGTGGTGGTTCGGCGGAAGTTCGGGCCTCAGGCGGTGGTCCGGCAGATCAACGACGTCAGGTGGTGGTCCGGAAGAGCAACGACGGCAGGTGATGGTCTGGCGAAAATATGGGCCTCATGTGGTGGTCTGGTGGAACATAGGGCCTCAAGTGGTGGCCTCGTGGAGCACAGGGTCTCAAGTGGTGGTCCAGCGGAGCAACGACGTCAGACGGTGGTTCGGCGGAAGTTTGGGCCTCAGGTGGTGACCTGGTGGAGTACATGGCCTCAAGTGGTGGCGTTTGATGGACATTTGAATGTCTTAGTGATGTCAGAATTTAGTGATCTTAGGCTCGTTGGATTCATCTCATCAAGCTGCTCGATTCAACTATAAGCACTTCATGTTTGGAAACCATTTGGTAATCCAAATTGTGGTTCATATCCTCCAACAACGCTTTGGACTCTTGATTTGGACTTATTTGGGCTCATATTGAGTCGAATTTGGTATCGTTGAGTTTTTATTTCCGAGACGTTGAGTTTGACTGTAAGTTTGCTGAAATCGGAGTTTGGATGGTCCCAATTTTAATTTCGAAAGTTTCCAACTTGATTTTGCATTGAGATTCGTGGCCGTTCAAGATAAATTTTTTGAGGACGTATCAAAAGTATCCTTATACAGGGTTAATTTCTTATGCTTAGACCAGCACTAAATTTTAAGATATAATTTACTATTTTTTAGATATGAATTATTTTTATTTGTTATGGATAATTTTATTTAGACAAAATGTTATTTATTTATTTTAGGTATTAAGATTTGCATATTTGTAGTAGACCAATCATTTAAGAAATCAAGATAAATTTGATTATAAATCAATTTAAATTGTTTTGACTTTAATTTGGTTGAAAGTTGGTTCAAATAGAATTTGAACTCGGTTCAAATTCAATTCAAACAGAATGTGAATTATATTACCTCAATTAAGACTTCATTTAGGACGGCTTTTTTATTGCTTTTTGAAACGAAATTCTATTTAATTTTTGTACTAGAATTCCGTTTTAAAAAGCAACAAAAAAGACATTGCAAACGAAGCCTAAATCTTCCTAAATTTGGTTTTTTTTTTTTAAAATAGAATTGAGTGTCAGTCGCTTGTTGATGGTTCAATTGTTAGTAAGATATTTGGATTAAATCTCATATTTAGTATTTGAGTAGAGCTTGATGACACCAATGAAATGGAGAATAAAGTCGAATGAGTCATTGATCAACGTTTATAGGGATAACTCAAGTATTAGAAGGATAAATTATTTTTGATGAGAAGTTTAAAGGATTAGGTACCCACCGCCATGGATTTTATCAGATTCGTAATTACAGGAGCACAACTACAGGTGTAACGGGGAGAAGGGAGACAAGGCATTTGGTGGAGGAAAATGGTGATGATGGCGAGTGCAAATTTGAAGGTAATGAGAGTGCTAGCATAAAGAATAAGGAGTTCTCATCCTCCTTCTTGAGTGGTTAGTGACAGAGCAACTTTGTAAAGGATCATATCAAAACAATAATACTAGAATAATACTGAGGCAGCATGTAATTGAGTTGGTGCATTTTGATCCTAGTTCAAATTTGATTCAAATTCGATTCGAATTAATTTTGAATCTATATATGATTGGACATAAGAAAGTTATTAAAAAAAATTAATTTCGAATCAATTTCAACACATTAATTTATTTATATAATAATCTAAGTTTTTAAATAATTTATCGAAACTATAAATATTCAAAATTTAGACTTCGCTTGGACGGCTTTCTTACTAGTTACTACTTTATGAAGCAACTTTTTTAGCATACAAATTTTTTGAAATAGAAACTTTGTATTACAAAGTACGTAGTTTTAGAATGTAATAAGAAAGTTGCCCAAACGAAATCTTAGACTTCGTTTGGGACGTCTTTCTTACTGCTTCTTGAAGCAGCTTTTTAGTACAAAAATTAAAATTATTATTCTAGAAAGCTGATTCAATAAGCAATAAAAAAGCTGTCACAAATGAAGTCTTAATCTATAAAATATGTTAATTGAATTCTACCTAAGCACTTTCAACATTAATAAAAATTTTTAATTCAAGTTGATAAAAAAAAATATTATTTAAAATTGATTTTTTTTTAAATCTCGAGATAAAATTAAGTTGGAAACTTCAAGAATTAAATCGGAGACCATAAGAACTCCGATTTCAATAAACTTATAGTCGAACTGAACGTCTCGAAAATACGATCCCAACAACACCAAATTCAACTCAATCCGAACCGAAATGACTACAAATCAAAGACCCGAAGCATATTTGGAAGGTTCAAACCATAATTTGTATTACCAAAAGATTTCCAAAAATGAAATTCTTATAGTCGAATCGAGCGGCTAGACAAGAGGAATCCAACGAGCCCAAGATCGCCGAATTCTAATATTACTAAGACATTTAAATGCCCAATAAACGGTCCACGATTAAGATTGATCATCCATTCAAATCACTCCCAATTTAATTTTTTATTTATTTACATTTTTTCTTGAATGATATTATCTTAATCCTATATTAATTCGATCTTAAATAGATTTTATGATTTTTTTTTTGTGTGCAATGAGATTTTTAATATCACATATTTAATTAATATATTAAACATGTTCTAGCAGAAATCAAGTGATTTGATGATTGAAGTCATTTTGTGAAGAAAGAAAATAAACTAATTTACTACCAAAATTTTATCATTTTTAATAATGATTATATTGATCCTAAGCCTGAATGTAAAAAATTAAAGAAAAATTTTAAATAAAAAAATTTGGGCCCCCTAGATATATTTTATGGCTCCGCCACTGTGAATAACCCACGTAATTTGGATGATTAAGACACGGCAATTACGTCATTTTCATGATAATTGAAGAGATGTCCACCCATGAAAAACATGTTGATTGCTCGGATAGTGAAATTAGCACTTATGGATTGTTTACTTGATATATGCAAATTGCAAAACAAATAAGATTTTCTATAAAATGACAATACTCTACTTCTGCTCTCTCTTTTACTTTCTATGTATAAATGCATGTATTCCCGGCCCATTAAATGCCCAATATTTTTTCTCTATATTTTATTTTTATTTATTAAATATCTCTTTATAAAACAAATTTATTATAACATATATATTAACCTTCGAGATAAGTATTTTTTGTTATTCAAAATTTATGAACAGTACATGAATTATATAATCTATTTGGCAAAATGGAGTGACCGTTACTGTAGCCAGCACCTTCCGAGGCAACGTGAACGACCTTCCGAGGCAAATGTGTTCCGCTACACTGAGCGCAACACACTACCTTTCCGCGTGAAGATATTTAAATCCTGGTGCTTGGTCTACCAATCGTGCGGAGGCTCGGGGCGGGCGGGCGCGTCGATCACAGACAGCGCGCAGCATTGGTCGTGTTCCAACGCAACACCATTTTTTGGGAAAATCCAACGCAACACCTACTGTTAGAAATCCCACTTCTACTGGGAAAAAAGGTCATTCGTGGCGGTGATTAAGTGGTGTGTTGGTGTTCGGTAGAATACTTGGGATCAAGAAGCTAGCTGTTACGCAGAAGGGCCGTGGTGTTTCTGACTTGGTAGGGGGAGATTAGGACTAGGTCGGCCTTCGGACGCAAAGACCGAATATGGATATGGCGCTGGCAGCTGGCAGCTGGCAGCTGGCAGCTGGCAGCTCGCAAGCTGGCAACCAAAGATTTTTGTATCACTATTCAATGCACCATAGTAAGCAGTGGAGTAATTATTTAAGTGAATAAAATTCATTCGATACACTTAGAAACTATTTTATCTATTTTTATATATTATTTGAACTCGTGATTTCTTGTATTTTATTTTAGAATACCAATAAAATAAAAGTTTGAATCTTGATTTTTTAGGCATTCATTATTTGTTGATAAAGATTTTAAAATTTATTATTATTGAGGTCTTAAGTTCAAACTCTATTTTATTAATGCGTGCATTTTACATGAAAGAGCTGTTTGGTTGAAGGCATATCAAAATTAAATAAATATATTTTAAAATAAAATTAATGTATTTAAAATACTTATCATATTTGATTAGTTTCAAAACAAATTCAACACTTTAATTTTTTGGTATTTTGCTATTTTTTTGGTAGGATATATAATATGATTCATGATAAGCATGCGGAGTTGGTAAATTTATCATTTGAGCATGGGTGTCAATTATTGACATGACTCGATAATCTGACCCGAGCCCAACCCCAAAAATTAAGGTTATGTTTGACCGTTTAACAAACGGGTCATGTTTCAATTCTCGACCCCTTTAAAAAATGGGTCGGGTCCTTATCAAACTGATAACCTGAAATTGACTCGGGATTGACCCAGTTGCCAAGTGCCAACCAACGTTACCTGCCTCGAGTTGTTGCATCAGCCGCGACCTCGAACAGCAGAACGGTGGAGCTGCACTACCGCACCGGTCGCCCCATTCATTCCCGGTGCTGCACTACCGCACCAGTAGCATCGCACAGCCGCACTGTCGCCTCCCGTCAAACCCCCGGAGCCGCACTGCCGCTCCGGTCACGTCGCACAGCCGCCTCACGTATAACCTTGGAGCTGCAATGCCGCACTGGTCGCAACGTTGCAAGCTCACAGCGACAGCCGCATCGCACCCCATAGTCGAAGGCTCTCGCGGGTCGGGTCTGGTCAACTCGATAATCCTCACGGGTCGGGTTTAGGTTGACAAACCTGACCTATTTGTAAAACCGAATCGAGTTAATTAGTGTCAACCCGTTTATAGCCGGGTCAAGTCAGGTTCAACCTGAATCTAACCCATTGACCCAAATTGACACCCCTCCATTTGAGGTTATTGGTGAGTTCAAATGATGGTGGATTTATAGTGCGAGCTTATGGAGGGTGTGCAAGCATTCTCTGATGAAGGATGTGTCACATAAATAGTCAAGGATGTATTTTGTCGCTCTGGTAGGAGATTTTGCTTGAGGAACGAGACAAGAGGTGTGAAAGTAAGGTCAGACACGAGATTTTGCTAAACGATGTACAACAAAGTCAAACGTGAAGGTGTCGCATGAGGAAGAAGACATCTCATATGTGTAATTTCATTGTGGCTTATTCTCTTCACTCACATGTGTATTGGAAATTCTCTAATAAGATTAATTCTAAATAAATTGAAAATGAGGTATTAGGGGAATTTGAGAATTGAACCAGTAAAAATTGTTGGGCAATTTCTATAAGTGGGCTCATATATTTATACATATAAATAAAGTTTTGTACATTATAAGCTATCTAAAATTAAGACAATTAAATTCGTGATCTATTTAAATATTAAATTATTATTTGGTTTAAGTGGCATCTCAATTAATTTTGTATGGAATTAATTTGTATAGAGGCCGGATATTTATTTTATTTTAATGATGAGCTGAAATAAAATAAATACACTTAAAGTATAAAAAGGTCGTGGTCCCTAGTTTAAGTGGTGAAGTTCTCATTTCCCTCATTTTCCTATCTTGAGTGAAAAGAAGGTGTATCTCGCTCTCTTGGAGAACACCGCTCTAAACGTGGAAGACCGAAAACCTTAACTCTGCATTTCAAAGGATTCAGATACGTTTCCGAAAATTATTCTCGATGATTTGGCATGTGTTTCGAAGACGATCGAATTCCTTTTTTTGTCTCCATTAAATCATAACAAAAAAAAATCTCTCAAACGAAACCTATGTCTTTAAAATAAAATTTGAATGATACTTTTTATGATTTATTATTTTTATTTAAAATAAAAGAAGGAAAACTTGAATCACACCTTCCAATTAATTTATGTTTGCAATATGATTGCAAGAGTTGTGTTGGGGTTAAGTTTCCTTTATTCATAGACGTTCATGAGCCCTTGGGAGCCTTACTGGCTGATTTGACTATTAGAAGAACGGTGGCACAATTTGTATAGTATGCTTTTGTAGCATTATTGTGAGCCTTTTATGTTCATAATATTGAGGGGGTCCATCTTAGCTCTTTCATCAGCTCTAACAATGATTGGAAAAAAGAAGAAGAAATTGACATCAGTGTATTGCTGTATCCTCAAAAAGATATTTTAGATAATAATTAAAATTAGGAAGATGTGTTTCATGCTTGCTCAAATTTTTTTATATTAAATTTCTTAATCATAATTTTTATGTATAATATTTGACTTATATTAATACAAAGCGTGCCAAATCTAAAATAGTTTGAAACTAAAAATGTCATATTTTATAACCTTTCATATTATTAAAAAGGTCATTGCTCCAAAGAATGGGCTATGCAACTTAAATATCTAAGGAAATACTTATAAATATAAATCAGAAGAAAAATAATTTAAGAAAATATATAAAAAATGTTTTTTTTGGGGCAAATTGGCCTAACTAGCCTGTTAATCTCAATCTACTAGTGAACCAATATCCCTTCTTGCCTTACCTTCTTGAAGGAAGGCATTGATACGAGAGGTGCTTGTAGGTGATGATTAATCACAGTTACTATCTGGTGAAAAAAAATAACTCTTTAACTTTTTTATAGTTTATTTTTATTCTATAATAATAGTGGAGCCTATTTTGATGGGGGAAAATTCACCTTCATAATAGTGGAACTTTAGTACACCCTTCTACTGAGAATTCTAATTATGTCATTGAATTTATCATTTTGACTGCGGTATAAGATTGATTACTTTCATAGCCGACAAATTTTTTTAAAAAATATCCCTATATCTTCGCTAAGTAAAATCTATACATGATGTGTGGATTTTGGAATTTTAGAATTTTGATGGATGAGAATTAGATATATGAGAATGTAAAACTATATAACTAACGTAGAGGTGAATTACGACAGAAGATAATGTAAATGACTATGCTCCTTAAACGCGTTAGCCCTGTCTACTAACTCCTTCGTTGTCCACTCATTAATAAGATGTTAGTTATGTTGCATCATCGTCTAAAACTCTAAATTTGACCACCATTTTTCTAACTTTTCCATTGTTGACACCTTTTCACAATGTATAATAGGGCCATCATTGCTTCCCATTAATGCTTTGTTTGGCATGATTTCAAAACCATTTTATGTCTCAAAAGCTTGTCCACCATTAGACTGTCAAGCTTATGGCATTTGACACTAGATTACCTTAGGGCTCAACACATGGAACCCATTTTTCTCACAATATTAATTATTTGCACTACATATGTTCCACATAGTTTTGACACCTAAGAATCTAATGAAAGGAGTTTATTCATAAACCTATAATTATACAACTCAACCATCAACAGAGACAACCAAAGATACTATAAAATCTAAATAATACAACAATAAATTTTTTTTTTCATTTTAACAAAATATATATACACTAATTCAATTAACTTTGAATTATCTATATATTAGAGCAAAAAAATGGATTATAAAATTAATATCTCAAGTTAATAAGACTAAGAAGATTCTGTTTCTACACTTTTCTACTCTATCATGCTCTTTCTTTTGCTTGAAATATTAGAATTAAAGAACTGGGTGAGCACAACCAGCTTAATATAATTTCTTTCATGACCTATCATAGATATCAATATTCAAATTAAAATACTAAATTTTAATATAATTAAAAAGCCGTAACTTATATGAAATAAATAAAATACTAGTAAAACATATTTTTTTAGTATTTCTGTATATACTTGATTTCAATGTTATGATCACATATACTTGCGAAACCACTTCACAAGGGTTTTCAAATACATTACACAAGACTTACTTTTCATTCATACTTGATTTGCTCCCTTCATCAATTTTATACAAAGATTCAAAGATTTTAATATTTAATTCATAATAGCATTTGTATTGACTATATTAGAATATTAACATATGCAATGCAACGAGTATAATACAGACGTTATGATGCTTGCTTATAACTCAATTTCCGCTTATGCCTCCCTTCAACCACTCACTCCCGGTGGTAATAAGTGGGGCATAAATAAAAATAAAATATAATCACATAACCTCCCACACTTGCTTTTAGCAAGTGGTGACATAATGCCTCATACATCCTCCCTGAATAAATGGGGCCATAACAGAACATATATGGCCCATGTAAAATATCAGAAAGAACACTTTCATATATCAAAACATCTCCGATGTTATGTCATGCAATCATAATTGTAACATTAGATCATTTATGATTTTAATACAATATTTAATTGCTATACAATTGTCATAATTACTAGTAAAAGCCATATTACATGTATAATATTATATTCATTAAATTTTTCTTTTTCTTTTTTAATTTTAACTACAGAGAAAAATTCATAGATTTTTTCTTTAAATAAGATTTATAAAACAATTCTTAGTAATACGAAATGGAAGATATAAGTAGACAGATTGATATGACATAATACTCCAATGGTCAGGAAGTGACGACTTCTTATATGAAAGCCACATGATATATGACTTATGATACGATACTGATTCCTGAAAATATGATTAATATGATTGAGACAGAATCCTACAGAGTTGGCCTACATGATTGGATATAAGGGAAAATATCATAGGAAGCCAAATATCTTGTCTTGCTTATATTATTATAAATTCATATGTCAATAGTATATGTGATATATTATACAAATGACTTATTATGATATGATGTTTATATGATATATGACATATTGATACAGACAAGTCATATGACTGATGAAATGGATACAATAACATACGATCGAGTCACATGAATATATGACATATATAATGTACATTGCATATAATGTTGATATTAAAAGACATGCATATGCATACAACACTATAGATAGTTAGATAAGAATGATATTATTGATAAGATTGATACCTAAAATAAAGCACTTAAATGAACATGATATATATGTATTGCATAGATATTGCATAATATGAATATGATAAAGGTAAGTGAACTATTACATAAAGCAACATATAAACTATTTTGTAACTGAAAGGTATAAAAGTGTGAACTTACCAATCCTTACCTTGGTTACTGATCATTGATCAATATAGCTATATTGAATTTATTGCTCATATGATATGACACTATTCATAATTGGTTGTTTCTTGATTTATAGTGATATATTCATATTGATATGCTCAAACTCGTGTTGATTGAATGATTAAATGCATAATTTTTTTCAGTGCATTTTATTGAATTATTTTAGTTTAAGCTAATCTACTAAGCTATTAGCTCACTTTATGATTTTTGTATGTTTTAGGAATGTGTCAGAATCGAGTGGAGTGAAACATATCAGACTTTCTCATGTTTTTTTTTTTTTTTTGTATTTTGGTACATTTTTTTGTACTCAAGAGCTTATAATGATAGGATGATGTATTATTAGTTCTCATGGCTATTGTAAATAAATTTTGAGAAATGAATACAATTGTCTATTTTGATGAACATAATTTATAATTGCTTGCAATGATGATTATATTAATTAAAAGAAATTAGTTGCTATGGTCAATTAATTAATAGATAAACAAACCATTCTTTTAAAATTAGACCCTAGGGATCGAGTTACATTCTAAATGAGTTTTAGTGCTGCAGCGACGTCACTCGATGCCATAACACACTCAATTCCTCCACCCACGGTGAGAGAGCTTAATGTTGCACTGGTGCCAATCTCGATGTCATAACACTCCTAGAGCTATTTGATGACTTCAAATTTCCCTTTTCCAATCAAATTCTTAATTTAGCAAGGCTCCCTTAAACACAAAAATACTTATAATTGTTGATTAAATTAAAATTGTGAATCATTAACATAAATTACTTGGGTTTTGGCTCTATGTATTACAGTAGCAATCTCATTATGTCTATCTGCATAGGGGAGGGGATGGTTAGTGAGATATGATATTTAATATTTGGGCACTAGTTGTCCATTTATCTTCTCTCTTCTCTTATATCCTTTAATTAGCTACTTGGTCATGCATGACACGTAAATATGTACAATCTAAATATATTTATGTTTATAAAATAATTTATTTATGGGCAACACTAAGGTTCTATTTATAAAAATATTAGAATTATACATAATTTATGAAATTTATAAATTGATATTATATAAATATATAAGCATAATAAATTTATATCGCATTTATTACTATTAAACATTATTAATAATTTTTTTTGACAGCCCTAAATAAATCACGTGCGGCGTCTTCCACACCAAAGATTCTGCTCTGCTAACTGAGAAATTATTAGGTATGGAGTGCGGACGGGAGAATCATCCGCACTCTAGTATAAAACCGCGTTCGGTACCACTTGGTACCACTGGGTACCGCTTGGTACCCTGTGTCTGTGCAGACGGTTCTCACCCCGTCTGCACTCCGCACCTAATAATTTTTCCTGCTAACTCGGGTGTTTGGCTATTTTTTTTTTTTGGGACATTTAGGCCATTTAAGGCAAACTCACACACAACGCATACACATGGACTCGAACCTTGAACTTCTTAGTTGGAAGCCTAAACTCTCAACCAATAGGCCAAGGGGAGTTGTGTTTGGCTATTAGTCTCCACGCCGATTTAATGCGACAGCTGGCTAGATTTGGATGAAACCTGGCGCCTAGCTACACAATAGGTCACACCCTCTGACTTGATAGATGCAAAAGGCATCCTCGTCGTTTGCGAAGAAGGCTGCTAGCAGGGAAGGCAATTTAGTTCAGGAACGAAGGTTTCGCCGCCACGTGGAAAACCTCTCCCCAAAATAAAAGGAGAATATTTTCACCCCATTACCCCCACGCGGCGAGCTGGATGCCGACCTATAATACGCGTGTCACTGCTATCATCTCCAGAAGCTTCTTCGCCGGCCACGTCGCCCCCCTTGTTTTCGCACGTACCGGCACATTAAGCTCCAATGTTTCCATACGGCGGCGGACCCGCCAGCCGGACACGTCGCTGCCGGTGCCAGCCCTACCCATGCCTGCCCCGTCGACCCTGAGATAAATTGGAAGGAAGTGGGCCAACTGTCCATTTTCGGTGGGGCCTAAAGAGTTGGTGGTCAACGAAAGACTCAACGCTTCGCTGACCGAACGAGGTCTAGGCGGCTGGCGTTCCTGGTGTTGGGTCCAAGTCGGCTGCGTGACTGCGTCAGGGTTTCTGGAACGAATTCTCTCGTCGGCGTCGGTTTTTTTTTGTAAGAAAATATGGGCTTGGCCCGTATATAAATATGAAAAGAAATTACATAATAAGAAAAACATCAAAGCTAGCCACACCTTAAAAAAGGCTAGCACAAAAAAACTCAGGATTACACATTCACATTACAAAAAACCCAGAACCACAAAACCAATAGCTCCGAAGCCAAAAAGAAGCCTAGACTTAGAGAATATATACGAAAACATCACAAAAGCTCAGACCCTTGGTTGCCCGAAGACAGTCTAAAGAGGAGTATGATCATGGAGCCTCATCATCGTCGCAAGCAAGACAAAAAAATAGTTTATATTATTATTTTAATATTAAATTATTTATTAGTCATTATTTATGTTTTAAAAATAGAAAGAGCTAAGTTACAAATTAAGTTCTTGAGAGTGCAAGTAACTTTTTTATTTTTAAAAGGGTATTCTCATATGTTATTTTTATTTAAATTTAATTAAATATTAGTAAGCCAAATATTTTTCCAACTCTTTAAACTTTTAAATGAATGTGATTAGATGCCCTCATTAACTTAGAAGAATACTAACTCCACATTAGAGACATGATACTCAAATCCAAAATCTTCCCTAATATTGAGTACATATAAAGTAAGGGCCTTGATAATCCATTGTTTCAAAGCATCAAAATTGATTGAGATCCAATTGAACTAATCATTTTAATATTAATTATCCATGGATATAAAAATTATATAATTTATCTTGCATTCAAGACTATATATATAAAATCAACTATTTCTATTTGACTTTTAATGGTAAAGTGTTCTATATAAATATATGCTTGTTAATAAGAAAAAAAAAGGTTAAGATGTGCTAACTTGTCATTTATTAGGATCAAATAGATTCTTACATTCTAAACTTTAATTTTTTGATAAATTTTTTTTGCAAGGGTATGGTTAGAACACTTTTATCTTATTTAAGATTTAAGAGATAACTCCCATGTCGTAATACTTTGATTAATATAAAACTTAGGTTTCGTTTGTGACAGCTTTTTTATTACTTTCTTCTATACTAAAAATCTGCTTTATGAATCAGAAAGAAAGTTATCCCAAATGAAGCCTTAGTTTACATCATTCAGCTAATGTATTGCTTTGGTATCATTTGAAATGACAGAAACTCTTAACAATATATCAAGATATTGTCAAATTTGATGATGATGACGAATATTATTTTGTTGATTGATAGTGATGAATGACCCTCTTTTCCTTCTTTTTTTTTAGGTTTGTTACTCCTCAATTTAGGCTCATCCGGCCACTTAGATGGCCCTCCTACAACTTTGGGTGTTACACTTTTACTGATTATCTATTTGCTTGGCTAAGAATTTTGCATCATGAGTTCAGGTATTGTGTTTGTAGCACTTGCTTCTCTTCTTATTTGGTGACACTTTGAGTTGTGTTCTATAAATTTTAATAATATTTACCATCACTTTTTTTAACTTTATTTGATTATATGCATTGTAAATTTTGTTCTTTCTCACTCGTAACTATAATCAAGGATTTGAGGCTTCATCTCTTAATCTCCCAAAAAGGCAAATACAAACGAGAGGCCCAATAATCATATATTGTTGGGATTCTTGGAGTTCTTAGATGTAAGAGGGAGGGAAGGGAGGAGAGTGAGAGAGAGAGCACAAGTCTTGGAGAGAAAAATAGAACTTAATTCTAATTATTTTTGGCTTTCTCTAGCTCTATTACAACCTTTCTATATATAGAGAAATGAGGCTACTAGGATAACATAACCTAAGAAACAACCTAACCTAAAATTAGATCAAATCACAATATTCTCCACCTTGGGTCCAAGTTTTACAAAAAAAAAAAAAAAAAGTGAGAAAAAAAAAAGTAGATAGACCTTGAATGCTTCCTTGTCTAGACTGAGAGCCAACGCTCCACTTGCTTACATCAAGAATAGTGTATAAAATCACCTGTCCGACTTACTTGAAATCTTGGGTCCAAGAAATGGCCTGCTTACTTGCACCCATGTAGCCCTTGGCCTATGATACGTCAAACCAGCTCGCAGTTCCAATATGAGGCTCCATCCTAGCTAGCTCGTGCTAGTCAGTTGACCATGAAGTTTGCCAATACCACAATTTAGGCTCACTCGCTTTTCTCATTTAAGAACCATAGAGTTCCAACGCAAGTTGGAAGTGATTCTAGGGGGTAACTTGCCTCAACTCCCTCCATTTATGACTTGCCACATGATTTGCTTACAATTACTCGCTTGTATGCATTCAAATATTATCATGATCGCTTATAGACAAAATAACTATGTTAACGAAAGGCCCCTTTCTCCTCCAGCCAACTTGAATGTGATAGGTATTGAGGGCATTTCATAGAGTCGTTGAGTCTTGTTCATTTTTTTATTCATTTATTGATTAACATTCTCTATAGCCCTCAAATCCTTATAAATAAATCACAAAAATGTGCATTTGGGATATTTTGAATCTAGTGGATCTTTTAGCATTTTTTGTACTTAGTTAGTATTACCTATACTTGAGCTAATGTGCTCTCTCTCTCTCTCTCTCTCTCTCTCTCTCTCTCTCTCTCTCTCTCTCTCTCTCTCTCTCTCTCTCTCTCTCTCTCTCTCTCTCTCCTCATATGCATCGAGGTCAAAATTCATGAAATTCATCTACTACTAAGGTCATGTATCACTCAAGGGCACAAATCAATAGTATTCTCCATATAAATAAATTTTAAGTTAAATACTATTCAGTTTTTTTTTTTTTTAAATTGTCTTTAATAAAAATTATATATATATATATATATATATATATATATATATATATTATGAATAATCAAACATGGAAAAATTAGTATATGTTATTTATATATGATTCATTTGAAGATAGTCAAATTTGAGCAGAAATGATTTGAGTTAAATTATTTTAAGTTATTGAGCATACATTTTAACACAACTACAACTAAAATTGACATTCATAATACTTTTTTTTTTTAATTTTTTTATTTTTTTAAATTGACATTCATAACACCCAAGTCAAAATGATTTTCAAAATCTCTTTTAGATAAAATGAATTTGTAATATATTATTTCATATGATATTCATTAAAAAGCACTAACTTTGTTCAAGATTTCACAAATTACAGGAATTTTGTTATGGATTTTGATTAATGGTTATGCCAAATTATAAGTCTCATACTTTGTGACACCTGACTTGACTTGAATATTCAATTTTTGGGCTCAACTCCTTAATTTCCTCTAAGTTACCAAGTATTGCTCACCTCTTATTTAGCTTGCCTCTTCATTGCTCATTGCTCTTCACATCAATTATTCTAGTTTTCTTTTCTAAAGTTAAAAGCCAAGGCCCAAATATATTAAAAATCATATAATCATAAGAGGAGTTAAGAGAGAGAGAGAGAGAGAGAGAGAGAGAGAGAGAGAGAGAGAGAGAGAGAGAGGAAAAAGAAAAAAGAAAAAAATGCAAGTGAAACTCATTCATCTATTAATGCTCTAAAATACAAAAAAGATAGACAAGATACATTTGGTGGGAGCATGGAATTGTTTTGAGGTCATGTGTGAGTATAGAATTGTGGGAGTATTTTGAGAGCATATAAGTTCTATAAAATCAAGAGATAGGAAGATAACACTTTGCAAAATTAAGGTTAATATCCAAAAATCATAGGAGATATTTATCAACATATGTTGATCAAGAATTTTAACATTGAGCTCGGCCTAGAATATGACATATCAATTGAGCAAATCATCATCTCCACTAAAATCAAAAGCCACAATAGGGAGAAAAAAATACAAGCAAATATCAAAACCAACCCAAGACATACAAGATCACATTCATAATTTTTATAATACATGACTCAACAAGAAAATAAGATGTAAATTCATCACCAGAGCTTCAATAACTATTGGCACATTCAAATTTCTAGCCAAAGATCAAAGAGGTCGTTCATTTATCGTTTCAATTTAAAAAAATTCTTCATTCTAAGCCATAAGCATAACATATCATTTGGTGCACAGTTTGAGGCTATCAGGCCCTAAGAAAATTGATTCATGAATTCTGAAATTATTTCTCTCTCTAAATATTACATATATAGACTCTAAAAAATAGCATATAAAACATGCCTACCATAAAGTTTTTTTTAGACATTTGGGTTATTTAAGGCAAACACATACATATCATAAATGCAAACTCAAATCTAAGACCTCTTAGTTGGTAGTCAAAACTCTTAAATAACAGACTAAGATGAGATCTGTGCCTACCATGAGTTTATAATGGACATTTTTTAGTTTATTGAATAACTTCCATAATTCAAGCATAAGAATAAGGGTTTTTAAAAAGAAGAATATATAAGTGTTTACAAAATATAAATATTTATTGCAACCACCTCATGAGAACATCATTTTTCGAGAATCCTCACTCCCTTGACTTTGCCCATTCCTATCTCTATTATTAGAAATCACTTACATTAAGTGCTACGGCGTCCACCAACCCCCGATTATTAAGGTTATATTATATTTATATATGCTTCTCTCTTTGTTACTTGTACTTGAGACCTCTTCACATCTCCTAAAAAGAAAAAAAAACAAATCAATAGATGCTACTTCATAAATAATTGAAGAGAGATAATAGGAAATTAATTAAAATAACAACGTTTCTGAAGGGAATTTTTATTAGGTCCTCTGACCGGACGTAGCTCTACGTTCGGTCATCACTGAGTTACTTAGTTGTTGCTCGATATTTGCTCGGTATTGCTAGGTATTGCTTGGAAATAATGAGAAATACCGTTTTGTAAAGACAAATACCGTGTAATACCGAGCAATACTGAGTAATACCGAGCAATACAAAAACTCGGTATTGCTCGGTATTTTGTCTTCACATAATGATATTTCTCGTTATTGTTGGTATTGATCGGTATTTCTTGTTTTGTGCCTGCTACGTGGCGTGATCTTAGTGCCGGCCGAACGTAGCTCTATGTACGTTCATCAGACCAAATAAAAGTTCATTGGTGTCCTATTATATCATCTCTCTCAGACATTTCTCTTAATTTTTAAGGAAATTTTTAATTAAATTTTTTAATTCAACTTATTTTTTATTATTAAATTTATTTTGAGATGAATACAATATATATGTTAAATCTATTTAAAAATAAATTTAATGATAAAAAAATCTATCATTATTAAATTTAAGTATTTTTTTTTTTTGTTTTTTTATTCTGATGGTACATATGAAATATAGTTCAATATCACTTTCTGAATAGTTTTTTCCCAAAAAAAAAAAAAAAACTTTCTGAATAGTTTACTAGCTAATCTTCTATTGTGCCTATTCATGCACTGTATTCTTACCGCCATGACTGGTCTGTACGCGTACAGTAGTCATCGCTATTGTAGTTATTGCTCCACATTTGCTCAGTACTTGCTCGGTAATGCTCGGTATTTGCTCGGTACTTGTTCGGTAATGCTCGGTATTCACCTATGAGCCCTCTGTGGTCTTCGGGAGATTATCTCTTTCTTTGGGAACGAGCTTCAATCTCTTTGTCATGTGTGCGATTGGACCTTCTTCCTTGTTCTTTTTTACTGCTGTCTGAGCAATGTTCTTTTTTTTTTTCGTGGAAACTTGTCGGTCTCCCTCTGGATGGCACATTTCAGTGTGCAACCAGGTAGAGCGCTTCAGCTTCCGTCGGCTTACCTCTGTGACGGCATTCTCTGAGCCCATTTTCCCTTGTCTCGAACCTTTTTTTTTTTTTTTTAATGTTTTCACACTGCACTGTATTTTTCGGGCTTCTGGTTGTCATGCATGAAGGAGGTGGCACAAGAAATTATGCGAGAGAACCAGCTCAAAATTAAAGCTTTCGCCTTCGTTTCCAGCTTGGCACAAGAAGCTCTTCTGTGTGCAACCGAACTCAACCAGCACACAGGGATCTTTTCTCGTGCAGTTCTCCCTACGTGCTTTCATTCAAGTACCGAGTAGTATTTAAATTTAAGCCCATTTCTTCATTTTCCGAGCAAGTACCGAGCAAATACCGAGTAATACCTAGCAATGCCGAGCAAATACCGTGCATATTCGTTTCAGGTTGGGCCATCGGGCCGCATAGTAAAGAGTAAGAGCACGTGACGATATATTATAGGTTACCTGATGTATCTCTACGTCAGGTAACCTGAGGCAATAAAAAGGAGTATGATCATGGAGGCTCATCATCGTCGCAAGCAAGGCAAAAAAATAGTTTATATTATTATTTTAATATTAAATTATTTATTAGTCATTATTTATGTTTTAAAAATAGAAAGAACTAAGTTACAAATTAAGTTCTTGAGAGTGCAAGTAACTTTTTTATTTTTAAAAGGGTATTCTCATATGTTATTTTCCTTAAATTTAATTAAATATTAGTAACCCAAATATTTTTCCAACTCTTTAAACTTTTAAATGAATGTGATTAGATGCCCTCATTTTTTTTTCCTAGTAGGGGCCACGCGTACGCGACCCCCCTAACACAAATTATAACGTCCACTCTGCCACTTGGGCAGATGGTAGACCAGAGCATCTTCAAAGTGCAATGAAGACCTCTAATCTAAGCCACAGGCATTGCTGATCACCCGTTAAGACCCCGTCCAGGTAAGTATATTAGATGCCCTCATTAACTTAGAAGAATACTAACTCCACATTAGAGACATGATACTCAAATCCAAAATCTTCCCTAATATTGAGTACATATAAAGTAAGGGCCTTGATAATCCATTGTTTCAAAGCATCAAAATTGATTGGGATCCAATTGAACTAATCATTTTAATATGCTGCTTTTCCTTCGTTTTTTTTAAAATTTATTTTCTTTTGTTTTTTTATTTATTTATAATTATCCATGGATATAAAAATTATATAATTTATCTTGCATTCAAGACTATATATATAAAAATTTATATCTTGCATTCTCTTCTTATTTGGTGACACTTTGAGTTGTGTTCTATAAATTTTAATAATATTTACCATCACTTTTTTAACTTTATTTGATTATATGCATTGTAAATTTTGTTCTTTCTCACTCGTAACTATAGTCAATGATTTGAGGCTTCAGCTCTCAATCTCCCTAAAAGGAAAATACAAACGAGAGGCCCAATAACCATATATTGTTGGGATTCTTGGAGGAGTTCTTAGATGTAAGAGGGAGGGAAGGGAGGAGAGTGAGATAGAGCACAAGTCTTGGAGAGAAAAATAGAACTTAATTCTAATTATTTTTGGCTTTCTAGCTCTAGCTCTATTATAACCTTTCTATATATAGAGAAATGAGACTATTAGGATAACATAACCTAAGAAACAACCTAACCTAAAACTAGACCAAATCACAATAATCTCCACCTTGGGTCCAAGTTTAAAAAAAAAAAAAAAAAAAAAAGTGAGAAAAAATAGATAGACCTTGAAAGCTTCCTTGTCTAGACCAAGAGCCAACGCTCCACTTGCTTACATCAAGAATAGTGTGTAAAATCACCTGTTCGACTTGCCTGAAATCTTGGGTCCAAGAAATGGTCTGCTTGCTTGCACCCGTGTAGCCCTTGGCCTCTGATACGTCCAACCAGCTCGTGGTTCCAATATGAGGCTCCATCCTAGCTAGCTTATCATAGTCAGTTGACCATGAAGTTTGCCAATCCCACAATTTAGGCTCACTCGCTTTTCTCATTTAAGAACCATAGAGGTCCAACGCAAGTTGGAAGTGATTCTACGGGGTAACTTGCCTCAGCTCCCTCCATTTATGACTTGCCACATGATTTGCTTACAATTACTCGCTTGTATGCACTCAAATATTATCATGATCGCTTATAGACAAAATAACTATGTTAAAGAAAGGCCCCTTTCTCCTCCAGCCAACCTGAATGTGATAGGTATTGAGGGCATTTCATAGAGTCGTTGAGTCTTGTTCATTTTTTTATTCATTTATTGATTAACATTCTCTATAGCCCTCAAATCCTTATAAATAAACCACAAAAATGTGCATTTGAGATATTTTGAATCTAGTGGATATTTTAGCATTTTTTGTAGTTAATTAGTATTACCTATACTTGAGCTAATGTTCTCTCTCTCTCTCTCTCTCTCTCTCTCTCTCTCTCTCTCTCTCTCTCTCTCTCTCTCTCTCCCCTCATAGGCATCGAGTTCAAAATTCATGAAATTCATCTACTAGTAAGGTCATGTATCACTCAAGGGCACAAATCAATAGTATTCTCCATATAAATAAATTTTAAGTTAAATACTATTCAATTTTTTAAAAAATTGTCTTTAATAAAAATTATATATATTATGAATAATCAAACGTGGAAAAATTAGTATATGTTATTTATATATGATTCATTTGAAGATAGTCAAATTTGAGCATAAATGATTTGAGTTATATTATTTTAAGTTATTGAGCATACATTTTAATACAACTAAAATTGACATTCATAATACTTTTTTTTTTTTAATTTTTTAATTTTTTTTTTTATTATTTTTTTGAATTGACATTCATAACACCCAAGTCAAAATGATTTTCAAAATCTCTTTTAGATAAAATGAATTTGTAATATATTATTTCAGATGATATTCCTTAAAAAGCACTAAATTTGTTCAACATTTCACAAATTACAGGAATTTTGTTATGGATTTTGATTAATGGTTATGCCAAATTATAAGTCTCATATTTTGTGACACCTGACTTGACTTGAATATTCAATTTTTGAGCTCATCTCCTTAACTTCCTCTAAGTTGCCAAGTATTGCTCACCTCTTTTTTAGCTAGCCTCTTCATTGCTCATTGCTCTTCACATCAATTATTATAGTTTTCTTTTCTAAAGTTAAAAGCCAAGGCCCAAATATATTAAAAATCATATAATCATAAGAGGAGTTAAGAGAGAGAGAGAGAGAGAGAGAGAGAGAGAGAGAGGAAAAAAGAAAAAGAAAAAAAATGCAAGTGAAACTCATTCATCTATTAATGCTCTAAAATACAAAAAAGATAGACAAGATACATTTGGTGGGAGCATATAAATGTTTTGAGGTCATGTGTGAGAATAGAATTGTGGTAGTTTTTTGTGAGCATATAAGTTCTATAAAATCAAGAGATAGAAAGATAACACTTTGCAAAATTAAGGTTAATATCCAAAAATCATAGGAGATATTTATCAACATATGTTGATCAAGAATTTTAACATTGAGCTCAGCCTAGAATATGACATATCAATTGAGCAAATCATCATCTCCACTAAAATCAAAAGCCACAATAGGGAGAAAAAAATACAAGCAAATATCAAAACCAACCCAAGACATACAAGATCACATTTATGATTTTTATAATACAAGACTCAACAAGAAAATAAGATGTAAAATATAAATCGATTCAATAACTATTGGCACATTCAAATTTCTAGCCAAAGATCAAAGAAATCGTTCATTTATCATTTCAATTTAAAAAATTCTTCATTCTAAGCCATGAGCATAACATATCATTTGGTGCACAGTTTAAGACTATCAGGCCCTAAGAAAATCGATTCATGAATTCTGAAATTATTTCTCTAAACATTACATATATAAACTTTAAAAATTAATATATAAAACATGCCTATATCATAAATTTTTTTAGACATTTGGGTTAATTAAAGCAAACACATATAGATCATAAATGCAAATTCAAATCTAAGACCTCTTAGTTGGTAGTCAAAACTCTTAAATAACAGACTAAGATGAACTCTGTGCTTACCATGAGTTTATAATTGACACTTTTTAGTTTATTGAATAACTTCCATAATTCAAGCATAAGAATAAGGGTTTTTAAAAAGGAATATATAAGTGTTTACAAAATATAAATATTTATTGCAACCACCTCATGAGAACATCATTTTTCGAGAATCCTCACTCCCTTGACTTTGCCCATTCCTATCTCTATTATTAGAAATCACTTACATTAAGTGCTACGGCGTCCACCAACCCCCGATTATTAAGGTTATATTATATTTATATATGCTTCGATCTCTCTTCGTTACTTGTACTTGAGACCTCTTCACATGTCCTAAAAAGAAAAAAACAAATCAATAGATGCTACTTCATAAATAATTGAAGAGAGATGATAGGATATTAATTAAAATAACAACGTTTCTAAGGGGAATTTTTATTAGGTCTTCTGATCGGCCGTAGCTCTACATTTGGTCATCACTGAGTTACTTGATTTTTGCTCGATATTTGCTCGGTGTTGCTAGATATTACTTGGCAATAATGAGAAATACCGTTCTGTAAAGACAAATACCGAGTAATACGAAAAAATACCGAGTTTTTCTAAAAAAACTCGGTATTGCTCGGTATTTTGTCTTCACATAATGATATTTCTCGTTATTGTTGGTATTGCTCAGTATTTGCTCGGTATTTCTCGTTTTGTGCCTGCTACGTGACGTGATCTTAGTGCCGGCCGAACGTAGCTCTACGTACGTTCACCAGACCAAATAAAATTTCATTGGTTATCATCTCTCTCATACATTTATCTTAATTTTTAAGGAAAATTTTAATTAAAATTTTTAATTCAACTTATTTTTTATTATGAAATTTATTTTGAGATGAATACAATATATAAATTAATTAATTAATTTTTTGTTAAATCTATTTAAAAATAAATTTAATGATAAAAAAATCTATCATTATTAAATTTAAGTAATTTTTTTTTTGTTTTTTTATTCTGATGGTACATATGAAATATAGTTCAATATCACTTTCTGAATAGTTTTTTCTCAAAAAAAAAAAAACTTTCTGAATAGTTTACTAGCTAATCTTCTATTGTGCCTATTCATGCACTGTATTCTCACCGCCATGACTGGTCTGTACGCGTACAGTAGTCATCGCTTGTTTCTGCTATTGTAGTTATTGCCGTGTTGGACCAGCCATTTCCACTACAGCAGTCATTCTGTGATTTCTGTCGTGCTTCCTATTTTCAAGCCAAATACACCGATTTAGTTTTGTGACAAAATTATTATTTTATTATATATAAAAAAATATTTGTAATAAAAAAAAAACCCACCGGCCACTTAAGTGGGTGACATTATTTTATATCTCAAAAACAAAAATTCTCAATATGAAAATATTTATAAGTGATATATCATTAAAAAATTATTTTGTTAGGATACAAATCTCAATACAAATATGAGATGGAGGTTTTAAAATTAAAATAAGAGCCATTCAATTTTCTATTTCAACAAGCTTATATTTAAATTGAACAACTGATCAAGGAGACGAACCCAACGACACCAAATTCGATCCAATCTGAGCTTAAGTGGGTCCAAATCAAATGACCAAAGCATATTTGAAAGCTTCCAAACATTAACTGAATGACCACTATATCCAAATGTAATGTGCTTAGAGCCAAATCGAGGGGCTCAATGAGACAAATCTAACGAGCCAAAGATCTCCAAATTCTAATATCATTAAGACACTCAAATGCTCAATAAACAATACATGATCGAGTGAGTTAATATCGACTGTTTATTGAAACAATCCCAATATGCTCTTGATATTATCTCTATTTACTAGCCATGCAACTCCAAAAAAATTATAAATAGATCATTATTCTTCACTGAAAAGGGGAGAATAAAGGAGAACAAAGGAAGATTAAGAGATCTCTCCTACATTTTCCAGCCACTATTGTTGTCAATGACCACCAATCACTACCACCAACAATGACCATTATCACCGACGATTGTCATAGAAAATCATCAACATTTTTAGAATTTTGTCAAGATTGTATCAAATTATTTTTTATATTTGTATTGTCCTCTTTCTCAATAGCGAAGAAAGAAGTATTCTTATATCACTTGTTACATAGTGAATTCTGCAACTAGGTCAGACCCTATAGTTTTTCTCATTCCTGGCTTTCCACGTAAAAAATTCTCTTATCTTATCATTTTTATTTGTTTGTGCTGAATTTTTGTGCACTTTTAAGACATGAAAATTCAATCTCTATCGACTCAAATTTTCTAGCCCGCAACAATAAATATTGCTAAAAAAAAAAAAGAGAAAAAAGGAGTTGTTAAATACCTAAGGCAAGGAATAAAAAACTTTAAAAAAAAATTGATGAAATGATACATTATAAGTAAAGATAATAAGTTTTTAATTAAGTATGAAGATATATGCAAAAGAAATATTACTTAATTTTCACAATCAAATTAATAAAACTCATTTGTAAATTAAATTATAGATGAGTCCAAAGAGTGCACATATTAAATCATATCATAGCTAAACTTATTATACAGCTCAAATTAACATAATTATACATATGATGTATGATTATATGAACGCTCATCCAACGAGCAAAATTTTGGATTCAGCTTATGGCTTGCATATAAAACCACCCTCAATATGATTAAATAGGGATACACATAATATCAATTTTATAAGAAACACAATATATCCACACACATTTATAATTCATGTTAGATGTAGATAAGTTCACTTCACATATAAGCATGTGGGTTCTCTACTCTATTGGGTAATATAACTGTATATTTGCTATTATAGTTACAAAAGAATTTTGTTATAAAGATGCTAGTAAGAAAGA
Organism: Dendrobium huoshanense; assembly: GCA_016618105.1. NCBI lineage: Eukaryota > Viridiplantae > Streptophyta > Magnoliopsida > Asparagales > Orchidaceae > Dendrobium > Dendrobium huoshanense. The sequence continues at coordinate 24,196,493 of CM028348.1, forward strand.
AGAATGAGAAAATGACATAAAAGAAGAGATTCAAGATATTAAAAAGAATGATATTTGAGAGTTTGCTCATATGACACAAGAAAAAGTTCCAATTTGTGTGAAATAGATTTATAAAATGAAGTATAATTCAAATGGAAGCATAAAAAGATACAAAATATGGCTTGTTGTCAAAGGTTATGTATAAAAAAATATGATACTAGTTTCTGTGAAACTTCTTCTCCTATTCTTAGATTTGAAATTGTTAGATTTGAAACTTTAAATTATTTTGGATTAGCTGCACAAATGAAGTGGAAAGTTTTTCAGCTTGATGTTAAATCTGTATTTTTGAATGGTAATTCAGAAGAAGTATGTACATACATCAAAAACAAGGTTTTGTTATTAAAAATAAAGAGGAGAAAGCTTATAAATTAAAGAAGATACTCTATGAGCTTAAATATGCACTAAGAGTATGCTATTGGAGGCTTGATTCATATTTTGGAAAGAAGAGATTTAATATAAGTGAAAGTGAACCCACCTTATATGTATTAGCTAAAAATGATTATTTATTTATTGCTTGTGTTTATGTTGATGATATTATCTACTCCTGATCATACAAAGTGTTGATTGAAAAGTTCAAGGTTGATATGAAGAAAAAAATTGATATGACTGATTTCGGGTTATTACATTATTTTATGGGTTCAAAAATTATTGACACAGATGATGATATTTTTATATCTTAGAAAATGTATGCATTGGAGTTACAAAAGAAGTAAAATGCCAACTTGCAAGACTTTTTCAGCATCCATGAATATAAATTAAAAGATAGTTCAAAATGACGAGACAACTAAGGCCAATAAGACAATATTTAGAGGATATGTCGTTGTTTTATGTTTCTAACACATGCTAGGTCTAATATTATGTACTCAGTACATCTTAATTTAATGTTTATGCATAAACTTATGTACGCCATCTTGGAGTGGTCAAATACATTCTTCATTATATTCGGGAGACAAATAATTATGTGATTAGATACAAATCAATTTCTAACTTTAATCTAAGTGGTTTTACTTAGAGTGATTGAGCAGGTTTCAAAGAAGAGAAGAAAAGCACAAGTGAATTTATATTCATTCTTGGGTCTGGAGCAATATCCTGGAGCTCAAACAAGCAAGCTAGTACAACATTGTCATTTTTAGAAGCTAAATATATTGCACTTATCAGTAGCATGTCAAGCAATCTGGATGTGGAGAATATTAGAAGATTTTCAGCAACCTCAATTATAGATGACCTAAATATTTTGTTATAATAAGTTCATAATATCTATGAAAAAGAATCCGGTGTTTCATGATAGATCGAAACATATAGAACTCGATACCATTTTGTGAGAGAAGTTGTGGCAAAAATAACTATTGCAAGTCAAGTATTATTCTAAAGAAAATCAAATTATTGATAGGTTCACAAAAGCTCTCAATCTTAAAAAAATTGAGGGTTTTTGATCAAACCTTGGTGTAGAACTTTCACATTAAGGAGTTGTGTTTGATATTTAAGTATTATTAAATGAAATGAAACTATTTGTCTTAGTGAAAAAGTGCCTCTTTTGGCTTGTGTCCCTTAGTTCATGTTTTTTTCCATTCAACCTATTTTTGCTATATGTGAACGATATAAGAAAAAAAATTCTGAAATTATTCTCTCTTCTATAGCAGTTTCGTTTTTTTATCTGAATTTATCCAACAGTTTCGAGTCAATTTAATGAAGATATTCTGAGTCTTCGAGGCACTTTTCATTTTCTAATTGTAGCAACAAAGACCTGAGCTAATTCTAATTCAGAGACTTCCAGAAGGCAACCTGTGCCTATAAAGTGGTGTTCTAGCCACGAAGAAAAATACTGAAATTATAAGCATTATCATTGTCCTGGCAATATGGCATATCCTTGTGACCACTGACCAGCTAACCTTGTCCTGAATATAGGCAAAAACTACATCAGCGAAGAGGTTTCCAATTTTGACGAAGGTAAACTGTTTAAACAAAGAGAGCTTTTGGGCACGCTCTTCTGGTTCAAAATTATCAAATTGGGTTGCAATGCCAAATGTCATCAAATACAGTGACAAGCAGAAGATAGCAAAGTGGAATTATAGTTTGTGGATTTTGCATCCTTCAGTGCTCATATGGCTGAGGTCTAAAGGGTGGAGCAGAAACTAAAGATTACGAAGCCACATACCTTCATAATACATAACTTCTTTTAGGGCCATTATCTATGTTGCACCGATATGAATACGACACAATACAAATATGGGACACGTCAATTCTTAAAAATACAAGATACGGGTGTGGCACAGCACGGACACGACATTATAATTTAAAAATCATACATAAAAATTAAGAAAGCAATCAAATCATAATATTTGAAATGACAAAAAAAATAAATAAATAAAGCAACATCATTTGTAGCCTTGTAGTTTATAATATCAAAATAAAGCATTAAAAGTCTAGTACAATAGCAAAAACATAAACATAATTTGTCTAGCACATGAAGTTTCAACTATTCAATAAAAAGAATGATAGGATTAGCTTCATCAGTGGTTTGTCTTTAAACTTTTATATCATCTTCAATAAATACCGTAGTTTCCAATTCAAACTCATCAAGTCAAAGATTAGCAATTTTTAATATTCTTATATCATCAAGAGAATTAAATCTATCTCGAAAATCCTGGTCCATTTAGCTAAACGGGTCGTGTTCGGTTCAACCCGTTCATGCTCTAGTCAACTCGAATTGGACTCGATCCCGACCCGAATTGACACCCCTAACTACAACTAAATTTGTGTCATGGTTTCTAGATTTTACATGTGAAGCCATTCCTTGACTGGGCTACATGTTTGCTCATGTTGTAACAGACATTTCTTTTGGCTTTGATCAATGTTCTTGCTTCTCTTAAATTGTTTAGATCCTATATATTTTTCTCATGAAAAGAATTTCACTGTACTGCTAGGATAATTCTGTTAACGCCTTTTTTTTTGGGCATCTTATGAAAGAAATAGTACTTTTTAACCGGGGTGTCAATTTCGGGTCATAGGTCGGGTTCGGGTCGAACCCGAAATTAACTTGGCACTATTCGGGTAAACCCGAACCCGACCCATTTTTGAAAACGGGTCGATTTTTCAAACCTGAACTCGACCCGCGACGGGTCCAGGTCATCTCGGCACGACCCGAATGACCTGGTGCCAACAAAAAATTGCTAGTTTATGGGTCAAAAAAATGGGTCAATCTCCGCTTTTCTGATAAAAAAAGGGTCCAAAATGGGTCAATCTCGGGTTGCCGGGTCAAAAACGTGTTTTCGGGTAAAATGGGTCAATTTCTGGTCAAAGATTAACCCGAATCCGACCCAATTTTTGAAACGGGTAGAATTGTTGAATCCAAACCCGACCTATTTCGGGTTCGGGTTGACCCTAACATGAAGTTGGGTCGGATTCGAGTCAGATTTCAGGTCGTGTCAAATATTGACACCCCTACTTTTTAACAACAAAATGATTTTTCATGTTAACTTATTGTAACTTCCAGAATTTTGTACTTGAGAATGATCGTTCTGTTTGAAAATTACTATAAAAGAAAAACAAAGAAGAAGTACTTATATCAAACAAGTTCAATTCTTACATCCTCCTGAAGTCATTTCCTTTTACCAATCAACATTTTCGATGACAACTCTTTGTGTAACAATCCAACTCTGGTGAGTTGTTCTTATATTTTATTCTGATGTTGAAGTCATGGAGCTCTCCAATTATGATTCTAGTAAACTGAATAAATAAATATGCTAAACAAACTAATTTGAAGGGTTAAACTCATTGATCTATTGAGCATTTGAGAATAGTTGCATTCAGAAGCCCATAGTTTTATGCCAAATGATAAGTTTCAATCAATCTTAATTTGTCTAGTTCACTTAAAGCTGAAATGTAACATACAAGAAAATCACTTCTTCAGCAGCTGCCAGAAAAACTCCTGGTAACTGTGCCTCTAACTCTGTACATAGAAATTGCATTGTCCTAAATATAGAAGACATAACATTTTCATAAACTGAATACTACTGAGCATCAAAGCATAAACCAAACTAGACTAAGCACCCCATTTTCATTTTCTGGGTGGACAGAAGGTAATTACATAACGAGATACCCTGCATCTATTCAAACTTGTTGGATCATCATATGCAAAGCTGTAAGCCCGTGGACATATGGCCTTGAATAGATGCGAGAAAAGAGTTGGCTTGCAAGAACTTGGCGTCCCAAACTCTCCACTACAGCAATACTTATCTGTCTGAAGAGCCAAGCATGCACTCTTGCAGCCAACAATCTTCCCTCCCACCCTGACTTCAAACTTGGAAGGGCAGCATACATTCAGGTTCACCTCGCAGCCGGCAATGCCGCATCCTACGCCGCCTCCCACCGGAGACATCGTCACCGGAAGATTGAAACCATCCACCAAGCTGACATCGTAGTAATGGAGAGGAGATTGAGGAGTTCCAAATGTCATTTCCACCAACGTGGCTGGCGGCGCTCCACCACTGCCTTTGCAATACAGATTGCCATTGCAGTCACCAGTTTGGCAAAATCCCTTCCCTTGTTCATCAAAACAGCAGCCTTGGCGACCCCATATCCTTCCAGACCAGCCATTGGGCACGTTGAAGGTCACCTCTTCGCCTACGCCGAGATGAAAGCCTCCATTCTGCGGAGAGATATTGCCTGCACTGCCTTGTGTGCCAGGCCAGATGCTGCTGTTGCAGTTGTTTACAAATATGAGTTGGATCTCATCTGCAGGAGAGAAGACAAAGAAGTACATAATTTCAGTAAACCTGTTAAAAATGTGAAAGATTTAATATTCAGTACTTTTTTTTTTTGAACTTACGAGTCAGTGCAATGGAGAAGAAGAGGCAGAAGAAGAGGACTTGGAGCTTGGAAACCGCCTCCATACCTTTGTTTCTCTCTGCTACGTGGAGAGTGTTAAGGATTTATGATGGTCTTATATTGGTGCTCCGGGCATGAAGTGGAGTAGTGGAGCCCTACAATTCCGTTACTTTGAAGTATTCTGTAACCATATCCATAACTGCTTATAGCGGCAAATATTTAGGTTAATTTCTACTTGCTGAGTAATGGATTTAGACAGATCTTTATCTTTTTCCTCCTTGTAAATTTGCCATTAGGATATATTCTTTGCTTGCTGATGGGTTGGCTTCCTAAGCAATGCTCGGGTTTATGAATGTGGGTGAATATTTCAGAAAGCTAAAGAGGATAGATATCTCCTCTGTCAATGGCTTTTGCAAAAATTTTATAGTTTGTTGCAAACGTCTTTTTCTTTAACTTGTCGTTCAAAATGGAAAAGGGGAAATGTTACTACTTTGTCAGTAGATTACATGATATCAGCTTGTTTTAGCATGTTGGATTAGGAATATTTTATTATGAATGCAGAGGACATGTAGGAGAAAAAAAGGAAACATATAAAGCATGGGGCTCAATACAAAGAGTAACAAAGTTTGTCCAAGAGGTTGTATGGAGCAACTCTCTTTGACAAATCATCCATTCTCCTTCAATCAAATAGTAGAGAGTCCTTCCCCACTTTTCTTGCTCTTCTTCATTCAATAGTAAGATAATCATAAGCTTTTCCACTATTTATCATTTTCTTCTTTTTTTCTTTTTTTTTTTCCTTTAATGCTCTTTTAATCTCAACACTATTGAAGCAAGCACCTTCCTCTTTATAGGAACTCGTTTGGTTCATTGTGGTCGAACATTGGAGAGTTTACCGTAACTCATTCTTCTTTATGCATTCTTTCCTGGTATTTTAAACTAAAAATTCAACTTTTGTCATTAAAAATGTAAGTATTAAATTTAGTTTTTTTATTTTTGCAATGGTTATGTGTTATATTTACTTTTTGTAGGTTTCATCCTTTGAAAATCATAATTATTTTAGTATGGCTTTGGGTATTGAAAAAAAGAATGTGAAAATCATGATTTAGTTCATAAGTATTAGAATATAAATAAAGTCATATCTAATTCAAGTTATATGCGTGTACTTATATGCATCATTATTGTAATCCAATACTGGGATTACACGTGTAATATGCCGTGTAGTCTATTTATAGCACTGTACATCACGGTGAATAATGAATTGAACTTTCCCTTCATCCTATCTTTCTCATATTGCGTCACTTGTAGACCTGTCAATTTCGGGTTACGGGTCGGGTTCGGGTCAACCCGAAATTGACCCGGTATTATTCGGGTTCGGGTCGACCCGACCCGTTTTTTCAAACGGGTCGATTTTTTGGACCCGAACCCGACCCGCTTCGGGTTCGGGTCGGGTTCGGGTCAACCCGACCCCACCTATTTCAGCCAAATCTCTCCGCGCGGACGTGAAGAAACGCGGGACGCCGGACATCGGACGCCGGACGGCGAGCTGCGGCTGAGCCGCTGAAGCACGGACGACGGTTGCCGCGGCTGAGGCACGGACGCCGGGACGCCGGGACGCGGGTCGCACGCGAAGTGACGCGGTCAGCCGGTCACGCCTCACGCGGGTCGCACGCGAAGTGACGCTGGGCAGGCCGCAGGCGGGGCAGGCGGCTCGAGGCAGTCGGGCAGCTCGGGCAAGGGCGGGCTGGGGCAGCGGGGGGAAGGGCATGAATCATTTTTTTTTAAATTAAACGGGTTTTCGGGTTGACCCGGCAACCCGTCGGGTCAACCCGAACCCGACCCGTTTTTGTAAACGGGTCGGTTTCCCGGACCCGAACCCGACCCGCTTCGGGTTCGGGTCAACCCAAACCCGAAAATTTCGGGTCGGGTTCGGATCGGGTTTTCGGGTCGGGTCCAATATTGACAGGTCTAGTCACTTGCTCATATCAAGGAGCTATTCAAGAACGCTCAACTTCTTTCTTTCTTCATGGTATCAGAGCAGGATTGATTCGTGCGTCGCTGATGGCCACATCAGAAGCATCGTAGATTGAAGAACAGATGGATCACGAAGCCCTTGACGCCACCAGCATTCCGTCTTAGTTAAAATTTAAGGTCTCCAAATTGAAAAATCTTGTTCCCACACAACTCTCTACCGATAATTATTCTCTCTTGAAATCGCAGTTCACTAAACTCCTACGTGCCAACGGGTTTGTAAAATTTCTTGAACCCACCTTCGATCCTCCGCATCGACTGTTACAGCAGTCGGATTGCTCTACTATCCCCAATTCTGCATACCACCAATGGCTTGTTATCGATCAAAACCTTTGCCGCTTCCATCTGCTATACAATTTTGACTTTCATCCTTCCTTATATCCTGAATCTTAAAGTCCATGGCTACTATATGGACTTTTTTGGAAATCAAATTCCAATCCACGAATCGTTCTCGTATAATTTAGTTCAAGAATGAGCTTCATAATATCTCCATGAAAAATTCCACAATGAAACAATATTTGTCTGAAATCAAAACCTAGGTCGATCAAATTGCTGCAGCATGATCAATTGTAGGCATGGAAGACATAATTCTTTACATCTTGAATGGTCTACCTCCTTCCTATCAATCATTCAAAACTTCTATTCGCACAATGCTCACTCCTATCAGCCTTGATAATCTATATTCTTTACTTCTAAGTGAAGAAATTAACGTAGCCATGGATGCCTCTCGCAATCCATCAGGGCTCAACCCGACCATGGCTTTTTACTCTTTCAGAGGACATAGTCAAAGAACTAGAGGTCGCTATCCTCCTACCACCGCTACTGCTACAAGAACGTCAGCTGCATCAGCTACGATATGTCAAATATGCACCAAGAAAGGTCATTCGGTGGCTGACTATTGGCATAGGACAAACCTTTAATACGTTCCTCAACAACACACAAATCCTAACAAAGCTCTTGTTGCTACCATTGAAAAAAATACCAATGACTCGTACCTGTATTCAGGTGCCTCATCTCACATAACTAACTCTCTTCATAGGTTATATGTCTGCAACACCTATCAATGCACCGACACTATCCTTATCGGTGATGGTCGGTCAGTTCCCAATGCGCACATGGGTGAGGGTATCCTTCCTACACTGTCTCATAAGCTATATCTTTCCTAGCTTTTACACATTCCTAGCATTAAATATAATCTTCTTTCGATTTTAAGATTAACAAAAGATAATAATATATATATCATCTTTAACCCCTTTGGTTTTATCTTTAAGGACCTGAAGACTCATCAAGCGCTTTTAAGTGGTCCGTGTAGTGAAGGTCTATATCATATTCAAGCTCCGGTTAACAGCTCTCCTACTTCTATCCTGACTGCCATTCACTCAAATTCTATAATTTGGCACAATCGCTTGGGGCATCCTCACCGGACTGTTCTTGAAATCATCTCCAAGCGCAACCCATATCTCCACTTACCTCATTTATCTTTTTTTTTGCTCTTCTTGTAAAAAAATTAAAGCTCATAAACTTGTATTCGAAAAATCTTCAAATAGACAAAATAAACCTCTTGCGTTAATTCATTATGATGTTTGGGGACCATCGGCCATCAATTCTGTAGAAGGCCACAAATATTATGTCATATTTGTCGATGATTTTTCCCGTTTCACCTGGCTATTTCCTATGATGAACAAAGCTGAAGTCACTAATATATTCATTAACTTCAAAACTTTAGTTGATAAATAGTTTTCTCATAAAATAAAATGCCTAAGAACTTACAATGGAACAAAATATCTTAATCACACTCTTCACAGTTTTCTCCAGCAACATGACATTCATTATCAAATATCTTATCCTTACATATTTGAATAGAATGAATTAGCCGAACATAAGCATCGTCACATTCTTGATACTACTTGAACACTTCTTCAAACTGCACCTGTTCCCTACATTCATTGGCCAGAAGATGTTCTTATGGCGGTTAATTACCTCATTAATAGAATGTCGTTAAAGACAACTCACAACATGTCTTCGTTTCAATTATTATATGCTACTCAACCATCTTATTCTCATATTCGAACTTTTGGCTGTGAATGTTTTCTACTGTCTCCCCCTAAAAATCATCACAAGTTTCAGCCTAAAGCCCAATCCTGTGTCTTCCTAGGTTACTCTGATACCTACAAGGGCTACAAATGTCTTGATCCCGTCACTAACATGATCCACTTCTTGTGCAACATCACATTCAATGAACAATCCTTCCCATTTCAAAAACATTTGCATCTCTCCCCCTCAACTTCTCACACCACAACTCCATCACTTGTCACACCCACATCCATTAACTATATTCCTTCAATTTTGGTCACCGACAAAGTTCCTGTATCTGCCCCCAACGATTCTATTTCTAATACTACCTCAGCCTCTACCAACACTAACAGTGACCACTCTACATCTTCTCATCCCACTGCTCTCTCTCGACATCCGATGGTGACAAGAAGCCAAACAGGATCTTTAAAACCTTGTCAACGTCTCAATCTTCTTCACCACTAAACTAGCATCACACTGCAATATACTCCTACCACATATACTGATGCGAGTCGACATCCTTAATGGTGCAAAGCTATGACACATGAGTTCTTCGCCCTTCAAAAATAAGGCACTTGGAATCTTGTACCCCCCTCCCCCAAATGCTTCTATTCTTTGCTGCAAATGGACATATAGAACTAAGCTCCACGCTGATGGTTCTATCGCTAGACTCAAAGCTCGATTGATTGCTCAGGGAAATTAATAAGAATTTGGGATAGAATATTGAGAAAAATTTAGTCTGGTCGCAAAATTGCCCACAATTCGTATATTTCTTACCATCACTCTTCATTATGGCTGGCCCGTCCAACAACTAGATGTTGAAAATGTATTTCTGCATAGAAACCTCACCGAAATTGTCTATATGGCTCAACCCAAAGGTTTCAAAGACTCTTCCCATCCTAATCAAGTATGTCTTCTTCACAAAGTCATATACGGTCTAAATCAAGCTCCGTGTCAATGTTACAATATGTTTACTACGCACCTATTATCGCTTGGCTTTTCTCACAGTAAATCTGATCCATCTCTCTTGTTTCTAATTCAAACCATCACAAAAATATTCCTTCTAAAATATGTAGACGATATACTAATTATGGGTGATAACACTTCATCCATAAATCAATTGTTACAACAACTAAATAACAAATTCTCCATGAAGCACCTGGGTCTAGCTCACTCGTTTCTTAGCATCACGATCAGATATTCAAAAGATCAATACTTCCTATATCAACAACACTATAAGTACTCTCTCTCTCAGCACATATTCCTTCTCAAACGTCTTGTTCCCTACATCAGCGGAACTCAACACTTCCACATTCCTATAGTCAAGAATGATCTTAGTCTCCACTCTTTCTCGGATGCTGATTGGATAGGTGATCCGACCTAAATGAAATCTATATATGGCTAGCTACTATTTTTTTCTAGGCAAAACTCTCATCTCTTAGATAGCTAAAAAGCAACATACAATGGCACGTTCCTCAATATAATTAGAATACAGGGCTCTTATAGCTGCTATAGCAGACATCATATGGCTTTGCCTCATCCTAATTGACTTCGACATAAATTTGGATCAACCAACTGATTTATATTGTGATGACATATCAGCTATTGCTCTCGTTAACAATCTGGTCTTTCATGCCATGACAAAACACATCGAGACTGATCATCGTTTTGTTCGTGATCACATCCAACAGAATACCATACGTCTTCTTCCCATCAGCACGATTGATCATCTTGCAGAAATATTCACTAAGCCATTGTCCACACCAAAGTTTCATCAACTTCAACTCAACTTGACGTTCGCTTCTGATCCATCAGTTTGCAGGGGAATATTAGAATATAAATGAAGCCATATCCAATTCAGATTATACACGTGTACTTATACGCATCATTCTTGTAATCCAATAATGGGATTACCCATATAATAGTCATGCCGTGTAGTCTATTTACAACACTGTACATCATGGTAAATAATGAATTGAACTTTCCCTTTTTCCTGTCTTTCTCATCTCGCATCACTTGCTCATATCAAGGAGCTTTTCAAGAACGCTTGACTTCTTTCGTTCTTCAATAAGATAGATTGAACCTTACAATAATAAATTATCATGCTTGATTGAGGGAAAACCTAGGTAGTTATATTACACTTATTTTAATAATTGATTAGCTTTTAATCCCCGTCGTTTGCTTATGTAGATTCTTTGGGTTGATTTTTTTAATGGAATGAAATGGTTCCATCTCAATTAAACTTCGAATTTGGTGCCGATTGTTTAGGCGTGAAAGCAATTGTTATTTATTAAGGGATTATAATTATTTATTTATTTTAACATCAAAGCTTACAAATATTTGCCAAAATTATGAGCTGATAACCTAATTTTTAATATTATTTCATCCCATCTCATCGTTGACCGACACCTTGCAGATTAATAATTTTGCTTTCATCCAAAATTGGCCAAATTTTAAAAATAGCTTTTTTTTTTTAATTTATAATTTTAAAAACAAAGATGAAAAATTTTATTTTAGTAAATCATATCGAGTCATTGATCATTGGCTGGCGAGTTGTGTGTATTTTGACAGAGTAATTATTCCGTGCTTACCCCGAACTTCGTCTAAAGTCTAATAAAAATGTGTCACGTTAATCGATATCAAGTATCGAGGCTCGGTACTGCTCGGTACCGCAACTTGGTACCGCTCGGTACCAGGTGACGTGACATATTTTCATTAGACTTTGGACTCGGGTGTCTGCACAGAATAAATTTTCCATTTGACAAAGTCATTTGCTAACTAGCGACTTGCTTACCATGTGACGAAATGCTTGATTTTCTTGGTGAAAATTATATTTATAAAATAATATAATTATATGTATTTCTGTTGCTATTATAAGATATTTTTAATTTTTTGTTATTTTATGTTGTGAAATTCAAAAATAAAGCAATTTAAAAAATTGAATATATTTTATACTTTATTTGAAAAAAAATTCTCAAATAAATTAGCTTGATAAAGAAAAAAACAATTGGCATTCGATACTTTGCCTGCCTACGTGGAGAGATTATTCTATGCGGACATCGAACGGGAGAATCGTCCAGTACCGTTTGGTACCGAGCATGAAACTGAGTGTATCGAAGCTCGGTACTTTTTGGTTTCATGCTCGATCTTGAACGCGGTACACTTTTGAGATGATTTGACGCATTTTTATTTGCCTCTAAAAAAATGTCAGAACTCCGCGTAAAATAATTTGCCGCCTACGTGCCCATGGCATGTTCTCCAGATGGGATGATACTACGTTTATTTACAATCTCACAGAAGAAATACTTAGTCCGCGTTGAAGCGACAAAAACAAAGTTAAAAAAGTAGCTCATTGTCTTGTTTTTATTGAAAAATCCCGATTAAAAAGGCTAATATTGCCCTTCATGTAGTAGGATTTATAACAGCTTAGTTCAGCAGGCTTTCAAAATATCGCATGCGTCTACGTGGTTGTATGACAATTTATAAATATAAAATTCATCATAGAAAATAACGCATAGCAGGACAAATAACAGTACAGAAAGGGCGAATTTGGAAATTTAAAGGCGCTGCCGTTTTCATTTTTAAAAGAGGAAAAAGTTATTAAAAAAAAGGGACTATTATATACCTAGCATAAGTGCAAGGATAAAAAATCTATGTATTATGTCTTGCACTGAAAAAATTATTAGGTGGGGAGTGTGGACCATCCGCATATCGTTCGCATAAGCACAGGATACCAAGTGGTACCCAGCGGTATCGAGTGGTACCTAGTTGGGTTCCCTATACTTGTGTGCGGACGGTTCTCCCCGTTTGCACTTCGCACCTAATAATCTCTCCTTGCACTGTATGCAGTGACGGAAGTAGTCAGTTATTTAAGGGTGTACAAATTTTTTTATATAAATTAACTAATATTTAAAAAAAAAATAAATAATGCATAATTCAAAGTAAAATTTTGTATTTAATTATGATTAATAAATTAAAAAATAATTACAATAATGTAATCCTGATTTATTTTTTATAATGTTGCATTACAATTTAATTGAAAATAAAATCAAACATATATTTTTCAATTTAAGGTAACACACGCAACATAATAAAAACCTTATGGATCACGAGTTTAAAGTCCAAACCATCGTTGAGAACCCTAAAACCCCATAGTACGTAAGTCCGCCCTCAAGCCCAAGCTAAATGCCTTCGGCGTGGCTCCCCTCGGCGCGCGCAACACTACCACCATCTGGCCGATGTGTTGCTTTATATTATTTAAATTATAACTGATAAATATTAAAAGTAAAAATATTTTTTTAAAGATAAAAATAAATAATTTAATTTAACAAAGCATTATTAAATTAGTTAATTTAATTCAAATAAATTAATTTGACAATAATTATTAAATTATTTAGCTTAATTTACCAAAATAAATAATTATAAAAATTTCTTCTAATTTAAGTTTTAATTTAAATAATTTAATTTTTATTATTAAATAATTGATTTAATTTAATTTATTATAATATAAGTTAATAAATTAGCTATTAAGTTAAATAATTTAAGTTATTTTTTTAAAATATAAAAAAAATTAATTTAACATTTAGTTATTAAAATATAACTTAATTTTTAATTTTCGTCCAAAATCCGCTGGAAATTTTGTCAGAAATAAATCCGTCGGAAATCCAGTAAAAAAATCCTTCGGAAATCCACCAGAAATTTTTCGTCGGAAATCTGCCGAAAAATCCATTAGAATTTGTCATGAATTTACTTATGCAGGATATTTCGATGGTAATGAGTTGTTTTCTCGTAGTGTATCGTGCGCGTAAGTGAGCTTCCGCAAGGGAATGCGGGCGGGCCAGAGAAGGCGAATTGAACACGCGTGCAAGCGAGCGGGTCGCGCACTGGGCGCGAAGGCTCGAAGGTGGAAGTTCAGCGTTCAAAGTATACAGATCGATCGCGTAGGAGAAAAATTATACAACATAAAACTTTCATAATTAATTAAAAGAATTATTTTTAAAATCTCACATAAGAGTAAAAAAAATCCAAAATGTCATAATTCTTAAAATTTACACTCATAATAACATGATAATTTTAAATTTAAATATTTTTTATTTTTAAATTTGTTTGTTAATCTAAATTTAATTTAATTTAACTTATTATTAATTTACTTTACATATTTAATATAAATTTAATTCAAATATACATTTATGAATTTAATATAAATTATTAATTTTTGTTGTATGTTTAAATATATTTTACATTTATATGTTATATACTAAATTAATGTTATAATTTTATATGTAAAAGTTATTTAGATAAAAATAATTTATCATTAACAAATAGATTAAATTATTTTCATAGTATATAAATAAATAAATAAATTACTATTATTAACTGATAAATAAATATTATTCACATTATAAATAATTAATTTAAAAGTTTGTTTAAAAATGAATTTTATGAACATTATATATGTTATGAGTTTCTTTAGTCCCACTTCACTTATAAACATTTATTGCTATTGGTTTGAGACAAATAAATATAATAAAAATTTCATGTTAATTTAAAATTAAATGTTTTGAAAATAAATTATTATTTTTTATTTAAGAAAAAATATTTAATATTTAATATTTAATTTTTAATATAATAAATTTAATTAATTATTTATTTAAAAATATGGTAATTGAATGGATTGGTTCAAAAGAATTTAAGGCGGTTCTGTGGTTCACCGATTAAACTATGCTTTGATGTAGAAATGATTTTGAGAGTGGATCGGATCGGCCTTATGACCGGTTCATAGTTGAATAGTTTGGACTGGTCTGTCCGGTCCCATTTCTAAAACCTTGATGCTTTGCACCACATAAATGATGCTATTAGTTGATGTCACATGTCACACTCTCTATAATATTTCTCAAAATCTCAAATGCTTTAGAAGTGAACTTACCACCTTGATCAAATTAATTTTTTTTTTGGGGTAGCTACTATCTTTATCCACATTTGTCTTGAATTTATTGGACATATTTTAATTGGTCTCTCTATTGGTGGCTATAAGGAAGAGAAAAATTGAAGTTAGAGTATGTATGTGATATACTCAAGATCTCTATGTCTTTAAATCTTGTGTGAGGGCAGTAAGGCGTGCAAATAGCATGAGATTTTCTACATTGATGGTGGTTGAGTGGGTTTCATGGTACGAGTGAAGAAAGAGGGCAAGGTTTGTTGTTTGTTGCTCAAGGGAAGGAAATTAGATTGGGTGGTTTTGTTATTATTATTATTATTATTTTCAATTTAGTTTGCTACAAATGGCCCTAAGCCTATTATTGTTTGGCCCATAGTTTATTAAGGAGCTTAGAAACACTTTGGAATTAGCTTGATTGGGTTTGATTTTTCTTCAACCAAAAATTAACACACCTAGGTCAATAAAGCTTTAGTGAGCCATTGTGCCTAATTAACTTAGAAGCAAGTAAAATAGATCCTAGCCTCACTTGGATTAGAGTTTAGAAGTTCAATGAAACCCTTAGGAATAATGGAGAGCCTTATATGGCCCTAAACAAGCGTAAACCTAATGTGAACCCAATTGACCCATTAATGATCCTTTAGATAAATTAATATAACCTTGTCATATTATCAAATAAATTCTTCTCCTAAGCGGCCTTGTGAATCCTAAGCATTCATAGGAAGCTTTAAAGCTCTTGTTCCTAGCCATTTTCATGGCTAAATCAAACTATAAATAAACCAAATTGAGCTAACTTAAACCAATTAGCTAAATACTCAATCTAATCCACTTCTTTTATTTGATGTCCCATGAGCTTAATTGATCTTAAAAATTCCTAAAAAGTAAGCGAACTACTTGGATTTATCAAATGTGAAAGTAACCAATATTACATATACATTGAGCCATTTTGTCAATTTGGCCAAATTGACTAAATGACACCTAACAGAAGCCCATTTGGTTTAGCTTAAACTAATGCAGATTAGTCATTTTGAGTGGTTAAACTGCAAAGGATCATAATCTAACTCTAAGGACGCATTCCCATGGCCCCAAGCATAAATTAAGCACTTTGAGGCCTAAGATTAACTAACCTTAATAAATTTAACTCGTAATAATAAAATGCCAAGAAGTTCGAGCTCTGCATTTTGAAATGTAAAGCGCATTATGCTAAGACAATCACTTTCATATTAACTTAGGCATTCCTATTAGTTCTTATGACTTTGAGACCATCCAATGCATTTCGAGCCTACTTAATCCACCATCATTAGCCACCAGAGATTTGGAATTAAGGAGGAGATAACTTATTTTGTGTTCTTTGTATCTAGACCATCCTAGATCTTCATTCTTGTTCCATTAACTTCCCTAGAATAGTAGACATAATCTGAAGCATTTAATATCCTAAGAGGCTCTTTAATCCTATCCTCGAGTGCCCCACTGAAAATAGGGACAATATAGTGGTTGTAAGTTAGACCCAAATAAACTTAGAGAGAATTTCTCTTTACTACATTAAGTTAAAAGCTTCATTTTTTAAATGATTTGATGGCTATAACATACCATTAATAGAATTGATAATCTAAAACTGTGAAGCACACAAATATTTCGATCACTTTCCACGTTCTAAGCCTTTTAGGGTCATATTTTTCTAACACATTCTTATTTGAAGTAATGTTCAATTTTTATCATATTTGATTTTTCGTTTTTGGTAATTTGATAATAAAAACTTTTTATGTAATATCTTTAAAATTTTATAAGCCATAAATTTAATTAAAAAGTATTCTTAGAATGTAGTGGCTATATGGTATAATTTATTATAGAAGCTTGATTTTATGAGGAATTTGACTCTATACCTAAATAAAACTCTCTAACTACCTTTTATCTTTGTAGATTTTATAGTTCACTTCTCCACAATATATTCTTCATCTCTGAGCGATCTTTCCTCGTTGTTATGCATCTTTACAATGGAAGGGAAAACTCATCAGTCCTTTGGAAGCGAAATTTAATAGTATATCGATGCAAAATTTTCACCATGTCCATAAGAAGGGAAAAAACACCAGAGTAGCAGATCGATTTTGCTCATTACACCATTAGCTTCCAAGCAACGCAGCTGTACACCCTTCTCCATACATCACCAATTTGCGCAGCAACACAGCTGTGTTGCCGCGCGCTGCAAGCTTATAAGCCAACTATACATTCATTTTTCAAGGCAGCTTTCATCTTTCCGTTCTGTTTCCTGATGACTCCATCGATGCTGCCATTGATTTAGAGAAAGTACTATCAACCAAACTAATTAAATCTTCCAATCCTTCATCGCCCACCGCGAAGCTTTCAGTCCAATCATTGAGTAACTCCTCAGGAAGTGCCGCGTCACCATCCAGCACCTGCATCACTTGTGTCATCCGCGGCCTGCACGTTGGTTTAGGATGAGAACAAAGCAACCCAAGCTTCAACACCAGCTCCATCTCCACCGCACTAAATTTCCACAAATTTGGATCCCTGGTCTCCAAAATCCTTCTTTTCTTCCAGT
The DNA here is from genome assembly GCA_016618105.1 of Dendrobium huoshanense. NCBI lineage: Eukaryota > Viridiplantae > Streptophyta > Magnoliopsida > Asparagales > Orchidaceae > Dendrobium > Dendrobium huoshanense. The sequence continues at coordinate 24,213,955 of CM028348.1, forward strand.
TTTCATGAACCCAATCCACCAATATCATCTCCTCAGGTAAAGCTTTGGTCTCAACCGGTCTTCTCCCGCATGCCATCTCAAGCAGAAATCCACCGAATGCATAAACGTCAGTGCTAGTAGTCGCCTTCCCTGTCCTCGTCAGTTCAGGCGCAAGATAACCCAAAGTCCCAACCACATGAGTTGTCTGCGGATCGCTGCCATGGTCATAAAGCCTCGATAGACCAAAATCTCCCAGCCTTCCATTCATTTCAGCGTCCAAGAGAATGTTACTTGCTTTAATGTCCCTATGAATCACCACCTGAGTCCATCCCTCATGCAAATAGAAGAGCCCTGATGCCACTCCTCTGATTATATGAAGTCTCTGTTTCCAATCCAGCATTGATTCAGGCTTGTCGAAGAGCAGTTGGTCGAGGCTGCCGTTGGGCATGAAATCATAGACAAGAAGAAGCTCTCCCTTGCGCCGGCAATAGCCGAGAAGCTGAACCAAGTTCCGATGCCTGAGGTGGCCTATGCTGATGATCTCTGCAACAAACTGCCGCATTCCATGCCGTGTCTCGTGTGAGATTTTCTTTACTGCAACCTGAGTTTTCGTTCTAGGAAGGACTCCTTTGTAGACCCTCCCGAATCCTCCGGCCCCCAGGAACTCTTCCTCTCCGAAGCCCTTGGTAGCCAAGTACAAATCTTTGTAGGAGAATCTCTGAGGTCTATGCTCCCGCTCCCAATCCTCGAGCAGCTCTGCGAATTTAATCCTTCTTCTAATCCCAATAAATGCACAAGTAGCGATTCCGGCCACCAAAAGGATAGCTCCAGCGATAGCCGGCAGACCGTATTTCATCAGAAGATGTAATTTCGACTTCGAAATGGTTATGGGTAGCCGAGGAAGTAGCGAAAGATCAATGGCTTCAGCTCTTCCATTCAGCGCAAAGCTCCAGCCAAAAAGATAATGCGATGTAGGGAAGGATCCGATGGCGGAGGAGAAACCGATGTGCATGTAATCTGTGATGAGAGATGAAAGATTTATGAATGAAGAAAGGAGAGGAACGCTCGGCTTTTGTAGCTCAAGTGGTGCCAATGTCACATTGAGCAAGCATTCGAACTGATCGTATTCAACCCACACCTGGATTAAATTCCCAGTCCCAAGATTAAGGTTTTGAGTGCCAACACGATTAGAGAAGTAAGAAGCGCTCGCAGAAGCAAGCGAGCGGAGGCTGTTGACGTCTATACCGACGTGGTTGTTATTGATGTCGTCGAACTCGGGGCTGTAGTTCGTATCCAACTCGACGGCGATGAGGTGATTGGTAGGGTTGCCGAGGTTTGTTCGGTTTAAAAGGCCGATGTACTGGCTGGGGAGAGCATGAGATAGGTCGGAGGAGGCGGAAAGGACAAAGGCGATGCCATGGCCGGTCAGGTCTGGGTATGTAGGGACGATGGAGAAGACAAAAGATGTGGAGAAGGAGAGGGCGGCGCCGGAGGAGGAGTTCTTGAACGGTAAGGGGTATGGGAAGAAGGCGTGGCCCATGCCTTGTTCGGTGGGTTCGGTGAGCTGGAGGAGGCCAGTCGATGTCACGGCGGCCATGCCGTCGAAGAGAAGATTTGCGCTGTCGAAGCCGTTGAAGACGAAGGTGGTGGTGTCGTTTGATGCGTCGGCGGTGATCATGAAAAGTGTGATTAAGAGGAGAAAGATAAAGCGGATCATAGTAGAAATTTTTTTTTTTTTTTTTTTTGTTCCGTTCTTTGTAGGCCGAAGGGGTAAACAGGTCTGACCTGTTTACTTATTCATTTAATTTGAAATTGCGGATTCAATGGAATAATTTATGGATGTAGTAAATTGATATAATATTAATTAGTTATATATTATATTAATATTAAAGCATAACCAGATATTACTAGTCTCATTCCGAACAAAATTTGATAAACATAAACAAATTATGTTTGCACATGAGCACATCTGCTTTAGCATAAAAATTAAAATTTAAACAAATATTTTTTTTTAAGAACCTGATAGAACCCGTAAAATATCTTAATGTTTTTTACATCAAAATATTTTGACAAAAATTCAGTACATTTAATACGATAGTTTTCTTAGATTTGATTAGGGTGTCAAAAATTGACATGACCCGAAAATCTAAAATCTAATTCGAATGTGACTTAAAATTTTATTGTTCGGGTTAGCCTTTCTTAGGAATGGGTCGGGTTCGGGTCTTGATTTTCCGACCTGTTTTGAATTCTGGATCGGATTCCGGTCAAACTCGAAAACTCTGTTTTGGCCCGATTTGACCAGGTTTAGCCTGTCATTTTGTCACGTCACTCACCTATCGACGTTGTTGCCTCGGTCTCTCTCACGTCACTCGAATAAGCGTGCGAACTGAAGCAGCATTCGAAAAGGCATTCTAGATTTGGCGGCAGTAGGCATGAACAAAGTCGGAAAGCGGAGGTAGATTTTCACGATTGTCTAAATTAGCGCGCGAACGGAGGGATCACAGTGCCATATTTACATGATTTGGCTAAATAAGCGCGCGAATGTCAAACAAAGGGCGCTTAGGGCGTCAGATATACGGGTCAGGTCAGGTTGACCCAAACCAGAAGCAGAACAAGTTTGGGTACGTAAAACTGACTCATTAAAAAAAAATCGGGTCAAAAGTGTCGGGTCAATTCTGAATTTTGACAGCCCTAGATTTGATTGCCCCTCAATAATCAAATTTATATTGTTATTCTATAAGACTAGAGCAAATTAAAATTTTTAATTAAATTAGTGTGCCGGGTTCTAGATTCCTGTCAAAAAAAAAAAAAAAAAAAAATCAATGTAGCTCTCCTTAGTTTGTTGGTTGGGAGTTTGACTCTAAGCTAAGAGGTACTTGATTCGAATATTGAGTATGTGGTGTGTGTGTTTGGATGTTCCCCTAATTTCCCAAAAAAAAAAAAAAAAAAAAATCCAGTTCTAGGCTGTCAAAATTCTCGAAATTGTTTTTATGCTTGGCTATATTAATCAGGAGCGATTTAATAGGATAATTTGGACACCCGAAGCTGGCTCAATCTATGTTTTATTTGATTTAACTTTTCTCATATTTTATTTTCCAAGAAGATAACATTGCCTTATTTTTAAAATACCTTGGACAAGCAATTTTTGGACGCATATCTTTTCAGCAACTTGGTGAGCATATATAATAACTTTTATTGTATATAGAGCAACATAAATTAATAAATATAACATCAGCATGATTTTATCTAATAGAATCTTGATGTAATATAATTGGATTATGAAATCAAAAGTAGAGTGAGACATACAATGAATTATCTTTGTGAGATTCATCATTTAAGTTTGGTTTGAGACGACTTTCTTACTGGTTCTTAAAACAGTTTTTTAGTATATTTAAAAAAAAAAACTAGAAAGCAGCTTTAAGAAGCAATAAAAAAATCGTCTCAAAGGAAGTCTTAGTTGGGATGATAAAATAAGGACTTAGATATCAAGGAAGGATAAGCTTTTTTTTGTTAATAGGAGAGAATCATAGTCCACTATCCGTGGAGCTTTTATTACATCCAGTGAACGTACGCTCCTCTATGTTCGGTTTTAGACCAAAACAGCGCAATACCGAGTTTTTTTAAAAAACTCGGTACAACTCGGTACTCGGTACTCGGTATTGCGCTTTTTTTGCCTAGATCCGAACGTAGAGGAGCGTACGTTCACTGGATAAAATAAAGCAGCTTTAAGAAGCAATAAAAAAATCGTCCCAAGCGAAGTCTTAGTTGGGATGATAAAATAAGGACTTAGATATCAAGGAAGGATAAGCTTTTTTTTTTTTTGTTTTTTTGTTAATAGGAGAGAATCATAGTCCACTATCCGTGGGTCATTTAGAGTTGTTTTCAAAACTGGAGCAAAAAAATTTTTGGTTAAATTATTCTTAGATATTTGAACCATTGTTAATGCTAGGGTGTCAATATTTGACACGACATGAACCTGACCTGGAAATTTCGGGTTGGACATGACACGAGCACGACACGAACCTGCTCACGACCGTGCGCTCGCAATGATGTGCCTGCTCGCTAACGGCCGCGTGCCCGCCTGCCCGCTCGCATTCGCGCGCCTACGCACTCGCCTGCTCGCTCTTGTTCGATCGGGTTGGGTCCGGTTCAGAAGCGGAATCGTGTCGGGTCGGGTCAACCCAGCAACCCAACAGGTCAAGTCCGTGTCCGAGTTTTCGATCCATTTACATATCCGGAAGCTTTTACGGGAAGGAAGCTTTTACAAGGCCAACCTCTTCTCCTAGTCTAACCTTTGAGACACTCTTCCTAAAGAGAAATAAGTTGACTCTTCGATTCCTTCTAGAGAAATTTACATACATACCATTTTATAACATCCTATTTACATATCTAATACCTAAAACTTTAATATTACATCCATACCACCCTATATTATTTTAATATCAAATATACCACTTATATTTCTTTCCTATCACTCATATATTTCATTTCTACCACTCATATTTTGTATGAAAATGAACTATGGGTGGTATTTATGTAATATTAAAGTTTTAGGTGTTAAATATGTAAATAGAATAGTATTAAGTGGTATGTATGCAAAACTCTCTTTTATTTCTAAAGCAAAATGGGAAAAGCGGATTAGAGTGCTCATACAGTAGTTCCTCCAATTTAAGAAAATGAGACAAAATTTTATGCAATTGGTGTATTAATTATCAACTAATTATTTTTTTTTCATTGTTGATATTTTTGTAGAATTATGTTTTATAAAGTTCAAGATCTTAAATGATGTCTTAAATATGGGACTTATTAGCTCGATATAGTAGTACTTAGATAGTTTTGAGGCTATTATGGTTCTACAATTGAGTTCTAATAATAAAAGAATCTACATTCTTCAAAGAACTTCTGATGATATAGCCCTCTCTTATTTTTTAAAACTATGATTAAGTAATATTATCTCAATCAATGAATTTTGTGGAAAACTTACCATATAATTCTTAAGCCACCAAAAGCTTTATTACAACTTTTATGCCCTCTATTGCTTCAATCAGATGAAATTTGAGTTGCTTCATGCATTTTTTTTTTTTTTTTTTTGAAAACAAATACATTAATAAAGGTAGGGTACAAAAGAAGACCCCACATTGGGCCACATCATAAGCTTACAATAAGAACAACAAAATTAAAGACAAGACCAATACGATTAAGGGTCGAAAGATGCGGACTCAGACCAGCATCGGGTTGCCAGGGCGGAGCCATCCAAAAGTAAATTCAAAGTCGAAGGAGAAGGGCCAACCAGGTTGCCAGCCAACCAACCCTGGCCATCCAAGACACAGCAGCATCGCTGCTTCCTCATCGTCCATATCAACACAATATAACCGAGCAACCAACAGACAAAAAATCAGCGACCACGACGGCCCCTCCCACGAGACCTACCACGAGGGGCAACCGAGGCAAGATATATGTCGCGTAGCAAGTTAAAAGAATTACCAGGATCGCCCTCTCCAATTGATTCCTCAAACTCAGAATCAGAACTATAGTCATGAAGCCAGTCTATATGGACTCGAAGATCAATGCCCGAATTATCCTTCACATTATACCTTAATTTTTGCGGATTCATAAAAGTAACAGGAACATCCACAATATCATTATTCACTAAGCAATTATTAAGAGTAACGCTAGAGGTGCCAGCAACAGCAACCTTAGATACATCCGCACCCAAATTATCCAAGACAACATGCATAGTCGGGCAATCCAATAAAACAGAAGGGGCCGACCTCACAGACACCAAAGGAGCCATACGAGGAAGACCCTCAACGCTATTATAAACAGGAGTGGAGGCTAAAGCAGGAGTAAAAGGTATAGCATGAGGGGATAAAATAGCAGCAACCTCAACACCATTAGCACCTCCAACCGCCTCGTTAACCAAACCGACCAAAACAGGGGCAGCACAAACAGGCTCAGAGCATACCACCTCAGCAGAACAAGCATCACCCTCAGGAACAACAGCCACCGGAGAGCAGACCTCACCCAACAAAACAGAGTTGCTTCATGCATATATCACTTGGTTCAAAAGAGTGATTATAGGTTATTGACCTTGATATATTCTCAAAAAATCATCTTGATCAAGCACGAATCTCGAGGTGAAAGCAAATCGAAAACTTCAAAAATTAAATTCGGGAGCATCTGAACTCCAATTTCAGCGAGCTTAGTCAAACTGAGCGTCTCGGAAATACGAACCCAACGACACAAAATTCAGCTCAATCCGAGCCCAAATGAGCCAAAATCAAGCACCCGAAGTGCTGTCGGAAAGTTCGTACCACAAATTGAGTTACCAAACGGTCTCCAATTTTAACGAGCTTATAGTTGAATCGAACGGCTCGACGAGACGAATCCAACGAGCCCAAGATTACTGGATTCCGAAATCACAAAGGCCTTTAAATGACTAACAAACGGTGTATGATCAAGGGATTCAATATCAGTCGTCCATTCGACCACTCCCTGTTCGCCCCTGATCTCACACCTATTTACAAGTCATGCCACTCCATAAAAACTATAAATAGACCCCTCATTCGACCCCTCATTTCTCATTACAAGCCATGCAAGAAGAAGAGAAGAAGAGAAGGGGAAGGAGAATCAGCTCCTCCTCGACCGCTGCCAGAGTTCTTCTCGCCGCCCGAACATGCTGGGATTCTGCCGGATATTCGGGAAAACGCCGGAATTCTGAACAACTTTTTAACTGAATTTCAATCCATAAGAAATTCATTGTAAATCTGATCGTCCTAACTTGTGGGACGAATCAGCTTCTTGTAACTCAAGCAACACTAGTGGAACTCTTCAACTCGGCGCGGCCCCATGGTTTTTTCCCTTTTTCGGGTTTTCCATGTAAAAATCCTGATGTTTATTTTCCTTTCCTATTTATGTGCTGAATATTCGTGCAACGCTTAGACGAAAATTTTCTAACTCTACCGCCACGTATATTCTAGCCCGCAACAGACCTAAATACTTTTTCACCAATATTTCTTTGATTTAGGAGTATTGTGATAGAATGTTCAAAATTATAATTGTATATAATTCACCTAAATCCATAAAACATATTAGAGAGGGCTAACAAATACATCAATTTTGAGAAGTTTATAAGAGGCTTCAAGTAATTATTATTCTTCGTTGCACATATACTTATGAAGAAGTAAGAGAAGTTGGGTTATTGACAATCATGATGAATTTAGAGACCGTTCGTACCATTTTGTATGAAAAAACCTAATTAATTTGTAAGTTATTTAGTTTTTTCCATGACTTCACTAACCAAATCAAGTTATTTCGCTCCCTCATCTAAATGATCCATTGTTGGTTGACTAATGATTATTCCATATTGTGATTACTTATCGTGAATGAACAATATTTAATACTCACTAGATAAAAGAGACATCTTTAAAGTCTTTCTTTATGGTAATGATCATGGCGACATTATAGATAGTTTTTGCAACCTTAAGATGCTATTAAATAACTTGGCAAGGAGCTTGCTTTTAGTTAAATCTATCATTGGTGATTATGAGAAATGTTTACACCAAAAGGCATATTTATGTCTCCCAAATTTTATGCGTGCACAATCAAGGGAAATTCTTGGCTTATAGATTTCTAACGGGAGGTCAAGTTGATATATAGGGAGTGATCGTGGCTTAAACTTTATTTTTCTAAAATAGTGACTTCTAGGTGATTAATTTTCTAAGATTATGTTTATTTGTGAATTTGTAGGCATCAATGATAAAAGAGCACATGATGTGTCATACAAAAAATAAAAATTTAACGGTGCATAAATTTGTGGACCCTAAAACACTTAAAACAAATTTAAATTTTTTTTTTTAAGGAGCAATATGAACTCTAGTTTGATAAATTTAAAGTTGGGATAGTTGAGTTCAATGACATGAATCCAATAAGATCATGATTTAAACCTGGTTTGAATATAAAATTGATTGAATTATGACTGTTGCGTCCAGGAGTATTCGCGGCGGTAGAGAAATATCATATTTAACGTCTTAGCGTTGTACGAAAATCCGGCACGCAATCAGATAAGGAGAGAGGGTCTAGCATTTATGAGACACCAAGATTTTTACGTGGAAAACCCCTGTAAAAGGGGGAAAAACCACGGGGCCTAGCCCAGTTTGAATGAATCCACTAGTATTGCAGTCGATTACAAATGAGGCCCTTCCCTGGGAGAAGGCCTTAGCTTGATGTACATCTTATAGAGTACATTACATGATGTAAATACAAAGAATCACTATTATCGACGTATTCTCTTTGATAGTAGGATTGCAGTCGGCGGGCGACGTAGGTCAGGAGGACCGTAGTCAGCTGGCGACGGAGGACTGTAGTCGGCGGACGACATAAGTCAGGAGGACCGTAGTCGGCGGGCGACATAAGTAAGGAGGACCGTATTCAACAGGCGACGGATATCGGGAAGACTGTAGTCGGCGGGCGACATAAGTCAGGAGGACCGTATTCAACGGGCGACGGATATCGGGAAGACTGTAGTCGGCGGGCGACATAAGTCAGGAGGACCGTATTCAACGGGCGACGGATATCGGGAAGACTGTAGTCGGCGGGCGATGTAAGTCAGGAGGACTGTAGTCGGCTGGCGACGGAGGTCGGAAGGACTGTAGTCTGATGACGAAGATCAGAATAACAGCGTCATGTAGAAGTCCAGCAATGGAAAGAAATACATCTTCGCATAGATGTCCAGCGAAGTCCGATATCGGTAGAAGTCTGGCGTCGGGTAGAAACTTGGCGAAGAGTGAAGGTCCGACGTCGGGTAGAAGTCCGATGTCTTTGGTGGCAGAGGAGAACTCCGGCTTCACTTGGGTGGAGTTTCGGCGTCAGGAGGAAACCCTCTTATAAATTGGGAAGAATTTCAACATTCCATGCAAGTTGGGAAGTATTCTGGCGTTCTCCTGAATATCCGGCAGAGTTCCGGCGTCTTCAGGCGGCAGGAAGAGCTCCGGCGGTGGTCGAGGAGGTGAGGAATCTCCTTTTCCCCTTTCTCCTCTTCTTCTTCTCTCTCTTCCCTTCTTGGTGTAGAATGAGGGCTCTATTTATAGTTTTTCTGGAGTGGCACAGCCCGTAAATAGGCGTGAGATCAAGGGCGGATTGGGAGTGATTCGAATGGACGGCCGATATCGAATCCTTCGATCCTGCACCGTTCGTTGGACATTTGAAAGCCTTAATGATTTCGGAATTTGATGATCTTGGGCTCGTTGGATTCGTCTCGTCGAGCCGTTCGATTCGAGTATAAGCTCGTCAAAATCGGAGACCGTTTGGTAACTCAAATTGCGGTTTGAATCTCCCAACAGCGCTTCGAACCTTTGATTCGAACTCATTTGGGCTCGGATTGGGTTGATCTTGGTGTCGTTGGGTTTGTATTTCCGAGATGCTCAGTTTGACTGTAAGCTCGCTGAAATCGGAGTTCATATGCTCCCGAAATTAATTTTTGAAGTTTCCAACTATCTTTCGCCTCGAGATTCGTGCCCGATCAAGATAATTTTGCGATGTCGTATCAGTTGCCCCCCTATTTTCGAACGTTGTAGCTTCAGAAGTTCGAAAATATGTGTCACCAATTTTTGAGAATTTTTTCGAGCGAGTCAAAATTATTCTTGTGTGTAGGAGCTCCGAAAGGCTTCGAAAGTGCCAAAATTGAATCCGGAAAGTCGAAAAACGGTCCCGGGAACCCCAAAAACGTCGAATTTGAACTTTCGGGGCAGAAAAACTGGATCCCGTATGGACCGGGCGGCTGAACCGGCCGAACCGGCCGGCCGCCGCCGCAGCCGCGCGGGAGGGCGGAACCGTGGCCGCGCCTGGGGCCTGCCGCGCCTGGCCGCCCGCGCTGGGCCTGCCGCGCGCAGTGCTGCCGTGAGCCGCACCCGCTTGAGCCGCACCGAGACCGGGTTGAACCCGCGCGTGAGCCAGACCTGCCCGCGCCTGGGCTGTCCGCGCGTGAGCCAGACCTGCGCGCCTGGGCTGTCCGCGCGTGAGCCAGACCTGCCCGAGAGGCTTTCTGCGCGGCAATGCCGCTGCTGCTACAGCCCGGCGGGTGCCGGCCGCTGGCCACATGCGGCCAGCCGCAATCCGCGCGCCGTGTCCGCGGATTGATGCGCTGGTCGCGTCGTTTCGGGATGCCGATTGACTGCACCGCCTTAAGTGGGCCCCATAAGCGGGTATTTTGCCTTTTTTTGTTATTTTTGGGTCCAAAAAATTCCCAAAAAATCTCAAAAAATCCGAAAAAATTCGGAAAAAATTTAGAAAAATAGGGAAATCCAAAAATTGCAATAACTTCCCCCCTTTTTCTCCAAAACCTATAAATAGGCCTCCTAGGCCCTTAGGAAACTTGCAACTCCTCCTTCTTCTCCCTCTGGCTCTCTGGCATTGAGGCTACCGCTATTTGCGAGTGGGAAATATCCTATGCTCGAATTAGCGCTCCCTCTCTGGTGCAGGAGTTACGGGATTTCTTCCCCTCCCTCTGGCTCTCTGACATTGAGGCTACCGCTGTTTTGCGCGTGGGAAGTGTCCCTAGCTCGAATTAGCGCTCCCTCTCTGGTGCAGGAGTTACGGGATTTCTTCCTCTCCCTCTGGCTCTCTGACATTGAGGCTACCGCTGTTTTGCGCGTGGGAAATGTCCCTAGCTCGAATTAGCGCTCCCTCTCTGGTGCAGGAGTTACCGGATTTCTTCTTCTCCCTCTGGCTCTCTGACATTGAGGCTACCGCTATTTTGCGAGTGGGAAATATCCCTTACTCGAATTAGCGCTCCCTCTCTCGCGTGCAGAAGCTTACGGGATCTCTTTTCCATCTGAGCGGAGGTTTGCTGACAATGGACGATCGAGTTGAAGCCCGTTAGTAGTCAACGATCGAGTGTGGAGCCAAAGGGGAGAGTTTGAGAATGCGTTGCAAATAGCACACAAGCGAGAAGCCGATGGCGAGTATCAGTCTGCCGACGAGGAGAAGTCCGACGACAAGAAGAAGTCCGACATCGGGTAGAAGTACGGCCTTGGGCAGAAGACCGATGAAAGTTCGTCGACGAGCATAAGTCCGATGTCGGGTAGAAGTCCGCTGACGAGCAGAAATCCGACGACAAGGAGAAGTTCAACGTCGGGTAGAAAACCGACGAGAATTCATCGACGAGCAGGAGTCTGATGACGAGTAGGAGTCCGCAGTCGGGTAGAAGTCCGCTGACGGGCAGAAATCCGACGACAGGGAGAAGTACGACGTCGGGTAGGAGTCCGCTAACGAGCAGAAGTCCGACGTCGGGTTGAAGTCTGCCCTCGGGCAGAAGTCTGACGTCGGGTAGAAGTTCAACGTCGGGTAGAAGTCCGATGAAGATTCGTCGACGAGCAGAAGTCTGACGACGAATAGAAGTCCGCTGACGAGCAGAAGTCCGACGACGAGTAGGAGTCCGCTGACGAGCAGAAGTCGGACGTTAGGAAGAAGTCCGCTGACGAGCAGAAGTCCGACGTCGGGTAGAAGTCCGCTGACGAGCAGAAGTCCGATGTCGGGTAGAAGTTCAACGTCGGGTAGAAGACCGACGAAGATTCGTCGACGAGCAGAAGTCTGACGACGAGTAGAAGTCCGCTGACGAGCAGAAGTCCGACGACGAGTAGGAGTCCGCTGACGAGCAGAAGTCCGACGTCGGGTAGAAGTTCAACGTCGGGTCGAAGACCGATGAGAATTCGTCGACGAGCAGGAGTCTGACGACGAGTAGGAGTCCGCTGACAAGCAGACGCCCGACGACAAGGAGAATTCCTTCGTCGGGTAGAAGACCAACGACGAGTAGGAGTCCGCTGACGAGCAGAAGTCCGACGTCGGGTAGAAGACCGACGAGAATTTGTCGACGGGCAGAATTCCGACGAAAGTCCTGCAAGGCAAAAATTCAGCGACAAGAGGAAATTCAACATCGGGTAGAAATTTAACTTTGTAGAGAAGTTAAATGAAAGTCCCTTGACGGCATTCTGGCGACGTTAACCAAGAATGTAAGACCTATCCGAGGTTGTATGTTAGAACATTTGTTCGATGACATTAACCTGTGTGGAAGAGGTTGGAAGAATCCACCAAGGATGTGAAACATTTCCGAGGTTGTATGTCGGAGCCCTGCTCGACGACGTTAACCTGTGTGGAAGAGGTCGGGAGAATCCACCAAGGATGTAGGACCTTTCCGAGGTTGTATGTCGGAGTCTTTGCTCGACGATGTTAACCTGTGTGGAAGAGGTCGGAAGAATCCACCAAGGATGTGAAACATTTCTGAGGTTGTATGTCGGAGCCCTGCTCGACGACGTTAACCTGTGTGGAAGAGGTCGGGAGAATCCACCAAGGATGTAGGACCTTTCCGAGGTTGTATGTCGGAGTCTTTGCTCGACGATGTTAACCTGTGTGGAAGAGGTCAGAATAATCCACGAAGGATGTGAGACCTTTCCGAGGTTGTATGTTGGAGCCTTTGCTCGACGATGTTAACCTGTGTGGAAGAGGTCGAATCGGATCCCCCTGGGATCGATTTTACCTTGATTGGGAGGGGGCGAATGCCGCGTGTATCCCGAATCAAAGGTGAAGAATGGTCTAATTTTAGACCGTTACTGCCTTTTTGAGGTCGAGGTTAAGACCTTGCCCAAGGAGTAGAAGTCCAACAAGGGACTGTATAATGCTTGCAATTGATTTGAAGTATCCTTGCATTTGCTCGGATATTCTCGAAATATCATCTTGATATATAAAGCATCGGAGGATCCTTTTAACCATAATTGGAGTCAAAGTTGCCCCCCAGTCCGCATCTGATGCAACAATGATTGATCTCAGGAAGTTGATAAGAGCGATCTTCTGAGATTGGAGCAAAAGTTGCCCCCCAGTCGGGAATCACGTTTCCCACAGACGGCGCCAAACTGTTGCGTCCAGGAGTATTCGCGGCGGTAGAGAAATATCATATTTAACGTCTTAGCGTTGTACGAAAATCCGGCACGCAATCAGATAAGGAGAGAGAGTCTAGCATTTATGAGACACCAAGATTTTTACGTGGAAAACCCCTGTAAAAGGGGGAAAAACCACGGGGCCTAGCCCAGTTTGAATGAATCCACTAGTATTGCAGTCGATTACAAATGAGGCCCTTCCCTGGGAGAAGGCCTTAGCTTGATGTACATCTTATAGAGTACATTACATGATGTAAATACAAAGAATCACTATTATCGACGTATTCTCTTTGATAGTAGGATTGCAGTCGGCGGGCGACGTAGGTCAGGAGGACCGTAGTCAGCTGGCGACGGAGGACTGTAGTCGGCGGACGACATAAGTCAGGAGGACCGTAGTCGGCGGGCGACGGAGGTCGGAAAGAGTGTAGTCGGCGGGCGACATAAGTAAGGAGGACCGTATTCAACAGGCGACGGATATCGGGAAGACTGTAGTCGGCGGGCGACATAAGTCAGGAGGACCGTATTCAACGGGCGACGGATATCGGGAAGACTGTAGTCGGCGGGCGACATAAGTCAGGAGGACCGTATTCAACGGGCGACGGATATCGGGAAGACTGTAGTCGGCGGGCGATGTAAGTCAGGAGGACTGTAGTCGGCTGGCGACGGAGGTCGGAAGGACTGTAGTCTGATGACGAAGATCAGAATAACAGCGTCATGTAGAAGTCCAGCAATGGAAAGAAATACATCTTCGCATAGATGTCCAGCGAAGTCCGATATCGGTAGAAGTCTGGCGTCGGGTAGAAACTTGGCGAAGAGTGAAGGTCCGACGTCGGGTAGAAGTCCGATGTCTTTGGTGGCAGAGGAGAACTCCGGCTTCACTTGGGTGGAGTTTCGGCGTCAGGAGGAAACCCTCTTATAAATTGGGAAGAATTTCAACATTCCATGCAAGTTGGGAAGTATTCTGGCGTTCTCCTGAATATCCGGCAGAGTTCCGGCGTCTTCAGGCGGCAGGAAGAGCTCCGGCGGTGGTCGAGGAGGTGAGGAATCTCCTTTTCCCCTTTCTCCTCTTCTTCTTCTCTCTCTTCCCTTCTTGGTGTAGAATGAGGGCTCTATTTATAGTTTTTCTGGAGTGGCACAGCCCGTAAATAGGCGTGAGATCAAGGGCGGATTGGGAGTGATTCGAATGGACGGCCGATATCGAATCCTTCGATCCTGCACCGTTCGTTGGACATTTGAAAGCCTTAATGATTTCGGAATTTGATGATCTTGGGCTCGTTGGATTCGTCTCGTCGAGCCGTTCGATTCGAGTATAAGCTCGTCAAAATCGGAGACCGTTTGGTAACTCAAATTGCGGTTTGAACCTCCCAACAGCGCTTCGAACCTTTGATTCGAACTCATTTGGGCTCGGATTGGGTTGATCTTGGTGTCGTTGGGTTTGTATTTCCGAGACGCTCAGTTTGACTGTAAGCTCGCTGAAATCGGAGTTCATATGCTCCCGAAATTAATTTTTGAAGTTTCCAACTATCTTTCGCCTCGAGATTCGTGCCCGATCAAGATAATTTTGCGATGTCGTATCAATGACAAACTAAAAGGTTGAGCTTATTTAGGAGTGCATGTGAGGCAAATCTGTTCGAGCACAACCTGCCTCCACTCAAAAGCTTGAATCAAGCGGCTCGACAAGACGAGTCCAACGAGCTCATGATCGCTTAATTTTGACATCATTAAGACACTTAAATATTGAAGAAATACTCTATGATCAAGGGAATTGTTATGGGTCATATGATGGAGCACTTAAAATTTACCTTGGATTTTCTCCATATTTACGAGCCACTCTTAAAATCTAAAAATAGACACCCTGTTCGCACATGAAAAATTGCTTGGACTTTTGGAGGCTTATACATTGGGCTAGAGACTCAAGAGATATCCGAGGTTTGAAAATTTTCTGAGATTCACTCTGGCGCCACCGTTAGTGAACCCTCACCACTAGGCCTTCACTATTGAACCTCTGCTTGACCATCAATGTTGAACCTTCGTCCAACAACCACATTCGGGCCTTTGTATGACCTCTATCACCTATCGACTATGGTCCCTCCGACCCCCTTTGCCTTCTCATATGATCCCTCTGACCTCCATCCCCTGCAGACTATAGTCCTTTCAACCTCCATCTCCCGTATACTATGGTCCCTTAGATCACCTTCGCCCTTTGACTATGGCCCCTCCTATCATTGTCATGTGCTAACTAAGTCCCTCAAAACATCACCATCCACAGGCTAGGGTTCCTCTGACCTCCGACGCCCACCGATTATGATCATTCTGACCCCTGTCGCCTGTTGAATACGATCCCTCCAATCAGTATTGCCCGCCGACTACATTCCCTCAGACCTCCATTGTGTGTCGACTACGATCCCTGCAACCTCCATGTCCGGCTGACTACGGTCCCTCCTGTCACGACCCGACCCGACCCGAGACGGATCCCGTTCGCACCGGGCCGTGACAGAAAATCTAACCAGGATCTGGCTTTGGAATTTGCTTCAGAACTGAATCTTCCAAATAATTTAACTCAAATAGACACACAAACACAGAGCTACTATGAATCATCGAACACAGCGGAACAAAACATCTATCTTTTCTTTTCCTCAAAACAATCATCTACAAATACAGTACATGGCTTTTAGACAGAAAGAAAGACAGAACAGAAAAGCCATGACTGTACAAAAATCAAAAGGCACAAAACAATACCTATACTGATCAGACTCTGAAATCTATTCCTGGACTTCCTTCCCTTTCCCAGAATCTGAAAACCACCAGAAAATAAGAATGAGCTCAACAGCTCAGCAAAGCAACAAACCTCCAATCAAAATTCTCAGAATCTCAAAACCAACACATCAGACAAATTCGTACAGAAATCAGAACAGAATCGGACAGTTATCAAATCGAACAAATCAGAACAGAACAGATCAAACAGATCAAATCAGAAACGGAATCGTACATAAATCAGAAATTCAGATCATATCAAAATAGAACAAAATCGTATCAAAATCATATCAGAATCATATCATCGTATCAGAATCATATCAGAATCATATCATACAGATCGGAATCAGGTTCATATCGTACGGAAATCAGAATCAGATTTGCTTACAGAACAGATACGGAAATCAGAATCATATCAAATCAGATATCAGATATTTAATTAATTCATAGCTAAATGCCCTGACACTGACGGAATCTCTACGGATTCCGGCCCCTTATGCCTCCCTTCCCAGACACTGACTGAATCTCATAGGATCCAGGCCTCTTATGCCTCCCTTTGTGCTCACGGCACCAAAACAGATGTGCTTATAGCACCAGAACAGAATTCATCGGATCCGGAACAGAACAGATATCTGATTTCAGATTTGAGCTCATTTCAGATTTTTCAGACACTAACTGAATCTCATAGGATCCAGGCCCCTTATAACTCCCTTTTTATAGCATATACAGATAGCATATTAATTCAGAAGAAATTCGGACAAATCAGAAATTAGACAAAAATCGGGCAGCACAACGGCAGTATACATAATTTACACAATTTTTCCTGAAAATCAAAATTCACCAAATTTGCACAGAATATAGATAACAATATTTCAGAACATTTATTCTACTGCACAGATAATTTTCAATTTCACAGAAAAATCCAGTCGACTAAAAACACAGTCGAATCAAAAATACCCGGACAAAAATCTTCAAAATATAGTCAAAACGTGCACACCCGGCACGGCAACAATATACAGAAAGTTACACGGTAAAAACTGAACCAATCAAAAGATACGGACGAAAATCGCTAACGGAAACAAAATCCGGACAGAAAATACCGCCAAACACGACGGTTCTGAAAATTGAGAAAGGCGGAATGTGCCTTACCTTGCGTACAGCAATTTCCTGAACAATCTCGTCGGACGAAAACAGCTCCGCGTCGTCCGAAAATCAACTTTTCCAAAAAGCTTTTCGACTATCTCTCTCCTCAAGAGATATTTTCGTTTTTAATAAAATTTTCTCTCTTCAAATCGACTGATTTCAGCTTTATAATACTCATATCGGCCCGGCCGATCGCCATATCGTCCCGGGACGATCAGACCAATTTGATCGTCCTGGATGGTTCCCAGGGCTATGTTCCGGCCGATATTTTGAACAGTGCCAATTGGCCTGGCCGATGCCTCGATCGGCCTGGACGATGCCTACAGGAAAACACCTGAAACAAATCTGGGCAAATTCTGGAACAAATTCTCAACTGATCGTCCCAGGACTATCCCAGATCGTCCTGGACGATCCTGGAGCAGATTTTGATATTACACCTCCCACCTTTGTTGCTCGCCGAAGATGGATCCTTCAACCTCTTCGACCTCTATGGCTTGCAGAATACAATCGTCCGACCTCTATCGTACACTGATTATAGGCCCTCCGAGCTTTGTCGCATAATGACTACAATTCTCTGACCTTCGTCATCTGCCGACTACGATCTCTTCGAGCTTTGTCACACGACAATGGTCCCTCCAATCACTGTAGCCAATTATAGTCCCTCCAACCTCCATTGTCCAACTACGGTCCTACTGACCAAATGAACAAGCCAACATATTCTTTTGAAAACAACTCTCATGTCCCTGAGTTATTCCAACTCCAACCATTTAATATGCTATATGTGATTTATATTTGCTATATTAAGTCCAAGGCATTCCCCCAAGGAAGAGCAGCATTTGTAATCAACTACAAACATCTATAGAATCATTTCTGCTAGGCCATGCGACATGGTTTTTCACTTTTCAGGATTTTCCACATAAAAAATATTATGTTTCTTATGTTTGCTGCACCTTTCTCTCTTATTTGTATTTATCTACGTATCAAATCTTTGTATAAAATTAGGACGTTAAATAATCCATCTCTCTACCGCCGCAAATGTTCGGACACACAACAACTAATTTATATTAGTTAAATAATTTGAACTGAGTTAGGTTACCTTCATTTATTCCTCCACAAAATTTTCATGTTAAAATTCTGAGCGTCTTGCCCTGTGCAAAATTTGTATTTTTCTTACATGATATTAATTCATACTAGTTAATTAAGGTTTAAATATTATTATCTGAATGGATCCAAATGAACATACGGAGAAGAAGCTGCTTGCCTTAGCAACTCAAATTCTTGATTAGCTCTTTGTCCATATTCCAGCCTAATAGTCAGCTACGCCCTAACGAATTCAGAACACGTCAACAAAGAAGTAAGCATCACTATTCACCTTTTCTATAAATATTTTCTTAACTAGTTTAATGCCACTTAAACATAAGTGCATCGAGTAGATTCGCGAGCTGATTTGAGTTTGATTCGATAAAATGTTTGTGAGTCTGATTTGCTCAGTTAACGAAACAAGTATGAGAGAATCCAAAATCTTTAAAGTAAATTCACACATATATTGTATACGCAAGACTCAAATCCAAAATCTCTTAGTTAGTAACCAAAACTTCCAACCAACAAAACAAAATGAGCTGCGTATATTTACACATAACTTAGCTACTTATTTTATTTTTTGAAATAATATAATAGAAAATTTTAATATTAATATGTTATTAGTGAAGACATAAAAGATGGTAGGGAATAAAAGAAGATATATGATATAGGGGTGTCAAAATTGGTTGCAGGTCAGGTTTGGGTCGAATCCAGAATTGATCCGATGCTATTTGACCAGACCCAAACCGAACTGATTTCTTAAATGGATCGATTTGTTGAGCCCGAATCAAATCCGTTTGATAAATGAGTTGACTCTAATCCGAAACTTTCGAATCGGGCTCAAATTGAATTTTCGATTTGTGTCAAATATTGACACCCCTAATATGATATACACTAATTTTTAATGCTAAAATCCATAGTGATCTGAGTTAATTAAAATAATGAAGTTAGAGGAAGTGAAAAAATGGAAAGCACATTATGTATGGAATTCGTGACGTAGTCCGCCGTGTCGGTTTCTAGGGATCGCTTTAGTGGATAACAGATACTCACAAAAGTATGGAAAGGTACTGATAAAATATATATATTCTTGATTTCAATCTTTTACAAATTCTACAGCGCAAAATAAAGTAATATTGTTCTTTCTAAACTATAAGATGAAATATAAAACAAAAAGAAGTACAATAATTAAATTAGTGATTTTTTTGTTATTTAATTATTGGGAGATTTACATACATACCACTTAATACTATCATATTTATATATTTAACACCTAAAACTTTAATATTACATACTTACCACCCATAATTCATTTTCATACCAAATATGAGTGGTATAAATGAAATATATGAGTGGTAAGAAAGAAATATAAGTGGTATATTTGATATTAAAATAATATAGGGTGGTATGCATGTAATATTAAAGTTTTAGGTGTTAGATATGTAAATAGGATGTTATAAAGTGGTATGTATGTAAATTTCCCTTAATGGTTTTAATATTCTATCACGATTCACGATGCGTTTTATATGAAATTTTTTTAAAAAATTAAATGAGGCTAATGGTATAATCCTATTATAAGTATTTCCTTTAAACTTAGCCATGTAATTTTATGACATACGACACGTTGATAAAATCAACAAAACAAAGTAATATGTTGATGGATTATATATATATATATATATATATATATATATATATATATATATATATATATATGGGGCTGTTTGGTTATAAACACTTAATTTTGTTAAGATACAAATACAATGTAAAAAAAAAAATTTAAATGTATAAATAAAATAAATAAATATACAATGCAAATCAAATACACCAAATCTTGATTTTTTTTAGTTGATTGCATGTAAAATATATAAAAAAAACTTTGGCAAAAATATACTATCAAGCATGGATGGAGAGTGTCGATGGTAGTTGGTCTGAAGCTGAAGATGTCGAGGCTAACATCAAAATTGGCGGTGATCATCACTAGATGTGAATGGGAGGGTGGGCATCAAAGTCAAGTTTGATTGTCGCGGGATGGAGGAGTGATAGTGTTAGGAATTTAGGAAAAGTTTTTGAGAGTTTTTGAGCTCATCTTGCAAGAGAGAGAGAGAGAGAGAGAGAGAGAGAGAGGAAGAGAGAGAGAGAGAGATGGAGGAGAGAGAGAAAGAATTTGGAGAAGGAAAACTATCCTAAAGCTTTATTCAATTTTCCCTAATTTAATATATCACATATAATGCCTATATATAAACGTTTACATTATTGTGGTGACATGTAGGATCAATCTATCCTTAAACTGGACCAACACCTTCTAATCTCTATCTTGGTCTAAGTTTTACAATCAAAGAACCATCTATATTCCTATTGTGATTTAACTGGCTTCTTGCACTTACCTATTGCAATTTAACTGGCTTCCCACACTAACTCCACGAGCGATTCTGCCAAATTGAGCCCAATCCTACTCTTAAACGACCTCCACCATGAGTTCCAATCCACGGCTAGCTCCAACTCACACTTTAGCACCGACTCGCCAGTCTTCCTCGAACACTCGTGTGTGCTCCAACCTGCGACCTCGCACAGTACTTGTCCAATTTCATGTTCGCGACCAACCTGTCGCCCCATTGCCTCCCGGACTTGACCTGAAGTCCAACTCAAGCACAAAAACACACATCTATGCCACATGATCATGATTGTACAACACACATGCAATCCGCGTGCATCTCTAATCTTCTTTCTAAAATTTCTGGAGTGAATCAGCTTCTCAAAATGCTCATAACCATATCAATTCTGCTATTGTTGAGAAAGATCATCCCATGGCGCCATCCGCCTTCCGCCTTCCAAATCAACATCAATTCTGACTGCTCGATTCAAGAAGTGCCTTATTTTGTCGTTGTTCTTACCCTATCCAGGTATGCCAATCGTTAGTCTTTCATACTAGATCTTCCTATTAAGTTGCTATTCCATTCATGAGTGCAATCGCCCAGATTTCAACCCTATTGCAATTGGCCAGATCTCATTCGAATCCTAACTAAATTGATGACCCAACAACAAAACTTCTATCATTGTTTCCACTATTGCTTCATGCCCCTAATAGACACGGCTTTCTATACCAAGCACTCAGATGTTCATATGCACCTTGGTTCTATGTCCTTGTTGGCAATAAGCTCAACTACAAAACAACTCAAAATCACCATTTGAGGCCCTGTACTCCACCAGGCCACCACCTGAGGCCCGAACTTCCGCCGAACTACCACATGAGGCCCGGTGGTCCACCAGGACACCACTTGACGCCCGGACTTCTGCCAGACCACCATTTGAGGCCCTGAGCTCCACTAGAATACCACACAACAATAAAATCATCAATTACCGGCGGATTTTCCGGTGGCTTTCCGTCGGCTTTCCGGCGGCCTAAATTTCAGAAAAAATTTTGATATTTTTCTGGCAGCTTTTCGGAGGTTTTACGGCGATTTTGTTTCATGTGGTTTCCGGCGACTCTTCCGGCGATTTACTGGCAGCTGTGCTGGCGGCTTTCCAGCTTTACCGATGGCTTTTAATAATTAATTTAATTAATTAATAATTTTTGTTTATTTTAATTAATTTTTAATTTAAATTAATTATTAATCTAATAACTTAGTCTACTTAAGTATTAATAAAATAACATATTTAATTAATTATTAACTTTAATATTTTATTAATTTTTAATCATAATTTTAGTGTTATATAGTTTAAATAGATTATAGTATACAATTTATCACATTTTCAAACTCAGCACAATGGTTGGGACTTTGCAAAGCCAAGGGACTTAGTTCGAATCCCGGGCAGTGTAGGCAGTGCGCGGGCAGGTGTCTAGGCGGGCAGCGGCTGGAGTTCGGGGGCAGAGCGGGCAGGTCGTCCGGCAGGTAGAGCGGGCATGCCGTCCGGCGGGCAGCGGGCAGGGCGGGAGTTCGGGATGTGGGGGCGGGGGGCAGAGCGGGCAGGGCGGGAGTTCAGGCAGTCAAGGCGGGAGAACGACTGGGCAGCCGGGTAGCTCGGTCAATATTTTTTTTTAAATTAAATTTTAGATATTTACCGGCAGTTTTTTGGCCGCCGGAAAACCGCTGAAAAATTTTACTGCCGGAAAATACCGCCGAAAATATTTTTCCGATGCCTGTTTTACCGGGGCACATATGCCGTCGGAAAGCCGCCGGAAAGTTATAAAACCGCCAGAAAAAGACCATTTTCCGCCGGATAATTCCCCCGGAAATGATTGAATTTCCTATAGTGCCACATGATGCCGGAGTTCTGCCGGACTACCACCTGATTCTCAGACTTCTACCGGACTGCCACCTGAGGACTAGAATTCTACCATACCATAACATGAGAGTCAGACTTCTGCCGGGTCACCACTTGACGTCGAGAGTTCTCTCGGAGTACTGCCATTATACTACTGTCTTTCAGATTTCGGGCTCCTGCCGACTACGAACTTTTCGACCTCCGTCACCTATTATGATCCTTCTTACCTACATCGTCAGATAATGATCTTTCTGACCCCTATCTCCTATCAACTACCGTCTTTCAGACCACTGTCTCCTGCCGACTATGGTCCTTCCAACCTGCATCAACTACTATAATCCTTCCGACCTCCATCAACAGACAACAGTCTTTTTGATCTCCATCCTATCGACTATGGTCGTGCTGACCAAACAAACATGTCTATATTTTAACTCCCACCATGTAATTCGCTCTATATGATTTACATTTGTATCATCAAGCCAAAGCCTTCTCCTAAGGAAGGGCTTCATTTGTAATCGACTACAAATACTAGTAGATTCATTCAAATTGGGATAGGCTCTGATGTTTTTCCCACTTTTTAGGGGTTTCCACGTAAAAACTCTCATGTCTCTTATGAACGCTTCACCCTATCTCTTATCTGATTATGTGTTGGATATTCGTACAATGCTAAGACGTTAAACTATTTATTTCTCTACCGCTGCGAATACTCCAGGATGCAACAAGGATACTTAATGTTGGCCTAAAATGTTATGTGTTTTTATTAAAGTGCAGAGATAATAAAAATTAAGACAAATTCATATACACATCACATACGTAAGACTAAAATATAAAACCTTTTTGTTGATAATCAAATCTTTCAATCAATAGATCAAAATAAACTGTGTTTCTCTCTCTCTCTCTCTCTCTCTCTCTCTCTCTCTCTCTCTCTCTCTCTCTCTCTCTCTCTCTCTTTCGAGAGAATTAGATCGATAGAAATAAATTTATTCACATATAACATAAGAAAGGACTTGAACCCAATATCTCTTTAATTATAAGCAAAGTTCCAACTAACATACCAAAAAGAGTTATATTACGATCCTTCCGACCTGCATCAACTACTATGGTCCTTCCGACCTACATCACTAGACAATGGTCTTTCCGACCTCCATCCTATCGACTATGGTCGTGCTGACCAAACAAACATGTCTATATTTTAATCCCACAATGCAATGCGATATATATGATGTACATTTGTATCATCAAGCCAAGGCCTTATCCCAAGGAAGGGCCTCATTTGTAATCGACTACAAATACTAGTGGATTCGTTCAAACTGGGCTAGGCCCCGTGATTTTTCTCATTTTTTAGGGGTTTCTACGTAAAAACTCTTGTGTCTCTTATCAACCCTTCACCCTATCTCTTATTTGATTGTGTGTTGGATCTTCGTACAATGTTAAGACGTTAAAGTATATATTTCTCTATCCCCGCGAATACTCCAGGACGCAACAAGGATATTTAATTAATGTTGGCCCAAAATGTTGTGTGTTTTATTAAAGTGCAGAGATAGTGAAAATTAAGAAAAATTCATATACACATCACATACGTAAGACTCAAATATAAAACATTTTTTGTTGATAATCAAATCTTTCAATCAATAGATCAAAATAAGCGGTGTTTTTTTTTTTTTTTTTTTTTTTTTTTTTTTTTTTTTTTTTTTTTTTTTTTTTTTTTTTTGAGAGAGAGAGAGAGAGAGAGAATTAGGTCAATTGAAATAAATTTATTCACATATAACATATGAAAGGACTTGAACCAATATCTCTTAAATTATAAGCAAAGTTCCAACTAACATATCAAAAAGGGCTGCTTGTTTTCTTTCCTTTCTTACTCTTAACTATTTTAAGCCCACCCAAAGCCCAATTTTATAAAGCCATTACCACTCTTCACAATCTACTAGCCCAAAAGTAGAGCAACCTTATCTTCAAGCTTTCATTGAGCCCACGGCAAAGGGCAAAATATCCTGGGAAACAAATTCTCATTATAGCCTCTCTAGAATTGTTGAAGATTTTTTAAATTGGATGGAATATTGAATCAGAAGAAAAAATCTTTTAATATTTAAATGTTTAATTGAAATTGAATTGAATAATAAAATAAATATTAAAATTATTTATTTATTATTTGAATAATGTAATAATAATATAATGTGTAACCAAAAAAAAAAAAATTGTATTCAGAAATATAGAATAGATAAAAAAATATATTTTATAGTTTTAAATTTAAATATTTTATAGATTTAAGTCACTACTCTCTTCTTTCGAAGTCATAAGCAAAATTCAGATGTGTGAATGATAACAAAAATTAGGATGAATTGAAATTTGAGCACTTAAAAGATAGAGTTGAAAAAATTAAATAGTTTTATTTCGTTTAAATTCTTTATTCCTAGACATCTAAATAAGTAAATAAACATAAATTTTTGATCAAAATAGGAACCGAACAATTCCTTAAAATTGGAATCGATTTACAAGCCCAACCCAACTATTTGTGAAAACAAATTTATATGTTGATTGAATCGATTCGGGATTAGTTAATGATTGAACTTATTAGAATGGTCAATGTGATCCAACTTTTAAAATATTATCATTGAAACATAGTTAGAAAATCCATCAATCAAGTAAAGATCTTGATACAAGTAGATGAATTAGAAACTTTTCAAGATTAAGTACGCTATCATTGAACTCTCATTTAAACAAACTTATAATCAAAATGAATATACGTCAAGCACGTAAACTATTATGATTTGAATCCAAATGAGCCTAATCAAGCACTAAAGTGTAGTAAAAAGCTCATGACATTATTGATGTATCAATCGATCTCCAAATTTGTGTTCTCACAATCATAACGAGCATCTTAAATGAAATCCAATAAACCTAAGATAACTCAATTTTGATTGTACTACCTATTAGTAAAGATTGAAAAGAGCGATTAGAGATGCAAGGCTTAATCAAGAAAATGATGAGAGCAAGGATATTTTTTGTTTTTTTGGAGAGTAGAAGAAAGATATATAATTCAAACATTTCTCACAAAACTTAGAAAAAAATTGAAGAAGGGCAACACATACATAATAAAAAGAATTTACTATATATGCACTTAATGGATGACTATATATGTTTTGTTACCACTGCTGTAGATTTTATTATAGTTTTATTATGAAGAATCATAATCATAATTCCTCTCGTGCAAACATAAGGCACTGCCCTTTTCTTATTTAAAAAGCCTAATAGAGCTAAAAATATTATAAAATATCCAAAATGAACTTAACGAAGCAACCCTATAATATGGAACAATTATTACGTCCTCCGACCGGATGCAGAAAAACATCCGGTCGCAGGCAAAAATCCCGCTGTACCAAGGTGTACCGAGTTTTTTTCGAAAAACTCGGTACACCTCGGTACAACGGGATTTTGCCTGCGACCGAATGTTTCTCTCATTCGGTCGACCGGACCAAATAAAACTTCTATAATATGAGATATCCTCTCCGCGAAAAGATTTCTTGACGTTTGTCTCAGATTCCAATTCCAATAAGTTTATAAATAAGATATAGCTAAAAGGAATAATTTTATGGGTTTTTAAACAATTTTACTGTATAGTTTTTGTATATTGTAGAATATTTTATTTTGAACAGTTTGCCTATAAGAAATCAAAATTTCACCGGTTAGTTTCTCTGTGTTGGTTTTTAATCATATCAAATAAATGAGACATTTTTTATATTTATGATAGTTCTCTAAAAGTTCTAAAATGTTTTAAATGTTTCTTTGAAAAAACAATTAAATTAGAAAAGAAAATGTTAAGTGTGTAGGTCTTTACGCATGCAATGTTGCCTGATTTTAGAAAATTTTCTAATTCATATATCATTATTTTTATGTATAAAGTTATACTTATCTAATGAAAGATTCAAAATACATAATTCATAGTATAACATTGAAAAACTTATAATATTTGGCATGTTAAAAGCTCAAACTTTGAAATATTATAATGATCCTATATCTTAAATTTTGACCCTATCTATCTTGCTTTTGTGTCTTCTGACCCACTTGCTTTATGTAGCTGTGGAAAACTTTGTTCTGCTCTTATCCCATTTGCCTTTTGGGGCGGGGGACTTAAAAGGAAGTCATAAGTGAAAAGTGGATTTATAAGCAGACATTTGAATATGTGCATAGTATATTAATGCATTGCATGTTCTAATAATTTAAATATCATAAATATAAAAGATATTCTAGGCATGAGAAAAATAGGTTTAAAAACTTTGTTCTGCTCTTATCCCACAGTGCAGCCCTCTCGATTTTGAAAGTAAAATATAGAGAAAAGTGAAGAGAGACAAAGAAAGAGTTTGAGAGAAGAAATCTATACAATTTCTCTCAATTTTCATTGTCGATTTCTTGATGTGTTGCGGTTCATGACTATTTCCAGGTTTCAAATTTTTCCACATTAACTTCTGGTTTTCTTCTTCACTGCAATTTTTTTTTAGTGGTTGCGTAGTTTCAACAATATATAGTATAAAAAGTTATCAGCGCATCAAAGATTGAAGGAAGACTCATTAGATTTATTACTGTGAAAATCCAGCAAAAGGCCAAAAAAAAAAAAAGAATCTAAAGAACTCAAAACAAAAATAAGCTCCAAACCACTGATTTCAGGTCAACCATACATTATGCAAGCATAAAAAAAAAAAGTCAAAACCCATATAAATGAATCGATCCATAGAAGGCATTCTAAATAAGCATAACAATAGTTCATAGAAATAAAAAACCCCAATCTCAGCTTAACATAACTCCAGCTTTCCCTATGGGTGTGCTGTATGCTAGGGTTTTCCCTTCGTGAACCCTAGCCGCCGTTTGCTTTCTCGCCGGTGAGATTGCATTTCCATGGCAAATAAACGTTTGGATCCAGGTTTTATTGAAGGTAAGAACTCTAAATCCTACAAGGATGTGCTATCTGGTTCGGTTTCTTCGGATGTTTTCCCGGAATGTCGCGTGTCTACCATTCGTGGTATGCCGGCGTTATGGTTTTCAGAGGATGAGTTTTTCCATCTTGGTAAACCTTTCAAGTATGCTTTAGTTGGTAAGTTTCCTCTGAAACATCCGGTGTTAGATTCCATTCGGAAATTTTTTTTCAACCTTAAACTCTCCGGTGATTTTTCGGTCACCTTATTAGATCAAAAGAATGTGTTGATTAAGCTTGGCAATGATTTAGATTATGGAAGGATTTTTGCTCACCGTTCCTATTTTGTCTCTGGCTGTTTCATGAAAATCATCAAATGGCCGCCTCTCCTCAACCTGTCGGAGGAGTCGCCGATTGTCCCTGTGTGGGTTTCATTTCCGGGTTTATATCCTCACCTGTTTTCTCCCAAAATTTTATTTGGCTTGGGATCGATTTTTGGGTGACCGATTCAAACTGATAACGTGACGGCTGTGGGATCGCGCCCCTCAGTCGCTCGTTTGCTGGTTGAAATTGATATCTCTAAATCTCACCCGGATTCGGTGTGGTTGGGTCCGGAGAAGTGTGGGTATGTTCAAAAGGTGATTTTTGAAGATGTTCCAAGCTTTTGTCAGCATTGTAAGATAGTTGGTCACAAAAAATCGGAATGCTCTAAATTAATTCCTCATTTAAGATCACATATAAATTCGATTCCCCCTCCGGTGGATGCCGGGTTTAATCAAATTATTAATCCTCCTAAAACTGTTTCCTCTCCAACCCTGAATCTTTTCTCTGATCCTCTTGATGTTGCAAATACAGGTACTGGGAAGGTTTCTATAAACCCTGGTGTTGGTTTTGCTGTGGAGGTAGCGTCTCTAACTGTTATTGTTCCGTCCACTGATTCTCCTGTTTTGTTGGATGTGAATATCGGGTTGGGGGTTGATGCCTTACCTGATATTGGTGTTGGTGTTGTTTCAATTCCTGGGTGTGATCCGGTTGGGCCTGCTGTATCGTCTGGTGATTTAACTTTACCTGTTGTTGATGATGTTAATACTGCTGTGAATGTGCTAGTGGAGATGTTAAGTGATGCTTCAAAGAGCTCTATTCAGTTTGTCAATGTTTCGGTTCATGCGGTTGAAACGATCAATTTGGTGAATTCTTTGAGTTTTAATAGGTCGGATCAAATGGATTGGGTGCATGGATCTTCTGATGATGATTTTGAATCTGAGTACTTGGATTTTGGTTTCATGTCATCGGATTTTTGCAGGGGCTCTGACCCGGGGAATGATTTTTCTTTGGTTCGTGTTAATGTGGTTGTTCGAAGGTTTCACGTGGTAGGGGCCGTGGGAGGGGCCGTCAAAGACGTTGAGGATTTGTTTTTTTTGTGATACAAATGATGTGTTTTTCGGATTATGCCTTACTATGTCCTCGCTGTATTTTTTTCCGATTTGTTCTGGGGCTATGATGTGGCCGGGGCTCGTGCCCTTTCTTTTTGCTGGTGGCAACCTTTTGTGCATTTCGTTGTGGGTCGTATACTGGTTGCTTTTATCACCTTACTGGATGGCTTGTGCGGGTTGGGGCACTGGAGATATCGGCCAAATACTGAGCCCAACTACCAACTTTCAATGTATTTTGTCTTTTCATTTCCTAGTTTGCCTTCTTTTGTTGTAACTGTTCCCTTTATTAATAAATTGGTTTTGTTTAAAAAAAAAAAAAAACTCCAGCTTTCCCAAAAAAAACATAACTCCAGCCAAAAATAAAAAATGAATCAGTAGCCACCATTTTTTTTTCTAAATTCAATTTAAATTGACTAAAATCAATAGCCACCATGCATGGGAAAGAGTCCCTTTTTTACCAAAAAATTTTCTTAAAATTCTTTTGGCACATAATAATTTTTCCTCTTTCTTCTTAAAATCCCTTCTTCCAGAAAACATGATGCTATGATATGTCAGCAAAAATGATGCTATGATTCGTAAATGAGTATGTATTTAGGACCTGCAGAAGCAAGCAAGTCGTCAGACTTTAAGAGGAAATACGACTTGCTTTAGGAGTTCTAAGAAAGGTTTCTTACGAGAGGAAGCCGAGATAGAACGTCAAG
Source organism: Dendrobium huoshanense (assembly GCA_016618105.1). NCBI lineage: Eukaryota > Viridiplantae > Streptophyta > Magnoliopsida > Asparagales > Orchidaceae > Dendrobium > Dendrobium huoshanense. Next base: position 24,243,146 of record CM028348.1, read on the forward strand.
AGCTAGCCGTATATTTCTTTACCAAGAATACCAATAATATCAACTACATATATAAGTTTATTACTAGGACATTAATTTGTTAATATCTTTGATCATTGTATGCTTCTAGGCGGTATTCGACCTAAGGGGCTTTCGAGGGAAGTGCCCCCGGAAAATTTTTTGGTTGTAAGGATATTTTTGAATTCTCTTTACTATTTTTCTTTGTATTTGGTTCATCGTTCCCTAATAATAACATATCTACACGATGAGTTTAATAATGTTGGGGCAATTGCCTAAAGATCATAGTATTTTAAAACTTTTAGGGAAAAAATTGCCTAAAAATCTTTGTAATAAAGACTAAAAAATACATTGAGGTGGATAATTATATAATAAAGATTTTTTTTAAAAAAAAAATTTCAGCCCCCTCAGCCCCTGCTACAAAGGTACACAGTTGTAATTACAATATTATGATTTATAACAAAAAAAAATCACTAATTATATCTTTTATAAAACTAATAGCTGTTTCTACAATTCAAGTGATATGAAATCATTGAACGGCGGTCTTCCAATGACCCGATTAGGAGAGTAGATGCATTAGATTTGACTAATGTTAAGAAAGATAGAGGTAGACTTGAAAAAATTTGATTAAAAAATATTAAAAATGGCATTTCTTTGTTAGTTTTAAATGAGAATTTACTCTTAATAAAAAAAGAAATGATTCTTGCAGCCAATCCCATATAGTGGGATAAAGGCTTGATGTTGTTGTATAGTTTTTGAATGTTAAGCGTCTAAATATTGGTTTGGTGTAGGGTGATTAATAATAATTTTCAACATCTTTCTTCAATTATGCTAGCCTAAAAAATCTCATCGTTATTTAATGAAGAAAAATCCATTGAATTTACAACAACTTATATCAAGCTGGAACTTGCTTTTCTTCACATGATATCACACACAATTAGAAATAATCCCAATTTGTGGTCTTGAAAACATTAAGTGAAGAAAAATTTAGAAATTCATTTATTTCTGTTATATATGATTATAAACTAATCAACTTTAAAACAAAATCTATCCTGCTTCCAGCTTGACTAAGCTCTTATCATCCATAATAAACAAAAGAAAATCTTATCTTTTAGGCTTCGTTTGTAACGGCTTTTTTAATGCTTATTAAAGTAACTTTTTAATATAAAAATTAAATTTTGTACTAAAAAATTACTTTAAGAAATAGTGAAAAAAACTATCCCAAACGAAATCTTAATTTCTTATAATAAACAGAGGCAAATAAGCACACGCAAGGGACAAGAACTAGAAAGTGGTGTCACTGAAATGACTTTTAATACACCGCTCAACTACTCTGAAGATTATTTTTAATTTGGGCTCAAAGTTATGCAGCAGCCAACAAGTTTTCTTCCAAGAATGAAAGCTACAGATAGTGATTAGTTTGCCATAATAGCGACACATAGCTTTGATACCGACGAATTCAAAGAGGGAACGCTGACAGAGCAAGAAGAAAACAATATCAATCATTTTCTAATTTTTGTATCCGTTATGTGCTTCTACATCTATCTTTTTGACTGACTTCATTCATCATATATTGTTTGATGGTATGCTCATACATTGTTAATGTTGGTATTCCATGTTGGAAGGTTATGCTGCCATTCCATTTTAATGAAAACAATCTTGATACATAATTTAATGATTAAAGATAATTAAATAATAATATTTTAATTCAAAAATTCTAGTATTTTTTTGTTAGATTAAAACTATTTAACAATATACTTTTCAAATTAGATAATTATCAATTTAAACTAATGAATTTACTTATAATTAATTATTAAAACTAATTAAATAATTATAGAAAATTTTAAATTCCATCATAAATCCTTCCCAAATCTTTTAGAAAAAGTCTGTCATAATTCAGTCAGATATCCACCAAAAATTCGTTGAAAATAATTTGCCGAAAATCCATCGAAAAATTCGTAAGAATGTCCACCGAAAATACTGCGGATAACTTTCATTTTTCCTCTAGTACATGGAGCATAGATTTTGTTCCTAACTTAAACTGTTTCTTCATTATTTGAAACTCTTGATTAGAAATATAATTTAAATTAATATGTAATCAATGTGAGTCACTGATTTGTTACATGATGGGTAATTTGGATTTCATAAACTTCACCCAACTCCACCTCTTTATACCTAACACAAATCTATAGAGTTCTAAGAAAAAAGTAAACCACGATAAAGGAAAGCTGATAATGTTTGATCATCAAGACCCGTAGCAGATCGACTAGTAAAAGTTGTTATCAGTTGGTAATACGCTAAAGAGATCGGCTAGGATGTTTGGCTACAACGAGAAGTGCTTATAGCTTTAAGAACCAACAGGAAGCAAAACTTTGACTTGCGTTGTCACTCCCCAATACCAAAAAATTTAGGATATTATACATAAATAAGACTTACCTAGCTACCCTTACAAAGCTCTATATGACTAACCATATTGTGCCCCCATTTTTTCTCTCCGCGTATCTTGTATGGTTTGGGTCTTTTATTTGGTAACCCGCTGAAGGTAGACAATGCGACTGTGGTTGGGTCCCGCCCGTCGGTTGCGCGGGTGCTGGTTAAAATTGATATTACTAAGAAATTTTCGGACAAAAAATTGTTAGGTCCTGATAATTTTGTGTATTTTCAACCTGTTTCTATGGAAGAATTTCCTCACTTTTGTTCCAAGTGTAAGCGTTTTGGTCATTCTGTTGGTGATTGTCGTCCTATTGATAATGCAAAGCTTGCTGCCCCTTCTTTGCCTAATCCGGAATTTAGGGAGTCTAATGTTCTCGACACTTCTGGTGGAGAGGTTAATGTTAAGGATGTTGGGGTTTATGTTGCTGATCCTTCCTCCTTGTGTTATTCCGCCCGTGTGTCAGTCTCCGATTTTTCCTATTCCTAATACTTCGGTTTCGTCTCTTGCGATTGACGTCCCAACTGTGCCGTCTCAGAAGGATTGTTTCGTCTCTTGCGATTGACGTCCCTACTGGGCCGTCTCAGCAGGATTGTGAGGGTATTGAGGTAACTGACACTCAATTGAGGGGTGTTTCTTCCTTTCAGGCATTGGAGGTAGGGGTTGGTCTATGTGAGGGAGATTTAGTTCAAAATAATGTGGTATTGTCACCGGTGGGGTTGGAATGTAATGTTTGTCCTATTGCCTTATCTTTAATTCCCTTGTGTCATGGGAATTCAGCTGTTTTGTCTGTGGTGGATTGTGGTGAGTCTACTGATCCTTTGTGCAATGGCTATGACACTATCTCTGAGTTGGCTGTAATTCCTACGGCCTGTTCTAATTTGCCTGATGCTGCCGGTTTGGTTCAATGTGATGCAGAAGTTGGTGATGAAGGACCTGGCATTTTGGTTACTTGGCCACTGTCTGAGGGTGACGAGCCCTTATCTAAAAGTATTGCTGACCCGATTTTTAATGTGCCCATAACTATTGTTTCTAGGGAGCTTTTGCAACATCACCTTTCGAGGGATAGTGTGGTGTTGCATGGTGAGCGGATCCTTGACAATTCAAATGATAATTGTAGTTTCTTTGGGAAGGATTTTGATTCACTGGAAAATTACGACTTGAGTATCATTCAAATTGGTGACGAGGGTTTTAGCAAAAAGAGTGGAAAACGTAAAAAGCGAAATTCCAATAAGAACTGATTTTTTCTTGGTTTTCATTTCGGTGTGGCTTCGTTAATTGGCTAATGGAGGATTATGATGAGGCCCCTAGGATGGCCTGGGCTTGGATGCTACCTTACAGACGTTTGGACGGCCTAAGCCTGGCAACCAGGTGGTCGTTTATATATATATATATATATATATATACTTTTTGCTGGTTTGGTGGTTGCTATTTATTTGGCTTCTGGTCTATAGTTGTTTATCTTCTTGCTTCTTCTTTTAGCTTTTTTCATTTGATTTGCTTGTTTTTCTTGTTTTAATTTCCTTGCTTTTCATTGTAATAGGCAGAACCGTCAGCTCGTAGATTTTATTTCAATGGTTGTATTTTTAGTAAGCTCAAGGTTCTTTAAGGACTTGTAATCTCTATTTTTAATTGTCCCCTCCGTGGATTTCCCCTTAAAAAAAAAAAAAAAAGACTAAGCATATAGTCGTAGCTGCACTTAGCTTGCTCATACCTTTCTTAATTTTCTTGACCCCGAGCAAAATCATAAGTTTTAACCTGTCTAAAATTTTTATTAGCATTTGGTGTCAATCGACTAAGCCACTAAAGTCTTCAAGTCGAACATATAAAGCATATTATGTAACAATAGATAACTAATTAAACTTATAATGTTAATTGAGAAGTATAGTTAATCATTCCATGTTATAGCATAAAAAGATGAGTGATGCATCACATAATGAGTGAATATCACAATGCATATACAAAATATCATGAATCATGGAACCATTTAACATCAAGCAATGTGACAATATAATAAAGTACATGCGGCAACAATTCAATAATCCATATAATCCTACATAAGAGCATGTGATCATTACATGATTTCATTGCTTCTTATTTACTCTGGATTTTGTATTTATGTTGAAACTTATGGTATAAAGGGATTCATCCAATTGTCAATTATAATTAATTTTTTTTAATTCATGCTATTAGAGCACGCAGCTTGATTGTTTCTTGTATTTTAATATTATAAACAAAACATATATCATGATAATCTCTTTCATTTTGATCTATATTGTCATAACACGTAATATTGAGTCATCCTGTTATATATGTCAAGTGAACACAACTATATAATTATTAACTTCTTCGCCTCAAGCTCGAACAAAATCATCCTTATCTCATATCTAGTTGACTAGTTATCCTTAAGCATGATTACTTCATTGTAAGCGTACTTTTTCTATTCTAACTTCTTACTAAATTACATGGTAATCATTCTAATAAAAGCATTATTATAAAGCTAGCATGCTTGCTTAAGTCATTATGACATGGTTATAAAGAGATAAATATAAGAAACAACACTATCATTTCATGATAACATTAGGAGTGTTAATTACATAAATTTTCATGCTTTTTCTTAAACGACATATCATACTATATAATAATATATAATATCATTATAATAAGTATGAGTAAATAACATGATTCATGTCAAAATTAGGATAACATATAAAGGCTAAAGCTTAAACTTTTCAATTAAAGTATAAACAAAGGATAAGTAATATAATTTTTGTATAGGAATGTCATAAGTTTAAAGTATTTAATCAAAAAATAAAACATCATAATGTCATAATTTTAAGTTATTTTTTTGTTGGTTAAGCAATGTCATATAGAAACATAATATTCTCATATGAAAGATTAAGAGACAAATATAACTCCTTAAACTTATCTTTGATAAATCCAATCATTCTAACACCTATGTTAAGCTTTTACATCAAACATCATTCTCAAGCATAAAGCCTAGCTACCCTTTTAGAGTATTTCTATTATTACTAAGGGTGTGTTTGGGATTGATGCATCGTCGGTAAAACATGTTGTGAAATTGTTGTACATAAAGCTACTTTATGAAGTTGTTGTACATAAATTATTGCAATTTATTTGGATAGTATGACTGTCGAGCTGGTGTGTTAGATGCAACTATATGCGAACAAATTTCAGTGATACACTTATATATATTGAGATGAAAAAAAAAACTATATAAATGTCAAAAAAATTTAAATTTATATATAACAAACTAGCAATTCTAAATTAAAATATATGTTAATACTTAACATATGGTTTGAGCTCACTAATAAACTTCAATGGAGAAGGCCATTCATGATCACTTCCCATTCCTTCTCCTCCTGGCAAACTTGAAGTCAGTGGTTGGTGAAGCTTATGACAGCCTTATGGTACCATTCATCGTCCAACACGGCCTAGATACTTCAGCGTTCGTGTGTGCAGTGATATCAGCACATCTCACATGTTCAGCACAACCTCGATTTCCACGATTCTTTTCGTTTCCCCTTGCTCTCTTGTAAGGTAGATTGAAAAGTGTGAAACCCTTTAAATTTTTACCATTTTTTTGGTTGACCTAGAGAAGTCCAAATCACAAATCGTATTCATCACAACATTTATAATGTTGTGTTTTAGCTTTCCTAAATTTTTCATAATTTTTGAGTACTATCAAAATTTCTTAAGAACTCGACATATATGGGTACAAGTGAGGGGTTTTGGGACCGTTAGATGTACGTTTTGCAAACCGATTTCACCATAATTTTCTAGATAAAATTTGATAATTTATTAATGTTTTTCTATAATTTTTGGAATCCTTAAAAGAATTTTTTTATTTTCTATTGAAAATTAATTATAATAATATTATTATATATTATTTAATTATAAATATCTAAAATATCTAATCTCACCTACATCTCATTTCATTTGGTTTTGCCAAAACGATAAACAGAGAACGGTTTAGGGGATTTGGGAAAATAAAGAGGAGAGGAAAATTTGGTTTTGAGCGATTTCGAGTCGTTTTTGTCAGTCGATGCAGTTGAGAAAGTTGTTCGACTCGACGTAAGACACATTATTCTCATCTCAATTTTCAAAAATGTGTATGTTTTGGAGAATATTTCGATTAAAATTTTGTATTCGTTAGCGAAAAAAGAGGATAACTTTGCACCGGTAAAACTTTGACCACGTAACTTTTTATATGTTATAGAGATTACAATTATGCACATTTTGAATATTTTCTGAAAAATTTTTGCCAAGGGTTTTGCAATTTGTGGGGTTTTTTGTGAATAGAAAATTATCATAATATTGAAAAATAGTGCAGTAGTACAATAAAAGTCTTAAAACATTGTTTTACACATTCCCTAGTAATTTGATAATTTTTTGAAAATGTATATTTTTATCTAGTTGGATTTTATGTTGTCTACTCTTATATAATACTATGACATTTTGATACATACTCAGTTACTTTTTAATTATTATTTTGTGATTATATATGTGCATATGTGATTAAATTATATCTGTTGGGAGCTATAAGGGGTCAGAATCCTTTGTGATTCTATCTATGTTAGAAAATTTCTGAGATTTATAAGGAACCATAATCTTTTGAGATTCTGTCTAAGACAAAAATATTTGATATGTTCTGATGCTATAAGCATAAATAAAAAGAGAGTCATAAAGGGGCCAGAATCTTTTGATATTCTGTCTGGGACTGAGAAATGTGATCTGATCTACTTTGTGACATGAATATTAATTTATTCATTTGATCTGCACTGTTCTGAATCATAAAATAACTGCTATGTATTTATTACATTTTTCAGTTTTGTAATTCTCACTTCAGTGATTTATTTAAACTGCAAGTTACTGCTTTTAATTATTCAGTAAAATATTTGATAAAAGAATGCTTGAAAATTTAGATTGGTTTGTGTGGCTTGCTAAGCTGTTATAGCTCACTGTGGTTTTACTTCTGGTTTTCAGGATTTGGTAAGGGGAAAGAGGTTGTGGACTAGTTATTCAGGATCAGATATGAGGTCATAGGTATTTTACTATTTTGATTTTTGTACAGTCATGACTACTTTAATTTTCAATTATGTAGCTCTTGTATGTAGCAATGTATTGTAGTTATATATTTATTTTGATGAATGAAAGAAATTTTATGGATGAGTTTTTTCAGTATTTGGATATTTTAGTAGCTCTGTAGTTCATCATTATTTCAATGAATATCATCAAAAAATTTGAAATAATTTCAAAATTAGATCTTGGGATTTGTTTGTCACCGATCAACACGATAGGACTTGTCCTGATCAGGTTGGGTTGTGACAACTAGTTCGCACCTCTACAACCAAGGATGTGAGGAAATACCGAGCGGTGCCACAAGGTGCAAAGAGATTGATGAACTAATGAATTTCACGATGAAGAAAAAGACATCGGGGTATTTCACAAGTTCATTTACGTCTTCGTATTACCTTCGAATAGTAGGAAATAGAGAATGCAGGAGTTTATCTCAGGATGGGAAAAGTAATTACGTGATGCAAATAGTTTGAGAATGGAGCACGACCTCGTAACCCCAAACTACAACTCCGTTGTGTTTCTTGACATACAACAACAAAAGCATCATCCCAAATGTAATCCTAAGTCTTGCCCAAATTATAACACAATCCTCATAGGTATTCAATGCACTAGGCATGTCTGAGTTCTCTCACTTAACAATAGGTTATTTGAATTTACTTAAATATTTACTTAAAATAAGTCATCATCTTTTTTGTCATTTAATTTAAAAGAGTTATGAATATAATGATTAAACATTTCTTACAAATATTTTTATAAGTTTTTTTCTCACCAATACGAGCCATTTATGCTTGAGAAGATGCAAAAGAGTAATAATATTTTTAATAAATTTTTTTATTATTGGAGATTTTTTATAAATTTTTGCACATTAACGGCCTTTTAAAATGTTTTTGCAATCTTTATAATTTATGGAGTGGTCAATCTTTATAATTTATTTATAATATAGTTTTGAAGGATTTATATACATATAATTTTATTTCATGCTATTTATATATCTAACACCTAAAATTTTAATATGACACGCCTATCACTAATATAAAATTTTAAAATAAAATATATCTCTCTTATATTTCATTCTTATTGCCCATACCACCATATAAAATTTAATATTTCATTTCATACACCCATATTTGTTCTATAGGTGATAGACATGTCATATTAAAATTTTAGGTGTTAGATATATAAATAGTATTAAATAAAGTTATATGTATGTAGATCCCCCTATAATTTTATGCCAAAAAATTCTCTTAAGGACTTAAAATATTTTTGAAAAACAAAGACTTTAACTTTAAGAAATTGGGGGCAAATGATATGTCATAAAAAATTCTACTTGATTAAGCATAAATCTCGACACAATATATGAATTTAGAGATTTTAAATTTAAATTAGGGATCATCAGTTTGTTGAAATTTGAATTCAACAAACTTTAATAAAACTAAACGTCTCAATGAGGTAAACCTAATGATAGTAAAAATTGCTTCAAAGTTTTGTAATATTAATTGACTAAATGATATCTAAATCTTATAAAATTACTGTATAAATGAGCATCTCAAGAAGTAATCAACCAAACTTAAAACTATTCAAATTTTAAGATCATTAAAACACTTAAATAATGAATGAAGGGTTTTATTAAATTATTTTGAGATGTTGGCTTAAAGTTCTATGTTCTCGAACTTAAGTTAAATTTGAGGGGAATTTAGACAATAAATGATTTTCTTAATGTCAAGTGAGCTCAGTGTTCTCCACGTGTGAGTTATTGTGTCTCTTCCTCCTTATTTGACAGACGCTTTGCTGCCTCCATTCCTAACAAATAAAACCAAAATGACCTAATCTTTTAATTTCTTATAACAAAGAGGCAAAAAAGCTTACACGCAACTTCATATAAAAGGCACAGCTTTTATGCCTACCACTCATCTAACATTTAAAGCAGTCAAAGAAAAATCTTCAGGATTATTACATAAATGGAACGTGGCATCCAGTAGTCTGAAGATTATTTTTGAGATTTCACACTTAACCGTAAAGAAATTTCTATTAACTAATTAAAGCTATAGATGGTGGATCAAAAGTCCTGATTAGCTAAACAAAGCATTTAATCGAACCAAAAAAAGGATAGGGTTGGAACGAGCCGATTTTGAGCCAAATTCACGACTTCAGATAAAATCTATATAAGCAAGCACAAAATCAGCTTCTTGCCCATATTGTTTTTGGGGACGGGTCATCTACCCGCTGTTACTTTAAAGGGCGTGCATGACGGCGTAATTAATCACTCGGCAGAACGTAGCGAGGCCAACCGCCGGTATCGAGCCTTAGGGGTGTCAATTTTGGGTCACGGGTCTGGTTCCGGTTCAACCCGAAATTGACCTGACAATATGATGGTCAACCCGAGCCCGACCTGTTTTGGCAAATGGGTCGGTTTTTAGAACCCAAATTTGACCCGCTTTGAGTCCAAGGCAACCCAGCACGACCCGAATCATTCGGGACGGACAAAAAATTGTTAGTTTTCGGGTCAAAAAATAGGACAATCTCTGATTTTCAGGTCAAAAGCGGGTAAAAAAATGGTCAATCTCGGATTTCCGGGTAATAAACGACTCAATTTCAAATTAATGGGTCAACCCGAATCCGACCCGGTTTTTGAAACTGGTCGATTTATTGAACCCGAATCCGACCCGTTTCGGATCCGGGTAGGCCCTAACCCGAAATTTTTGGGTCGGGTTCGAGTCGGATTTTCGAGTCATGTTAAATATTGACATCCCTATTGAGCTTGCATTTGCTTTACCTCACTTAAGAGATGAGACCGTAGTAGAGAAGATTTGAATCCAGGATGTGGGTTCCCAACCGTGCTCGTCCACCTTGTTTCATTTTTCTATCATCTAAGCTCAAATGAAGCTCAATATTTAACCTGATCGTATTTGAATTGAGCCCCCCAAAAATAACTTATTTTTCATTTTACTTTTATAAATATTATACCAATTTCTAACCAGAATGGTCTAATTCATTCCCAGCTTAAAAATTCGACAGCCAAAAAAATTACTGTTCATTTAACTCAATTGAGCTCAATATTAGATTTCAAGCTAAAAATTTCAACTAAACGAGAAGCACCAATACAAGCAACGAGATAACCCTCAGTGTACTAATGCATTAATACATAATCGGTCATTTTCATTTTCTCCATTGCAGACTTGCAGTCATCATAAAACGGGACCCGACTGATAAAGACTGCAATTTTTATTCAAACGGAACCTTCACTTTCAAAGTCTCCCCTAAGTCGTTATGCCATTTATATTCTGCCCCACCCTATGAAAGCTATAACCCAACGCACCGTTTTTTTTTTTTTTTTTTTTTTTTTTTTTTTTTTTTAACATTTGAGCCATTAAAGCACATCATATATCACATATATAAACTTCAAATCCAAAATCTTTTAATTTATAATCAAAATTCTAGGCCAACACATCAAGATAATTAGGATACTTTATTCCTTTTCATGTAATGAATCTTTTTCACGACTGGATAGATAATTTAATAAGTCAATAATTTTTTTTCTATGTTTCAGAATCCGATTAACCGAATATTATATAATCGATTACGTTAAATTGGATCGGATTTTCCAATTTTTATCTTCTGCAGTACCTCAACGTGACATGAGCGACTGAGCGTGTAAGAGCTTCAAAAATCAGTTTTCTTTTGATAAGGACTAAACATGAATCACTTATTTTGGCTTTTTGAACCCATATTGTAGTGTGAATTTTAAAAGATATGAAAAATCTCCCTGAAAGTCGTACAAATCGAATACATTTTACAGAATTCTATATATATCTATGAAATCGAGTATGGAATTCAGTATACTCACTTGTACTTTCAATCGAGTATATATTTCCCTCCTTTTCCTGTTAGGATATGTATAACATGAAGAAAACTAATTGCTGCCATTATATAGTGTCTCCTCCGGTCAGGCATATCCATGTAGAATACAAATATACCAATTATCTTTAAGAAAAACTTAATATATGTTCTTTTTTTAGGGGGAAAAATGCTTTTTTTTTTCACGCATTTGATTTTTGGAATTTTTTTTTGGGGCATAGATCTCAAGAAATTAAAGAAGAAGATATGAAATATTATACATGCATAAAAATAGTAATCATCGAGGATAAAGTTTGCATATCTAAGCGATGCATCGTACGTGCATGAATAACAATTGGGTTCAAACGCGTGCGCGGTATTCGTGTGGAGTATAGCAGAACGAGCGGCCGCAATTAATTTAAATTACACAACCGTAGAGAACACGAATGGGGTGGCTGCCTCATCTGTCGCCGTCATCCCACCCGTAGTGCCACCGTTAGGACTGAAGCTCAAAGGCCAAGAAACCTTCTCGAAAGAAGAAGATGGGTAAGAGTGCACGAAATCTTCAAATCCAACCTCATAGAAATGCCCGCCGGCAGGCGGCGAGCTTGGAAGCTCAGGCACACCTGACGGATCCCCGTCCTCAAAAAACCTTACCACATCCCTCATCGTAGGTCTCGCTGCCGGTAAGGGATGCGAGCACATCATACCCACCCTGAAAGACACCTCCACCTCGGCGTCGTCGAACTCGCCGGCGAGACGCGAGTCCACCGCTTCTCTCCATTTTCCTGCCGTCCACTTCTCCCACACTAAATCGACCAATACTAGCTCGTCCTGTAAAGCCTTGGGCTCTATCGGTCGCCGCCCGCACACCACTTCAAGCACTAGCGCCCCGAAGGCGAAGACGTCGGTGGCAGTTGTGGCCTTACCTGTGCGCGTCAACTCTGGCGCGAGGTAACCAAGCGTTCCCACCACCCGCGTCGTGCTCGGGTTCGCCCCGCGCTCGTAGAGCTTGGCGAGGCCAAAGTCGCCGAGGCGGCCATTGAGCTCTCCATCAAGGAGGACGTTGCTAGCCTTAACGTCGCGGTGGAGGACGACGCTCTCCCATTCCTCGTGGAGATAGAGCAGGGCTGCTGCCACGCTGCGAATGACGCGGAAGCGAATCGACCACGGGAGTAGCGGCGTTGTCGTATCTCCGCTAAATAGGTATTTGTCGAGGCTTCCGTTGGGCATATAGTCGTAGACTAAGAGGAGATCGGCCCGCCGCCGACACCAGCCCTGCATCCGGACAAGGTTGCGATGGCGAAGCCGGCCTATGCTGGCAATCTCTGCCACGAATTCGCGCAACCCTTGTTTGGATTCGTGGGAGACTCGCTTCACTGCGACCTCTTCTTTCGTCCCGGGAAGAACTCCTCTGTAAACTTTGCCGAACCCGCCCTGTCCTAGAAGCTCTTTCTCTCTGAACCTCTTGGTGGCGTACTTGAGCTCCTTGTAGGAAAAACGATGCGGGCCCGTAACGAGCTCCCAGTCCTCGATGACATCAGCGGTTTTTATCTTGTATATAAGGTAGCCGGCGGTGGCGAGGGCCGCGATGAGGAAAAGCAGAGCGGAAACAGGGGCAGCAATGAGCAAGGCGTAGTTTTTCTTCTTGGGCTTCGGTAGTGATGGAAGAGAGGATAGATCTAGCGATTTGGCCACCCCGTTCATCTTAAAGTTCCAGCCAAATAAATAATGGGAACTGGCGAGCAGTCCCGTTGACGCCGAGAAACCAACATACATCTCGTTAAGAAAAATCGGGGACAAATCAACGGCGTAAGAAATAATTGGATTAGCAGGTTTTGTTGAAGTGTTAGCGAGCCATACGTCGAGCACCTTGCGTGCGGAATCGTAGTCAACCCAAACTTGAGTAGTGTCACCGCTTTTGAGATTCACAGAGGCGGGAACGGACTTATTAGAGGCTAGATTGTTAAGATCAATCCCGACGTGGTTGTCGTTGATGTCCCCGAACTCAAAGTCCTGCACAGTATCAAATTCGACGGCAAATAGGTGGTTGGAGGCGTTGCCGATGTTTTTGGCGTTGAGGAGGCCGAGGTACTGGCTAGGGAGGGCATCAGGAAGGGAACTGGAGTTGGCGATGGTGAAGGCGAGGCCATGGCCGCCGAGCTTGGGATATTCCGGGACGATGGCGAAGGCGAAGGTGGTAGAGAAGGAGAAGAGGGAGCCGTCAGTGGAGTTCTTGAAACGGATGGGGACGCGGTAGAATGCGTGGCCGATGAGACGGCGAGTATCGTTAGTGAGCCGGAGGATGCCGTCGTTATCGACCTCGGCGATGCCACTGAGGGCTATGTTGCCGTTACTGTTGCCGGAGTTGAAGCCGGAGAATTCGAACTCTTCGCGTTGGGCGAGTGCTGAGAGGAGTGAGAGGGAGGACAGGAAGAGGATGAAGAATGTTTTAGACATTATTAAGAAAAAAGAAATTTTTGCTTTGAGTTGGTATGGATGGTTAAGGTTTTGTAGGAAGATATTTGGTGTGATGTAAATTATTGTTCCTCTTGGATTTATTAATGCTACCTACACTTCAACTAAATTTTTTGGGACCCTAAATTATGTAGACGAACGACGCAATATTCTTCGTTGATTTGGATACTTACAGCGCTAGTTCCTAAAGGCATCTCCAACCGAAAAACTCATTTTCCATTCCAAAATGTCGTAATACACCAAAATGTAGTAATTTGTCTCCAACCGAACTTCATTTTCTAACACAAAAAAAAGAATATTTCTAATATATTCTTCTCCATATTTCATTTTACATATTTTTAATCATTAATATTATTTATCGAATTTTTGAATTAAATCTAATATAATTAAAACAAATATTTTTTGCCCTATAAAATAATTTGGAATATAAATATGTCATAAATAAATATCTTTTATGTATGAGAATTTTATCTTAATTTTTTTCTTAATATTAACTTACATTAATTAATTTTGTAAAAAAAAAAATAGATTACTAAAAAATAAGATATTTCTAATTTATTATTTTAATTAATAAAAAAAAATTCTATTTTTTAATCTTTAAAATTAATAATTAAGTTTCAAATTAAAAAAAAAAACCAAATGGCGGGTGAACAAGGTGGCGTCGCACTGTTCATTGGCGACGGTATGCCGTAAGATTTCGCGCTCCGTTGGAGCGACCTTCTCCACGGCAAACGAGCGTTTGCGTATCCGTTGGAGATGCCATAAAAATCATATTATCACACTTATAATTTCAAATTATTTAGCTACTTTGCGGTACGAATGAGAAAAAAAAATTTTATTAAGAGACGAATATATATTTTATAAAGATAATTAAAAATATTATGAATTAAGTTTTTTTTTAGTTTTCGTATGAATTAATTTTTTAGTATGTAAAATTTTTATGATAAAATAAAACTATAATTATTATCTTAAAAGCAAATTAGTAAAAAAATAATTATCAGCCTTTTTAATGCATCTTTAAATAGAGTTTTAGTTAAAAAAATATATTTTCGGTAATAAAATTTTATTTTAAGAAGTAATACAAACGTTATCCCAAAGGAAACCTTACTCTCATAATACATCTAGACGAGCTTAGTTTGAGCAAAATTTTGACTTCAGTGATTAATTCATTAAAATTATGAAAAAATATTAAAAAACTATGATATAAACTATATTATAATAAATTTAAATATTTTAAATTATTTTAAATAGAAGGAATTTATATTATAATAATTTTAAAATAAATTTAATAATTTTTAAGATCATAATTTAAATTAAGATATTTTAACTCAATTTTAACAACTTTTTTATTCAAATTAGGTTGAAATTTTTTAACAATATATCACTTAAAATATTTAGCAAAAAATTTATATCAAAAAGGGGGAAAATTTTTGTATGGGATCAAATTTGAATTTGCTTAGAAAATTGTACATGACAAGCAAATTAACAAGAAATTTTTCTGTTCGGATATTGAGCTGTTTGGAGACAAACCAAAACGTTCTAATTCATTCGATACCGAACGATAATGAGCATCAGTACTGAGCAAAAAAAGTGATGTGACACATTCTGCTTAGTCTCGGAACTCCGGCATCCTTGCATAATAATTTTTCCTAATTGAGAGACACTATCAAATAAGCATCTTTCTTTGAGATTAGTGAAAATGGAGTGATCTTCCTTTATATCCCCATATAAATTTTGCTCTTGAATTGTGCTAGGTATCTTCTAATTATGTTAATGATGGAACCATGCTACGATGGTCATTTCAATTTCCAAAACGTCACATTATAACCATAGAAAAAAGAAACATTAGAACGCTTTTCCACGGCCACGCATGATATTTATCCTCGGGATGTGATGGCAATAAATATACTCCAGCTTAAAATTTTTAAATAATTTCTTCTACTGAGAAAATCTCTCAACATTGCTCAGATATAAAGTTTTTGGTCTGGCTAAGGACTCTGAAAGACGAGGACGAGGAAAATTCAGAGAGGGCTGTTGAGCAGGTCGAGAAAAGTGCTCGAAGGTGCTCTAGATTAACTGACCAAGGCGATCTTTCATATTTTAGAGCAAGTACAAAGTAACTATCTTCTAGACAAGAGGAGAGTACAAGAGGGAGAGCCAGTCAAAGATTGAGATTTAAGAGCAAGGACGGTGCAAGGCATGCATGTTATTGGCTGAAATAAATAAAATAAAATAAAAGTATTTTGATGACCTAATAAGTAGTTAACTCTGCCAGGATAATTTTTTTTTTTTGGGGTAAATATGGACATTTTCGACCTTTTCATTATAAAAATGATCTAGTTACAAGTAAATAAGATTACTGTAAAGAAAAACCATGAAGAAAGCTAAGGCCTACAAAAACTGGGGGATGAGAACAAAACTCCCCAATACAAAAAGGAAAAACAGAAAAACCTTCAAAAGTAAAGAACAGGACCAGAAAAAACTGCAGGAAGAGGGAGGCAAACAAGCCCCGGGCTCAGGAATTGCCACACTCTCAACCTGGTTGCAAAAATGTTACCAAAATTCTGCTCTCCAAAGGAGAAAACGGAGGAAAGGCATCCCCCGTGATTCCATCCAGAAAGCCAAGAAAGTCCAAGGCAAAGCATCAAAGACTGACGCACGAAGCAGCAATACCATTGATACGTCATGCAAAAATTATCTTGATCAGGCACGAATCTCGAGGCAAAATCTAATTGGAAACTTCAAAAATTAATTTTGGGAGCATATGAACTCCGATTTCAGCGAGCTTACAGTCAAACTGAGCGTCTTGGAAATACGAACCCAACGACACTAAGATCAACCCAATCCGAACCCAAATGAGTCCGAATCAAGGGTTCAAAGCGCTGTTGGAAGGTTCAAACTACAATTTGAGTTACCAAACGGTCTCCGATTTTGACGAGATTATACTCGAATCGAATGGCTCGACGAGACGAATCCAACGAGCCCAAGATCATCAAATTCCGAAATCATTAAGACCTTCAAATGTCCAACAAACTGTGCATGATCAAAGGATTCGATATCGGCCGTCGATTCAGACCACTCCCAATTCGCCCTTGATCTCACGCCTATTTACGGGCTATGCCACTCCAGAAAAACTATAAATAGAGCCCTCATTCTACACCAAGGGGGGAGGAAGGGAAGAGAGAGAAGAAGAAGAGGAGAAAGGGGAAAAGGAGATTCCTCACCTCCTCGACCACCGCCGGAGCTCTTCCTGCCGCCTAAAGACGCCGGAACTCTGCCGAATTTTCAGGAAACGCAGGAATTCTGCACAACTTCCATGAGATGCTGAAATTCTTCCCAATTTACAAGAGAGTTCCCTCCTAACGCCGAAACTCCGCCCAAGTGAAGACGGAGTTCTCCTCTACCACCAAAGACGTCGGACTTCTACCCGACGTCGGACCTTCACTCTTCGCTAAGTTTCTACCCGACGCCGGACTTCTACCGGTTATCAGACTTCGTTGGACGTCTATGCGAAGATGCATTTCTTTCCATTGTTGGACTTCTACCTGACGCTGTCCTACTGATCTTCGTCGTCAGACTACAGTCTTTCCGACCTCCGTCGCCAACCGACTACGGTCCTCCTGACTTACGTCGCCCGCCGACTACAGTATTTTTGACATCCGTCGCCCGTTGAATACGGTCCTCCTGACTTATGTCGCCCGCCGACTACATTCTTTCCGACCTCCGTCGCTCGCCGACTACGGTCCTCCTGACTTACGTCGCCCGCCGACTACAGTCCTCCGTCACCAGCTGACTACGGTCCTCCTGACCTACGTCGCCCGCCGACTGCAGTCCTTCTAACGAAGCGAATACGTCAATAGTAGCTCTTTGTATTTACATCATGTAATGTACTCCATAAGATGTACATCAAGCTAAGGCCTTCTCCCAATGAAGGGCCTCATTTGTAATCGACTGCAAATACTAGTGGATTCGTTCAAACTGGGCTAGGCCCCGTGGTTTTTCCCCCTTTTCAGGGGTTTTCCACGTAAAAATCTTGGTGTCTCATAAATGCTAGACCCTTTCTCTTATCTGATTGCGTGCCGGATTTTTGTACAATGCTAAGACGATAAACTTTATATTTCTCTACCGCCGCGAATACTCCTGGACGCAACAACCATGAAGCTAACAGCCATACAAACAATATAGCTCAAGAGTTCCAGCACCCCCATGTAGCTTACAGCAAATCCATCAGAATTTCTCTAGATTTCCATCTCATAATCTTAGAGAGCACAGCAGCTTTGATTTTAAGAGCTAATGATGTTGAAGACACAGAATTTCTCCCAAATTTCCTCCCATTCCGTTCTCTCCATATAAAATAAACCTAAGTGCATATAAGAAGATAATAAAACTCCTTGTTCTTATCATGTGTATCCTTAATATATTCGAAAATTTGCAGCACATTGGGTCTTAACAGTAAGGACCCAAGATTGGACATGAGTTTAGAAATTATAGAGAAGGAATAGTCACATTCAAAGAAAAGATGACTAACTGACTCCGCATAACAGTGACATAAAGCACAATTGGGATCCACAATGATCCCTTTAGCTAATAGAGAATCCGCAGTTTTTAACCCTCCAGAGATAGCCATCCAGCAAAATGAGGAATATCTAAGGATGTATTGCTTATGCCACACAAATTTCCACCAATTCACCATAGCATAATGTTTAAAGTAAAACTCCCTATAATGCCTGTGCTTGCACCTCTTACCAGTACCCCAATACAGGCTAGCCTGAGTACTAGGAATAAGAGTGATATCGGAAAGAGCATTACGAACAGTTTCAGGCATGTATGTAGGTAATACCCATGCATCCCCATTTATAATAGCAGAAATCCGCCCATTAACCGAAAAAGCGCACAGAAGGGACCTGAGAGGAACAATATCTCTAACACATTTATCATTAAACCAATGATCCCAAAATAAAGCAAAATTGGAATTAGCTGAAACTCTAAAATGAAAATTATCTTTATCCAAGATCGCATCCCTGCAAACATACTTCCAATACTTGGAAGCTTTGGACATAGGTTCCTTCCATGGGGAGATGTATAGGTTTAACAGCCATTTACTGAGAGGACTATTAGAGTTATAGATTCTGGTGATGAGAGAGCAATTGAAGCTAAATTGAAGTGATTGCAAAGATGGTAAGCCAATTCCTCCCAATTCTTTAGGCTTACAGGTATTCTTCCAAGAAATAAGATGCAATTTTTTAGCATTAGTACCTCCAAAATAATAGAATTTAGCACAAAGCCTATCAATTTGTCTGAGTTTAGTTTTAGGTATAATACCACCACGAATCCAGTAGGCAATCGTATTCCAAATAGTGTATCTCAGAAACTGAAGTCTGCAAAAGAGAGAGATTTAGCCTTCCAGCCAGACAGCTTATTAATGAGACTTTCCATGAGCAAGGAAAAGCAAGCAAGCTTTGGGTGATAAGGTGAAAGAGGAATCCCAAGATAATTTATACTGGAAGAATCAGAAGTGATGTTAAGGGAAGAGCAAATATCAGCCGCAATATTATAGTTTGGAGGCAGAATAATTGAACTTTTCCCAAAGTTCACATGAAGGCCAGTTGCCTTAGATAAATTCTTTAGGATTTGAGAGAGCTTGTTACAATTGTTGAGATCAGCTTTCCCAAAAATAATCAGATCGTCAGCATACAAAAGATGGGATATTCTATAATTACCAAAAGAGATACCTTCAAATTGTTGCTCTTGCATACTACAATCCAACAAGCAAGAAAGAGCATCCATGACTATGCTGAAGAGGTAAGGGCTTAGGGGGCAGCCCTGCCTAAGCCCAGATGTGGAAGGAAAAAACCCCTCCAAAGCGCCATCAATACATAAAGAGAACCATACATCCAGTATACAAGCTTCTACCCATCTTATAAAGGCATTTGGAAATTTTTTCTGTTGTATTATAGCAAGAAGAAATTGCCTAGATATATTATCAAAAGCTTTCTTTATATCTAACGTTACACACATGAACTTGATGTTCGAAGTTTTCCTAGAGAACTGAAGAATTTCATTAGCTAAAAGCACATTATCAGTAGATATCCTGTTTTTAATGAAGCCCGCTTAATTATCTTTGACTATTATGGGCATAATAGGCTTCAACCTTTCTGCCAATAGTTTTGCAATGATTTTGTAAGAGGTATTGCATAAAGCAATGGGGCGGAAATCTGAAATGTTCTCGGCATGACTGGATTTAGGAATAAGTGTGATGGCAGTAGCTTTAACAGTGCGAGGAATGTAAGCATCATTATAGAAACACTTGATAGCATTACAGACTAAAGGACCAATGAGCACCCAAGTAGATTTATAAAATTTAAAGTTATAGCCATCTGGACTAGGGGTTGAATTAGAGGCCTCAGAAAAAACTGCTTTCTTAATTTCAGAGTCAGAAAAAGGAGCAGTAAGATGATGGAGGAAATCCGAAGATACAACATTTCCGGGAGGGAAGCTATTGATGTCAAAATCCAAGTTTTGTGGAGCATTAAAAAGTGCTTGAAAATACGATATTGAGTCTTTGATAGCATCAGCCAAAGAGACATCATGATTAGACATGGCTAAAGTAATAGCAGTTTTCTTATAGCTCCTCCTCATACAAATCCTAGCATAGAGAAATTTAAGGTCATCCTCACCCTGAGATAACCATTTGGCTTTTGCCCTCTGCTTTACCCAAGAAAACCACATAGAGGAGGCGGCTTCCAAGTGCAAATTGATATTTTTAAGCTCTAAAGAGGAATGAAGTATATTATCATCAGCTTTCAAATTTTCAAGACAAGCCAATTGCTTGTCTTGAAGTGACTTAATATGCTCAGACATAATATTAGCTGTAGCCCACCTTTTCCCTTTAACAACAACTTTCAAAAGCTTGAGTTTATTACAGAAATCAACAAGGGGATTACCCACAGCCTTAACTGCAAAGATATCAAACAACAAATAACAGAACTGCTCACATTTGACCCAGTAATTTTTGTATAGAAACCGATGCTTATTAGAATAAGTAACCCTGGAGTTGAGAATAATAGGACTGTGATCAGATCCCTCAGGGTTTTTAATGAAGTAGTAAGAATCAGGAAAAGATGCCATCCAGTGTCAATTTACCAACATACGGTCAAGCTTGATGAAAATAGGACTGTCAGTCCGCAGATTATACCAAGTGTATGAAGGACCAATGGAAGTCAAATCTTTGAGATTAGTGTCAAAAATAACACTATTTAAATCATGCAGCTGATTATGGTGGAGGACATTACCACCTAATTTCTCAGAAGGAAACCGACAAGAATTGAAATCACCCATTAATATCCACGATATGCTATCAGAGGGAGAAAGAGATCTCAAATCATCCCAAAGAACTTTCCTTTCTACCTGATTGTTAGAAGCATAAATCACAGAAAGAAGAAATGGAGTACTAGAACCATAATGGACCATACCAGCTATCATTTGAGAAGAGAAAAAGCTAGGAATAAAAGTCAGACTATCCGTAGACCATTTAATCCAAATCCTCCCCGGATTTGCACAGTGAAAATTATGACAGCTAGCTTCCACATCAAAGATCATATGACTGTTATAGAAACTCAAATTTGAGAGATTAATAAGCTGTATTCTATTCTTAAGAATACAAATCATGATGATGGCAGGCGGTTTATGTAATTTGTTAGCTTTATAGAATTCTAATCGGGGCAATATTGGTAAGGAAATTATAGTTATAAATTATTTTTAGAAATGATGGTCAAATGTCACGATCCAATCCAACAAGAATCACTTATGTGATGGGTCATATTGTATTTCAGATTTTTTTTTTTCAATTAATTTTTAAAATAAAATACAGATTACACAGCTACTATAACATTTAAGTATTGAAAATAAATTCTTCCACAATGTTTTTTTTTCATTTCATCAAAATGTATTTACACTACAGTATATGACTACAAAAAAAAACTACATAACTGAATAATAAACTATTTATAACTGTATAAAAATCAAAATAGAGAAATATCTATAACCCAGATATTATCATGAATTGGTAATCAAAATGCTTATTCCCTTTCTCAGATCTAAAATGAGAAGCAAAATCATAATGAGCAACAATACCTTAGTAGGCCATAAACTCCAATCAAAATTTTTAATATTTATTTTATTAAATATTTTTAGAATATTTAAATCCAATTAAAAGCATTATAATATATCACTGCACTAATAATAATAATAAATTATGGCAATTATTCATATTCAAATAATAATACTAATCAGATAATTAAAACTAAAATTCAGATCATAGAATAGTTCATATAAAATCTCACTAGTTTCAAACAGAATATCAAAGGATTGTGATTTTTTATGGCTTCCAAAAGAATTTCCCCCTCTTTTAAACAGTCTCAAATAATGTTGGCTTTTATTAATTATCTCCCAACAAATTTTTTTCACGTCAAAATTGTTCAATATCACCTAATTTAATCATATAAACACAAATTTCATCATATTGCATCAAATAAAACATAGTTGACCATATTTTATAGTTATACATTTTTTATAATGATATTCAATAAAAATTTCTATTAAGCAAAAATATATATTTTCAATAACCAAATTGCCATAAATCATGTAGCACACTATTTAAATATTTTAATTAAACTTCAAAATTAATTTATTGCATCCATATAATTTTCTATTCAATAAAATGTCCACAAATTCTAAAATCTTCGTTGTAAAATTTTCAGAAAATATTCAAAATATCATAATCTTTTTCTCTATAAAATCTAAAAAAGTTATGCGGTGAAATTTTTATTATAAGAAAAATTTGATAAAAATTGCATATTTTTTAAAATTGAGATAAACATATTGTTACCTATCTCAAGACAAAAAAAAAATCAACTGGCCCCATAGAAAAAAATGGCTTTAAGACACTCAAAATTAGGTATTTTTCTATCTCCTCTCTCCTTTCGTGCTCTCTATATTTGGGCAAACGAACATGCAAAGCTTTTTTTTTTTTTTTAAATAAGTTTTTAAATGGGATGGGAAATTTCTTAAAAAACGAATTAAATTTAATGACTATTTTTATTTTTTTAATTTTTGAGTTATTTTAGTAATATTTTTGTGCAATTATTCCCATAATTGTCCTTTTTCTGTTGAATGATTATATCCATCTGCATATTTCTATCGAATTTTTTGGGAGAATTTTGATTTTAAGATGTCATGTGTTGAAATTATAATATTGCTTTCTTTGATCGATTTTCATGATCAAATGATTAATTAATAAAATGTTCTAAATATTTATGGATATAGATAACATTTCTGGCTATCAGAATGAATTTTTTCATGTTAAAATAATCTCATTGGTTAGGTAAAAAATTTATGAACAAGCGTTTTATGCAATCTCTGTTAAAGTAAGTTATAATTCTTTTTATAAGGCTCTTTCATTGAGGTGTTGATGCTTCGTTAAAAATTTATGAATTTTTCACCAAGTATTTTTTTTCTAAAAAGTTTTGGAGTAACTATTAGCTGTAGAGTTATCTAAACTGAGAAATTCATTAAGGTAATTGGCTTGCCAAAAAAACAAAACGTGACAGTTGTTGTGTGCAGAAACATTCGCGGCAGCAAAGAGATATCAAAATAGGTTTCTAGCTCTATACGAAGATGTAACATACAACAGAAAAGAGAAAGAGGGGTGCATAAGTTATAACATATATCAGAATTTTTATGTGAAAAAAAATTTAAAAAGGGGAAAAATCACATGGCCTTACCCAGTTCAAATGAATATACTAGCATTTGTTATTGATTACAAATGATGTCTTTGCTTGAGGGAAGACATTTGCAAAATTTACGAAATATAAATCATATAGAGCACATTATATAATTAGAGTTAGAATTGTTGCGTGTTAGAAAATACGCGGCGGTAGAGTTTGTTAATTCGCGTCCGAGCGTTGCACGTAAGTTTAACACACAAACAGAAAGAAGGAGCGAACGCCAAGAGTTTTTACGTGGAAAACCCAAAAAATGGGAAAAACCACGGGGCCTCGCCCAGTTCCAAATTTCCACTAGTGATTTTGCAGATTACAGATGGCTGATTCGTCCCACAAGTGGGGATAAATCAGAATACAATTTGTTTCTTCTAGTGAGTTTACAAAATTTCTGCGAATTCCTGTCGTTTCTCCAAAATCCGGCAGAGTTCCGGTGTCTTCAGGCGGCAGGAAGAGTTTCGGCGGTGGTCGAGGAGGTGAGGAATCTCCTTTTCCCCTTTCTCCTATTCTTCTTCTCTTCTTCTGCGAGTTCCTGGCGTTTCCTGAAAATCCGGCAGAGTTCCGGCGTCTTCAGGCGGCAGGAAAAGCTCCGGCGGCGGTGGTCGAGGAGGTGAGGAATCTCCTATTCCCCTTTCTCCTTCTCCTTCTCCTTCTCTTCTTCTTCTCTCTCTTCCCTTGAGCCCCTTGGTGTAGAATGAGGGCTCTATTTATAGTTTTTCTGGAGTGGCACAGCCCGTAAATAGGCGTGAGATCAAGGGCGAATTGGGAGTGATCCGAATGGACGGCCGATATCGAATCCTTCGATCATGCACCGTTCGTTGGACATTTGAAGGTCTTAATGATTTCGGAATTTGATGATCTTGAGCTCGTTGGATTCGTCTCGTCGAGCCGTTCGATTCGAGTATAAGCTCGTCAAAATCGGAGACCGTTTGGTAACTCAAATTGCGGTTTGAACCTCCCAACAGCGCTTCGAACCTTTGATTCGGACTCATTTGGGCTCGGATTGGGTTGATCTTGGTGTCGTTGGGTTTGTATTTCCGAGACGCTCAGTTTGACTGTAAGCTCGCTGAAATCGGAGTTCATATGCTCCCGGAATTAATTTTTGAAGTTTCCAACTAGGTTTTGCCTCGAGATTCGTGCCCGATCAAGATGATTTTGCGATGCCGTATCAAGAATAATCCAAAGGGCTTGAGAATCACTCTTAAGAGAATGTTGGTCTGTTTATTTGGTTGGTAGGATCGTAGTTGGGCGACAGATGTCCAAGAATCTGTAGTCAAGCAGTAGAGCTTGGTGGGACCGTAGTCGGAGGTCGATTATTGTCAAAGTTTCCACAACTCGACCCGATATGATCCAAAACTATATAGGTCACACCGTGTCCAATTGTGACAAGACTGACCCCAAAATCTTGTTAGAGAAGCACTAAAACACAAAACTGTTAACTTATATATTACACAGAGTTACCACTTGATGCAATATAAAGCTGAAGATGGTTGAATCTCAAAATTAATATTTAATATATTATTACACAGACTTACTATTGATTCTTGTTTGCCTCTTTTTGATTGATGATTTTTCAAGATCATTCAAGGTTGGAATCAATTTTATTTTTAAGTTGAATCATAGGCGGCGGCGAGGGTTAATGACGTCGAACGTAGCAAATAGTAGATCAGTAGATCATCCGACGACCGTCAACCAACAAGCATGAGAGAGGCAATAAGTGGTTGCATCTATATGAATTGGATCGGGGTTAGATGCAAATAAAACTCTTTAAGATAGGACTTTTTTTTTTTTTTTGGTGGGGGCAAAGTTTTAAAACTATCCTTTTAAATAAAACTCAATCTCTAAGAATGATTAATTGTCCACCCTCAATACAATGGGGCCAATGAATGATTAATTACTTGATTTCTAGAAGACAAGTAGTCAACAAGGCTTACTTGCACGCCAAGTTTTCATGGCCTTAGTCCATCTGCTTGGTTTATTTAATATGTTGGATAAGTATAGGTAGATTCCGTCGATATTATAAGACAATGGCATCGAATATATTTTCTTATGATCTAAATATTTGTAATATATAAGAATTCAGCTCATTTTGATATTTCAATATAGATATATCATTCATTTTCTTTTCTAGATCTGCCAATAAATTGAGCTAAGTCAAATAAGGGCTTCTTTGAGCTTGAGCTCTTTTAACAAAATCTGAAATTGAGTTGGAATACAAATGTTTGAAGAAGAGTTCTAGCTCATTTCATTTAAAATTATAGCTATTTGGGCATAACCTGTTTATTTAATAAAATAAAGTCATTATAAACGAGCAATAGTATTTAGCAGCTTGTTAATTAATTCAAATTAAGTATTTTTGTGTCTATTAATGAATAATTAATTGAGTTTAAAAATAAGATTTTAATTGAATGAACTATTAATTAAATAAATATTTTAACAACTATTGGAAATTAAAAGTATGCAACAAAACAAGCAAGTCAAAGAAAAACACTGAAATAGAACTCAAGGATTTGACATGAAAAAATTCAAAATCGGGAAAAAAAAACCCCCTGAACTATATCATACCGAAATACATTACGAAAATTAAGAAAAAAAAATGTTCATATCTCTTTTCTCACCCCTTCGCTTGTGTCTCTCTTTACTTCACTCTTCGTTCTTCATTCATAACATACAAAGAGATTTTTAATAAACCGGTCAAGAGAAATAAGAAAAAGATGGAAGAAAAAGTATTGATTCCAACTCAAAATGTCATGGTCTCAGGGTTCGGAGGGTCGCAACATTCTACTCTATGTCTCTGAGTCCAGCCTGTAGGGCTATGGCATTGTATAGGGCCTCCACGTTCAGGTATAGAGCACTACGACACTGTTCTTTATCTTTAGCCCATATCTAGAGTGTCACGGTGCTCTAGCATATAGTTGGGCTGCTTGAATGGAAAAGAAAATACTTTTTATTTTCATGGCCAAGGCCCTTGAACCCCAAACAAGGGAGTCTTGCACCCCTACAATGCCTAGACGAGCTTGCTCAAAGGGAGTCTTGCACCCCTACGGTACGCGTCCCTCCGGACTCCGTCACTAGTCAAATACAATCGCTTTGACATTTATCACCTGCCCACAACAATTCCTCTGACTAACAATATCGCTCACCGACTACAGTACCTCTGACCATCATCTCTCACCGATTACGGTCCCTCCGACCTCTATCTCCCGACAACGATCCCCTCTATCTCAATCGCTCGACTATGGCCCCTTCGACCTCCATTGCCCCACTATGATCCTACTAACCAAACAAAATAGTCAACATTCTTTTGATAATAACTCTCATATCACTAGATTCTTCCAACTTCCATCATTGAATTTGCTCTATATGATGTATATTTGCTACATTGAGCCAAGACATTCCTACGATAAAGGGCATCATTTGCTCCAATATAAATTTTCCTTCTTGTAAATTATTTTGAGGCATTTTGATTGTGTTTATTATATTTCCATTTCTCTATTACTTTTTTTCTCACATGAATTAATTCTATATAAATTGAGGAATTCATACTTACTAATTTGACTTTACTACATGGTTGTCATCTCTAAAAATATTATATATATATATGTTACACACCAATAAAATTTAATAAAATAAAAATAATATCATAAAACTTAAAATTAAGTTATGACAAGTTATATCAACTATATTAAATGCTAGATGAAAATTACATGTAATATTTATAAGCTCATAAATTATTTTTACATAGTTAATAGACATAAGTTTTTATTATTCTTCAAATATATTCATTAAAGTCAAATTAAGCATATGAAACATGTTTATGTATAATGTGAGGGTTCTCAATCAATTTATTTTTTCACATCAATATTTCATACGTTAGAAGACTACATTTTTATTTTTCAAAACTAAAATAAGCATTAAGAGAAATATTCAAAACAATTAGCTGATAAGCAAAAAAGATAACTCGTGATATAACTTCTTCTTTAATAAAATCAAAATACAGCCCAAAAGAAAAAGAAATAACTCCTATTACTAAAAGTTTGCTTTGCATGCTCAAGTTGCAGATCATCTTTAAGACTAAAATGACGTGACCTATTAAAACTATAATTTATACGTCACCAAAAATTGTTTTGATCGGACACGAATCTCGAGGCATATTTAAGTTGACAACTTCTAAAATCAAATTTGGAATCATATGATCTCCGGTTCCAACAAACTTATAGTCGAACTGAACATCTCAGAAATACAAACCCAACAACACTAAATTCGACTCAATCCGAGCCCAAATGGGTCCAAATCGAAGACTTAATAAAGCTCATTTGGAAGGGTTAAAGCATTAGTTGGATGACAAAATGAAATCCAAATATGACATGCTTATAGTCAAATCGAGCGGCTCAGCGAGATGAATCCAACGAGCCCAATTAAGTTCGATGAATTCCGATATCATTAAGGCATTGAAACAATAGAAAAACTCTCTATGATCGAGAGAATCAATATGAGCCATCCGATGGAGCACTCCATACCTGCCTGGATCTTCTCTAAATTTACGTGGTGTGCCACTCATGAAAATCTATAAATAGACCCTCACTCTCCTCATGAAGGGGACCTTTTGGCTATATATTATAGAGAGCTATTGTAATATTTCAAACTGCTCCAGTATCGTCCAGGACGATCTGGGATCGTCCTGGGACGATCAGTGAATATTCAGTTCCAGAATCTGTCCAGAATTGCTCTAAGTGTTTTCCTGTAGGGATCGTCCAGGCCGATCGAGGTATCGTCCCGGGACGATCAGTGGATGGCACAAGTCAGTGAGTAGAGGTTTTTATCGCCTATGAATAGTAAACATCGTCCTGAAAAATCGTCCCTGGACGATGGGATTTTGGTCTGATCGTCCAGGCCGATCTGGACGATCGGCCAGGCCGATCTGAAGAAGATTTAAGGCAAATCAGCTCATTTGAAGAGAGAGAAAAATTTTATAAAAAAATATCTGATTTTTCGTCTGAGGAGAGAGAAAAAGAGGATTTTGGAAAAGTTGATTTCGGGAAGACGCGGAGCCGTTTTCGAGCGAAGTGACTGTTGAAGAAATTGCTGTGCTCGAGGTAAGGCACATTCCGTCTTTCTCAATTTTCAGTTCCGTCGCGGTTGGCGGTATTTTTCTGTCCGGATTTCGTTTTCGTTACGATTTTTCGTCCGTAACTTTTGTTTGATTCAGTTTTTTTCCGCGTAAGTTTCTGTATATCGTTGCCGTGCCGGGTGTGCACGTTTTGACTATATTTTGAAGATTTTCGTCCGGGTGTTTTTGATTCGACTGTATTTTTAGTCGACCGGAATTTTCTGTGAAATCGTAAATTCTCTGTGCAGTAGAATAAATGTTCTGGAATGTGATTATCTATGTTCTGTGCGAATTCGGTAAATTTTCTTTGCAGGAATTTTTGTGTAAATTCTGTATACTGCCGTTGTGCTGCCCGATTTTCGGGTAATTTCTGAAATGTCCGAATTTCTTCTGAATTGAAATGCTATGTGTGTAAGCTATAAAAAGGGAGTTATAAGGGGCATGAATCCTATGAGATTCAGTTAGTGAAACGGGAAATCTGAAATGAGCTCAAATCTGAAATCTGATATCTATTTCGTTCCGGATCCGATGAATTCTATTTTGGTGCTATAAGCACATCCATTTTGGTGCCGTGAGCACAAAGGGAGACATAAGGGGCCTGGATCCTATGAGATTCAGTCAGTGTCTGGGAAGGGAGGCATAAGGGGCCGGAATCCGTAGAGATTCCGTCAGTGTCAGGGCATTTAGCTATGTGTATCTGTTTTATTTTCTGTATCTGTTCTGTTCTGTACGAAATTGTGATTCCGATATGATATGCTCCGTACGATTCTGATTTCTGAATTCTGATTCTGACTCTGTTGATTTATTCTGATATGATCTGTACGATTCCGATTCTGATTTGATATCTGTCCGTATAAGTTCTGATTTCCGATTCCGTTCCGATTTCTGATCTGATTTCTGTCTGATGAGTTTGGTTTTGGTTTCTGAGAATTTAGATTAGTGGTTTGTTGCTTTGCTGAGCTGTTGAGCTCACCCTTGCTTTCTGGTGGTTTTCAGGTTCTGGGAAGGGCAAGGAGGTCCAGGATTAGTTTCAGAGTCTGATTCGATTAGGTACTTTTGTACTTTTGATTTTTTGTACAGTCATGGCTTTTCTGTTCTGTCTTTCTTTCTGTCGAAAGCCATGCACTGTTCTGTAGATGATTATTTTGAGGAAATGAAAAGATAGATGTTTTGTTCCGCTGCATTTGATGATTTTAGTAGCTCTGTTGTTCTGTGTTTTTGTGCCTGTTGAGTTTAAGAATTTGGAAGATCAGTTCAGTAACCTAATCCAAAGCCAGATCCTGGATAAGCAAGTTTAGCTACGCTGCTCGTCGCGATCCGGCTCGGGCGGGATCCGTCCCCGTCGGGTCGGGTCGTGACAAGCTTTTGTGGTATCAGAGCACTGGTTTTGGAAACAGGTCGAATTGTAAAACAGAGCTCTAGGAAGTGATCAGTGAGTCTGTCTGGGAGGTAGTTTTGGGTCGTTTGGCTTTTTATTGTGTTGTTTTTGTGATAGTTTTCCGGATTTTCTGGATTTTTCTGTATGGATCAGCCAGACCCAGACATGACAGACGGTCAGAGTGATGATCAGGCAGCACCAGTGGGGAGTACAGCCCCAGTGGTCGGTGCTGATACGCTGTCTCAGTTTGCGTCACTTGTTGCTCAGATGATGAGCGAGACTCAGAGCAGAGCGTCGACTGTTAGATCTGAGGATATTGACCGACACCTGCAGTTATTTTTGAGGTTGAAGCCTCCGAGGTTTGAGGGCGCTGTTGAGCCCAGAGCAGCCGAGGAGTGGCTGAGGAGATTAGAGAAGACTTTTGACGGGATGCAGTGTCCTGCAGACAGGAAGGTTCCGTTAGCAGTTTTTCTGTTAGATGGAGAGGCTGAGCACTGGTGGGATGGCCAGCAGGCAGCCAGATTTCAGGGCAGATTGAACTCTTTGATCACTTGGGAAGAGTTCACTGAGGTGTTCAGAGATTGGTTTGTTCCCCCTTCTGCACGACAGCAGATGCAGGAGAGTTTTCTGAGGCTGGTTCAGGGGAGCAAGACGGTGATGCAGTACGAGGCTGAGTTTACTGCATTAGCCAGGTACGCTCCGCAGCTGGTTAGCACGTCTGCTGAGAGGTGCTACAGGTTTCTGAGAGGCTTACGAGACACTTTGAGGCAGCCTCTGATACCGTTCCGGATTACTGATTTCTCTGAGCTTGTGGAGCGAGCTCGTCTGATTGAGAATGATATGACGACTACTCAGCAGCGGTGGTCTGCGAGTAGGAAGAGGTTTGGAGGTGATACTTCTGGCAGTGGTTCCTCTGGGAAGAGGAGATTTGTTCCTGGTTCTGGATCTGGAGATTCCAGAAGGAGCGGAGGATCGTCTGGTACTGCTACCAGTACGACTGGTTCTGGATCTGTCAGTTCGGCACCTGTGTGCCAGAGTTGTGGACGGCGACACCATGGCCAGTGCTACAGGATAGCTGGTCTTTGTTTCAGATGCGGTCAGCCGGGACATAGGATTGCAGAATGTCCACAGATGGGATATGAGCAGCGATCTGAGGGCTTCGTCAGACCTGTTGGTTCAGCAGCAGGAAGACCGAGGACTGTTCCTCCACGTCCTGAGGGATTTGCTGGTAGAGGTGGTGGTTCTAGTTCTGCACCACGGAGACCACCTACTGTTCAGAGGGAGCAGAGTAGTTCTGTTGCTTCAGCTCCTGCTCCAGTTCAGCCACGAGTTTACAGCTTGAGTCAGCAGGAGGCTCGTGATGCTCCCGATGTGGTGACAGGTACGGTTTACATTTCTGATCAGCCCTGTCGTGTTTTGTTTGACTCTGGAGCGAGTCATTCTTTTCTGTCCGAGCATTGTTTTGAGCTTTTACATTTGGATTCGATGGTTTTACCGGTTTCTTTGTCTGTGATTTTACCGGCTGGGAATCCATTGATTGCTCGACAGTTTTGTTTGTGTGAGATCGAGATTTCTGGCAAGAAGTGGAAATCGAGTTTGATTCGATTACCGATTTCTTCGTATGATGTGATTCTGGGAATGGATTGGCTGAGTCGGTATGAGGCTCAGATTGACTGTCTGAAGAAGCAAGTGAGTTTGCTTGTGGCTGGAGAGAGAGTTGTATTTCAGGGATTACGAGGTGTTCTCTCCAGTCTGATTTCTGCGTTAGAGGTGAGCAGAATGTGGAAGAAGGGATATCCAGTATTTTTGGCTTCGGTGCGGGATCTGAACCTGGAGGTTGGTTCTGTTTCTGAGATCCCTGTGGTACGGGAGTTTGTGGATGTTTTTCCTGAGGAGTTGGTTGGTTTACCTCCGGATAGAGATGTGGAGTTCTCTATCGATGTTTTTCCGGGTACCGCTCCGATATCGAAAGCTCCGTACAGGATGGCACCGAAAGAACTTTCTAAGTTGAAAGTTCAGCTTCAGGAGTTGGTTGACAGAGGATTTGTACGTCCTAGTGTTTCTCCTTGGGGAGCACCTGTTCTGTTTGTGAAGAAGAAGGACGGTACACTCCGTATGTGTATTGATTACAGAGATTTGAACAAGGCCACGATCAAGAACAAGTATCCTTTGCCTCGGATAGACGACTTGTTTGATCAGCTTTCCGGATCTTCGGTGTTTTCGAAGATTGATTTGAGATCCGGATATTATCAGGTGAAGGTGAAGGAATCTGATGTGGTGAAGACTGCTTTCAGTACTCGGTACGGGCACTACGAGTTTTTGGTTATGCCTTTTGGGGTAACCAATGCGCCTGCGATTTTCATGGATCTGATGAACCGAGTATTCAGGGAGTATTTGGATCAGTTTGTGATCGTCTTCATCGACGATATTCTGGTATATTCTGCTTCTAAGGATGAGCATGCCAGACATTTGAGGATTGTGTTGGAGACTCTGAGGAGGCATCAGCTGTATGCCAAGTTCTCCAAGTGTGAATTCTGGCTGAAGAGTATTTCATTTCTGGGGCATGTGATTAGCGGAGAAGGTATTTCTGTAGATCCCCAGAAGATTCAGGCGGTTGCTGATTGGCCAAGGCCGACTACGGTATTTGAGGTACGTAGTTTCTTGGGCATGGCCGGGTATTATAGGAAGTTTGTGAAAGGATTTTCACAGATTTTGACTCCTCTGACGAGACTGACTCAGAAGTCAGTTCCTTTTGTTTGGACACCGGAGTGTGAAGCTAGTTTTCAGAGATTGAAGGATTGTTTGACTTCAGCTCCAGTGTTAGCTCTTCCGTCAGGTACGGAAGGTTTTCAGGTGTTCAATGATGCTTCACTGAAAGGACTAGGATGTGTTTTGATGCAGCATGGTCAGGTAATTGCTTATGCTTCGAGACAGTTGAAACCACATGAGAAGAATTACCCGACACATGATCTGGAGTTAGCTGCAGTTGTTTTTGCTTTGAAGATTTGGCGTCATTACCTGTATGGCGTCACATGTGAGATGTTTACTGATCATAAGAGCCTGAAGTACATTTTTACTCAGAAGGATTTGAATCTGAGACAGAGGCGGTGGCTCGAGTTGATCAAGGACTATGACCTGACTATTCAGTATCAGCCTGGGAAGGCGAATGTGGTAGCAGATGCTTTGAGCAGGAAGTATTCTGGATTCTCAGGTATTCAGCTTACCTGTGATGATTTTCTGATTCGAGACATGGAGCGATTGCAGTTGGAGGTGATTTCCTCCAGTGATTTGGAGTTGGCTCAGATGAGTATTCAGTCTTCTTTGGAAGCAAGGATTCAAGAAGCCCAGAAGTCAGATTCTGATTATTCGAAGTTGATAGCTCAGATTGGATCTGGTAAGACTCCTGAACTTCGAATTTCTGATTCTGGTGCTATTTTCTGTAAGAACAGGTTGTAGGTACCTGTGTTTGGAGATTTGAGGCGGGAGATTCTGTATGAATCTCATCATTCAGGCTACACTGTTCATCCAGGCAGTGGTAAGATGTACGCTGATATGAAGCTTTCGTTTTGGTGGCCTGGGATGAAGAAGGATGTGGCGGAGTTTGTGTCGAGATGCGAAGCCTGTCAGTTGGTGAAGGCAGAGCATCAGCGACCAGGTGGACTGTTGCAGTCGTTGCCTATCCCTGAGTGGAAATGGGAGGAGGTAACGATGGATTTTGCTATGGGTTTCCCTCGATCACGACAAGGACACGATGCTATTTGGGTAGTTGTGGATCGATTGACGAAGTCAGCCCATTTTCTTCCGATCAGACAGACGGATTCAGTTGAACGCTTGGCACAGATATATGTGAAAGAGATAATCAGATTGCACGGTGTGCCTCGTGTGATTGTATCTGATCGAGATGGACGCTTTACTTCCAGACTTTGGAAAGGCATTCAGCAAGGCTTGGGTACGAAATTGCATTTCAGTACAGCCTTTCATCCTCAGACCGACGGACAGTCTGAGAGGACTATTCAGGTACTGGAAGATCTGTTGAGACTTTGTGTTCTGGACTTTAGCGGAAGCTGGGAAGATCATATTCCGCTGATTGAGTTTGCTTATAACAACAGTTTTCAGTCCAGTATCGGTATGGCACCGTACGAGGCTCTGTATGGCAGGAAGTGCCGTACTCCTTTGACTCTGACGGAGGTCGGAGATAGACAGACTTTGGGTGCCACTTTTGCTGATGAAACTGCTCAGAAGATTCATTTGATAAGAGAAAGATTGAAAGCCGCTCAAGATCGTCAGCAGAAGTATTACAATCAGAAGCACAGATTTGTTGAGTTTCAGGTTGGTGACTTTGTGTATGTCAAAGTCAGCCCGATGAAAGGTGTGAGCAGATTTGGTCAGGTAAGCAAGCTTAGTCCAAGGTATGTTGGACCGTTTGAGATTTTGGAAAGAATTGGAAAATCTGCTTATCGCCTACTGCTTTCTGATTCTATGCCTGATGTGCATAATGTGTTTCACGTATCCACTCTGAGGAAGTGGGTATCCGACTCTGGGAAGAAGGTATCAGCTGAGGAGGTTGAGATTCAGGAGAATCTGGCGTACAAGGAAGAGCCAGAATTGATTTTAGCGTACGACGTCCGCAAGTTGAGAAATAAAGAGATTCCGATGGTTAAAGTCCAGTGGAAGCACCGGACTGCACGAGAAGCAACTTGGGAAAAGGAGTCTGATATGAGACGGTCGTACCCGTACTTGTTTTGACTGCGTTTGGATTGGATAATGTCGAGGACGACATTTTTCTGAGTTGGGGAGATTGTAATATTTCAAACTGCTCCAGTATCGTCCAGGACGATCTGGGATCGTCCTGGGACGATCAGTGAATATTCAGTTCCAGAATCTGTCCAGAATTGCTCTAAGTGTTTTCCTGTAGGGATCGTCCAGGCCGATCGAGGTATCGTCCCGGGACGATCAGTGGATGGCACAAGTCAGTGAGTAGAGGTTTTTATCGCCTATGAATAGTAAACATCGTCCTGAAAAATCGTCCCTGGACGATGGGATTTTGGTCTGATCGTCCAGGCCGATCTGGACGATCGGCCAGGCCGATCTGAAGAAGATTTAAGGCAAATCAGCTCATTTGAAGAGAGAGAAAAATTTTATAAAAAAATATCTGATTTTTCGTCTGAGGAGAGAGAAAAAGAGGATTTTGGAAAAGTTGATTTCGGGAAGACGCGGAGCCGTTTTCGAGCGAAGTGACTGTTGAAGAAATTGCTGTGCTCGAGGTAAGGCACATTCCGTCTTTCTCAATTTTCAGTTCCGTCGCGGTTGGCGGTATTTTTCTGTCCGGATTTCGTTTTCGTTACGATTTTTCGTCCGTAACTTTTGTTTGATTCAGTTTTTTTCCGCGTAAGTTTCTGTATATCGTTGCCGTGCCGGGTGTGCACGTTTTGACTATATTTTGAAGATTTTCGTCCGGGTGTTTTTGATTCGACTGTATTTTTAGTCGACCGGAATTTTCTGTGAAATCGTAAATTCTCTGTGCAGTAGAATAAATGTTCTGGAATGTGATTATCTATGTTCTGTGCGAATTCGGTAAATTTTCTTTGCAGGAATTTTTGTGTAAATTCTGTATACTGCCGTTGTGCTGCCCGATTTTCGGGTAATTTCTGAAATGTCCGAATTTCTTCTGAATTGAAATGCTATGTGTGTAAGCTATAAAAAGGGAGTTATAAGGGGCCTGAATCCTATGAGATTCAGTTAGTGAAACGGGAAATCTGAAATGAGCTCAAATCTGAAATCTGATATCTATTTCGTTCCGGATCCGATGAATTCTATTTTGGTGCTATAAGCACATCCGTTTTGGTGCCGTGAGCACAAAGGGAGACATAAGGGGCCTGGATCCTATGAGATTCAGTCAGTGTCTGGGAAGGGAGGCATAAGGGGCCGGAATCCGTAGAGATTCCGTCAGTGTCAGGGCATTTAGCTATGTGTATCTGTTTTGTTTTCTGTATCTGTTCTGTTCTGTACGAAATTGTGATTCCGATATGATATGCTCCGTACGATTCTGATTTCTGAATTCTGATTCTGACTCTGTTGATTTGTTCTGATATGATCTGTACGATTCCGATTCTGATTTGATATCTGTCCATATAAGTTCTGATTTCCGATTCCGTTCCGATTTCTGATCTGATTTCTGTCTGATGAGTTTGGTTTTGGTTTCTGAGAATTTAGATTGGTGGTTTGTTGCTTTGCTGAGCTGTTGAGCTCACCCTTGCTTTCTGGTGGTTTTCAGGTTCTGGGAAGGGCAAGGAGGTCCAGGATTAGTTTCAGAGTCTGATCCGATTAGGTACTTTTGTACTTTTGATTTTTTGTACAGTCATGGCTTTTCTGTTCTGTCTTTCTTTCTGTCGAAAGCCATGCACTGTTCTGTAGATGATTATTTTGAGGAAATGAAAAGATAGATGTTTTGTTCCGCTGCATTTGATGATTTTAGTAGCTCTGTTGTTCTGTGTTTTTGTGCCTGTTGAGTTTAAGAATCTGGAAGATCAGTTTAGTAACCTAATCCAAAGCCAGATTCTGGATAAGCAAGTTTAGCTGCGCTGCTCGTCGCGATCCGGCTCGGGCGGGATCCGTCCCCGTCGGGTCGGGTCGTGACAGCTATGAAGTTACAAGAGCTCCAGCACTCAGCGGCCAGCCACCGATCGCCACCAGGCTTTAGCCCAACCATCTTCGGATCATCGCCCGGCCGTCGACCGCTGCTGGACTTCCACCCAGTCGTTATTTGCCTCATGACTTCAGCTCAATCATCGTCAGACCACCACCCGGCCACCGACCGCCGCCAGACTTCTACTTGGTTGCCGACCGTTGTCGAACTAGCTTGAGCCCGCCATCTTCTTCAACTAGTAGCTCTGATACCAACCTAATGCAATCCTTTGCACGGACTACACTGCTACAGGACCTGAAAGAAGAGGCAGCAAAGCGAACAAAAACAGAACTCCAGTTCTGTGAAGAAGAAACTGTATTTCTGTATTCAGATAAAATAAATTTGTCTACTGTAATTCTCCTCTCCTTCTCCTATATGTATTCTACTCCATTCTATAACAGTAAAAAGGAACTATCACGTGTAATAGTACGGCTAAACAAAAAATAGCAAAAAGGGTAGTGGAGAGCGAGCTGTTAGTTAGGAAACGGTGTGATTGTAATATCTCGTTCCCTTACTGTTCCTCTCTGATTTGGATTTTCCTCCCAGAATCGGCCAGGACGAAGTTTGGATCGTCCAGGCCGATCAGTGCATTGAAAACAGCTGATTTCTGGAGCTATTTCTGGACAGAATCGTCCAGGACGATATTGAGATCGTCCAGGACGATCTGCACTGTTCCTAAAATCGTCCTGATCATCGCCCTGGAGTATCGGCCAGGACGACCAGAATTGGTCTGATCGTCCAGGCCGATCGAGACGATCGGCCAGGCCGATCCATGTATGATATAAGGAAATGAGCTCGTTTTGAAGAGAGAGAAATTCATTTTAAAATATCAGATATTTTGTAGAGAGAGAAAGAGAAAGGAAAGAGAAGAGGAAGTTGATTTTCGGAGACCGCGGAGCGCTTTTCGTCCGACGCTGCTGTTGGGAAAAGTGAAGATCTCGTGGTAAGGACTCCGAACCCTATTTCTGTTTTCAGAGATTTTGTGTTTTGACCGAGATATGATCTGTTTTGTGTTTTCGTAGTCGACTTTTCGACATGGTTTTGATTTGACAAGACTTTCACCGCACAACTTTTAGTATGTTATAGATATGACTATTGTACACGTTTTGAGTGTTTTCTACGAAGATTTTACCGGTCGGAATTGATTCTACGCGATTTTAATTGAATAGAATATTATCAGGACTTGATTTGATTTGGATTCTATAGATTGATAGTCTTGTATTGACGTTATTGATATTCTATTGTAATTTGGAAAGATTTGGAAACTGTGTCTTTTTGCAGGATTTTTGTGTAAATTTGACCGACTACCGTTACGCTGCCCGATTTTCGTATGATTCCTGAATTGTATGAAACTGATAGATTGAATCGATATAGATATGATTATTGATATGATTGCTTTACTATTGATTATTGATTGATTATTGATACTGGAACACGTATAACCTGGTTGAACATTGGTTGGAGATGATACCTGTACAGGATGGTGGGCCGACGGGCTTTCCTTTAAATCATAGATCATGGATCATGGATATAACGATGGGAGTCATAAGGAGATCATAGGCCGACGGGCAATAGAGTGACGACTCTTTTCATAGAACCAATGTATTGATATCTACAACAGCAATATGGATTCTACAACAGCAACATGACCATTGATTATACATTGTTCAGTATATAGTATTGAAATGCATGTTCACTGTATTGACTTACGGATCTATTTCTTTATCGATTTCCGTTTTACTGTTTTGATTGGATTTACTGTATCGTACGATTTCACTGATTTCATCGATTGACTACTGAACATTGATACTACTTTGATAGATATAGATACTGCATTGATAGCATGGACATCGTATAGATTCATTGATTTTGCTGCCTATAGACTTATAGATTCACTGTTGCTACTGTTTTACACCGTATGGACTGTTTTATAGATTCATTGCTTCGTATCGCCTTTCTCGATTGATTTCAATTGATTAGACCGTATTGATTTGATAGCATCGATTTGATTGACGACATTGATTGATTGAATTGATTTATCGTATTGTCTGCCGCTGCATTGCTGGTTTTATTGACTATGGATTTCCGCTGCATTGACTCATTGACCATTGACTGATTTGGATTGAATAGATTGACATGCATATTGATAGCATCGCCGTGCTTTGATTTCAGTTGTAGGCTTTGGTGACCTGCTGGGCTTGTAAGCTCATTATATGTGGTTAAAATTTTCAGGTCCGAGCAAGGCAACTGGAATGGAGTTCGATCAGAATGTCAGACGAATCCTTTTCGCTACACGGATCTTGGGGTCGTTACAAGTGGTATCAGAGCGAGTGTAGTGAAAGGATTTGATTGATAGTTTGATGGAATGAATTCATTCTGCATACATAGTGATTGACATGTGATTGATTGCGTTGTGTGTTTGTTTGGATTTCGACGAGTTTTGATTTGGATTTTGATCGATTTGTTTTGCGTTGTTTTTGCTTCGTACCTGTAGGGAAATGTCGGGACGATATTTTTCTAAGGTGGGGAGATTGTAATATCTCGTTCCCTTACTGTTCCTCTCTGATTTGGATTTTCCTCCCAGAATCGGCCAGGACGAAGTTTGGATCGTCCAGGCCGATCAGTGCATTGAAAACAGCTGATTTCTGGAGCTATTTCTGGACAGAATCGTCCAGGACGATATTGAGATCGTCCAGGACGATCTGCACTGTTCCTAAAATCGTCCTGATCATCGCCCTGGAGTATCGGCCAGGACGACCAGAATTGGTCTGATCGTCCAGGCCGATCGAGACGATCGGCCAGGCCGATCCATGTATGATATAAGGAAATGAGCTCGTTTTGAAGAGAGAGAAATTCATTTTAAAATATCAGATATTTTGTAGAGAGAGAAAGAGAAAGGAAAGAGAAGAGGAAGTTGATTTTCGGAGACCGCGGAGCGCTTTTCGTCCGACGCTGCTGTTGGGAAAAGTGAAGATCTCGTGGTAAGGACTCCGAACCCTATTTCTGTTTTCAGAGATTTTGTGTTTTGACCGAGATATGATCTGTTTTGTGTTTTCGTAGTCGACTTTTCGACATGGTTTTGATTTGACAAGACTTTCACCGCACAACTTTTAGTATGTTATAGATATGACTATTGTACACGTTTTGAGTGTTTTCTACGAAGATTTTACCGGTCGGAATTGATTCTACGCGATTTTAATTGAATAGAATATTATCAGGACTTGATTTGATTTGGATTCTATAGATTGATAGTCTTGTATTGACGTTATTGATATTCTATTGTAATTTGGAAAGATTTGGAAACTGTGTCTTTTTGCAGGATTTTTGTGTAAATTTGACCGACTACCGTTACGCTGCCCGATTTTCGTATGATTCCTGAATTGTATGAAACTG
Source organism: Dendrobium huoshanense (assembly GCA_016618105.1). NCBI lineage: Eukaryota > Viridiplantae > Streptophyta > Magnoliopsida > Asparagales > Orchidaceae > Dendrobium > Dendrobium huoshanense. Next base: position 24,283,331 of record CM028348.1, read on the forward strand.
ATAGATTGAATCGATATAGATATGATTATTGATATGATTGCTTTACTATTGATTATTGATTGATTATTGATACTGGAACACGTATAACCTGGTTGAACATTGGTTGGAGATGATACCTGTACAGGATGGTGGGCCGACGGGCTTTCCTTTAAATCATAGATCATGGATCATGGATATAACGATGGGAGTCATAAGGAGATCATAGGCCGACGGGCAATAGAGTGACGACTCTTTTCATAGAACCAATGTATTGATATCTACAACAGCAATATGGATTCTACAACAGCAACATGACCATTGATTATACATTGTTCAGTATATAGTATTGAAATGCATGTTCACTGTATTGACTTACGGATCTATTTCTTTATCGATTTCCGTTTTACTGTTTTGATTGGATTTACTGTATCGTACGATTTCACTGATTTCATCGATTGACTACTGAACATTGATACTACTTTGATAGATATAGATACTGCATTGATAGCATGGACATCGTATAGATTCATTGATTTTGCTGCCTATAGACTTATAGATTCACTGTTGCTACTGTTTTACACCGTATGGACTGTTTTATAGATTCATTGCTTCGTATCGCCTTTCTCGATTGATTTCAATTGATTAGACCGTATTGATTTGATAGCATCGATTTGATTGACGACATTGATTGATTGAATTGATTTATCGTATTGTCTTCCGCTGCATTGCTGGTTTTATTGACTATGGATTTCCGCTGCATTGACTCATTGACCATTGACTGATTTGGATTGAATAGATTGACATGCATATTGATAGCATCGCCGTGCTTTGATTTCAGTTGTAGGCTTTGGTGACCTGCTGGGCTTGTAAGCTCATTATATGTGGTTAAAATTTTCAGGTCCGAGCAAGGCAACTGGAATGGAGTTCGATCAGAATGTCAGACGAATCCTTTTCGCTACACGGATCTTGGGGTCGTTACAGTGATACTCCCCTCGGTAACGTGTACCACATCACCTGGGGCCCAGTGTATCCGGGTGACGTGGCGCATCTGGATTGGTGTCCGGACGGTCCAGTCACTGGACGTATGAAACATAATCTATAGTAGAGAGTAAGAGTCTAACAGGAGTTCTCTTAACTAAAACCAATTAACCCTGCTATAGCATAAGTAGAATATTATTAAGAGAACAGAAAAACAAGAACATTATACTGGGCAAGCAGTGAAATAACTCTTCCAAGTCGCCACAGCCAAAGCATATTAAAGAAACTAAAAAACTCAAGCTCGAGGAGAAGAAGCTCCTTTAGCGATTCTTTCAAAACTCTTCTTCACGCGATGCATCGGAAGCGAAGCATGTGAAGTTGCTAAATATATTTTCCATAATCACTGCCAGCATAAAGTTAATAAAATTCGACATCAACAATTAAATTGATTATAAAGACTATCAACTCAAGCTAAGAGGAAGAACCAAAAAAACTAATGATAAATGACACAATTATTAGAAATAAATATAGAATCCTATTGTGAAGCTGAGTCCTGCAATAAAGAAGAAAACGAAAAAATCATAAGAAGAAGAAAATGGCTGAAAGCACTGTAGCTTCTATTACTCAGCTTAGTGTTACCGAGAACTACAAGGAGATATATATAAGCTGCTTAGCGACAGTTAGTTAGGAATTCAGAGTCTGTTGGTGGACAGACTGAGAAGAGCAGAGAAATAACATAAGTGAAACAAGTGGAACAGAGAGCCGTCTGAGCATGAGAAGAATAGGTTGAACAGTGAGCCGCTTGTGTCAGTGGTACAATAATGAGTAGTTTGCACATGTAGTCTAACATCCCCCCTCAAAGGAACAATCCTGAGATTGGATTGTTAATTTGGAACAAAGGTTATGAAACCTTGTAATAGGCAGTGGCTTAGTGAGGAGATCCGCGGGTTGCTCATCTGAAGAGATGTGAAGAAGCTGGATGGCATTGGACTGAATGTGTTGATTGATAAAATGATGATCAATCTCAATATGTTTGGTTCTAGCATGAAAAATGGGATTATGTGCCAATGCCATTGCTGAGGTATTGTCACAGAAAATCTTGGTAGCTGTAGTTTGAGTGGCATTCAATTCTCCAAGAAGACGACGAAGCCAAATCACATCAGAAGTGGCCGAAGCTAATGCACGATATTCAGCTTCCGTTGATGATTTTGCAACCGTTGGTTGTTTCTTAACACACCAAGAGATCAAATTTGGACCGAGAAAGGTACATAAACCAGTTACAGATTTCCGATCATGTTGATCAGCAGCCCAATCAGAATCTACATAGGTAGAAAGAGTAAGTGAACCACGAACGACTGGAAGACCATATGTAGCAGTACCGTGCAAATATCTGAGTATACGTTTGAGATCCTGAAAATCTTTAACGGTCGGTGAATGCATTCGTTGACAAGAATGATTAACTGCAAATGTAATATCGGGTCTAGTAATAGTTAAGTATTGTAAGGATCCAACCAATTTACGAAATAAAGTGGGATCATGAAACGGTGAGTCGGTAAGGTTCGGTGCAGCTGAACGAACAGTAATGGGGGTCGGAGCAGATTTACAATCTGTAAAGCCCGATTGATGAAGGATCTCCTTGAGATAGTGTGTTTGATGCAGAAAATAACCATCAGCAGTTTTAGAGAATTGAATGCCAAGGAAAGTAGAAACATTACCCAACTGTTTTAAAGAGAAAACAGTCTTTAATTTGTGTAGAAGTTGCTAAAGTAACTCAGTATTGTTGCCCGTTAAGAGAAAATCATCAACATAGATAAGCAAATAAAGCTGTGTGCTGGCTGCAGAGTAAATGAAAAGAGCTGGATCTGATTTGCTGAGATGAAAACCGAAGTCAAGAAGAAAGTTTGTAAGCTTTGTATACCACTGCCGAGGTGCTTGTTTGAGACCATAAATGGCCTTATGAAGCTTACAAACATGGTTGGGAAACTGAGTATCAGCAAATCCAGGAGGTTGTTTCATGTAAATGTCTTCAGGAAGATCTCCATGTAGGAAAGCATTCGAAATGTCAAGCTGCATAATGGACCAATCTTGAACTAATGCAACGTTAAGCAACACTCGTATTGTAGGCATTTTGGCAACTGGACTGAAGGTCTCTTTGAAGTTTATGCCATATTGTTGTTTGAATCCTTGAGCCACTAGGCGTGCCTTGTATCTGTCTATCTCACCCGTTGGTTTCAGCTTGAGTTTATAAATCCATCTTGAACCAAGAATGACAGCATTTGGTGGAGGAACAACTAAGGACCAAGTCTTTTGATTTTGTAGAGCTCTAAATTCGGCAGTCATGGCATCAAACCAAGGGGGAGATTGGATGGCTTGGTGATAAGTAGAGGGAATGGTTTGTTTGGAAGCTGTAACAGATAAATCGAATATCTGTCTTGGTTTTGAAATGCCGGAGCGAAATCTGGTTTGCATTGGATGAGTTGAAGGGATGGTGGTAGGCTGTGACACAAAATCATTTGGTGGAGAATGAATAAGGTGAGTGGATGATTGAAAAGAATTGGAAGTAGAATTTGAAGGAGAAGGAGATGAAACCGGAACAGAAGTTTTATGTGATGACGGTGCTATAGTGGGTGATTTGAGTAGTGAGGTGGGCATTAACAGAAAAGGTGAAGTGGAGGTAGTAATTGTTGAAGTTTGCTATGGCTGGGACAGAGAAGAATAAGGAAATATTTTTTCATGAAATACAACATGCCGTGAGATATGTAATTTTCTCGAATTTAGATTGTAACATCGATATCCCTTATGAGATGTAGAATAACCAAGAAACAGACATTCGCTAGATCGAGGATGAAGTTTACTGGGAGAAAGAGGTTTAAGCCATGGAAAACATAAACATCCAAACACTCGAAAGTGTTTGTAGTCTGGATAGCGATGATATAACAGTTCATAAGGAATTTTAAGATCAATAGACTTGGATGGAAGTCTGTTGATCGTGTAATTTGAAGTTTGCAAAGCTTCAGCCCAAAATTGATATGGCAAACTTGCAGTATGTAACAAGGTGCGAGTCGTCTCTAGGAGATGATGATGCTTGCGCTCAGCGACACCATTTTGTTCAGGTGTATATGGACAACTAAGCTGATGATCAATGCCTTGTTCGAGCAAAAAAATTTTAAACAGATGTCCCGTGAACTCGCCACCTCCATCTGATCTAAAACATTTTATTCGAGCATTGAAGTGAGTTTGAACAAGTTTATTGAATTCTTGTAGTTTAGACAAGGTTTCATCTTTGGAATCCATGAGAAAAAACCAACAATATCTTGTGCAATCATCGATAAAAATTACAAAGTAACGATAACCATTTAAAGAAGGTACAGGAGCCGGCCCCCATACATCGGAATGTACTAATTCAAAAGGTAGAATAGACTTGTGCATTACAGAATCAAAAGATAACTCGTGGCTTTTGCTCACATTACAATGAGTGCAAACAAAGGAAGTAGAGGTAATACATAAAGACGAATCAGTTTTAGCTAAAACACGCAAAACTTGTGGATTTGGGTGTCCTAAACGAGCATGCCATGTAGCTGCAGAGACAAGAAGAGCTTGATGACTGGAAAAGGATGTTGATGAAGATGTTGAAATAGGATAGATTCCGTCACGGCATCGACCATGAAGAAGAACTTGATTGTCCAGGAGATCCTTTATCACAAAGCCATTAGCATCAAATGAAATTGAACAGGAATTGTCGGATGTTAATTTGTGTATGGAAAGCAAATTGTGAGACAAAGAAGGGACATGTAATAAGCGACGAAGAAGAAGCTTACGATTGCTGTCTGGAAGCGGTATAATGCCTTGTCCGCTTTGATGTATAGGTAGTTGAGTTCCATTCGCAATGGACACAGAGTCACTGCCGTAGTAAGGAGTGGACTGGGAAAGATTGCTAATATCAGGCGTTAAATGAGTTGAAGCACCTGAATCAAGTATCCACTCGGTATGTGAGTTAGGTGGTTGGGTTTGAGTAAGTAGAGCTCTGGGTGCAGGTGAGTATTGCAGATTACATCTATGCCAGCAAGTTACAGCAGTATGTCCTGTTTTTCCACAAATTTGACAGACAGGTCGAGTGCTAGGCGTTGCAACTGTAACAGGCATTGTAGAAGGCGATGGAGGCAGTGTAGAAGATGACTGTGGTCTATTTCCAGACTGAAACTGCTGACGAGCAAAATTTCCTCGGCCACGATTTGATCTTCCTGAAGCACCACGCCCACGAACTGAACCACGAGTGGAATAGAGTGCAAGATTTTCCGTCTGTTGCAGAGAACTGTTATGAGCTTCATTTTGAAGATTCACTTCTTCACTACACAATAACGAATAAAGTGTATCTAAACTGATGGGTTACAGATTTGTTCTTATAGAGGTCTTAAATGCACTGTAGGACTGCGGTAAGCCATTGAGAATATGATGTATAATATCTTCTACATCAATGTAAGAACCAGCAGCTGCTATATTGTCTACTATAGCTTTAATTTGAGCGAGATATTGAGTCATGGTGCTATCTCGCATTTGAACTCGATTAAGTTCATTTTTTAGTTGTATCACCTGCGACCTATTCGTAGGTTGAAGACGAAGTTCCAGGGTACTCCAAACTTCATGAGCTGAACTGAGATTGAGAATGTATGGAAGCACAGCAGGAGAAATTGTTGATAGAATAGCCTAGACCAAATTTTGGTCTATAAGACACCACAACCGATAGTCTTGATCTGAAGAGGAAGATGAAGAAGATTTCGGTGGACAAACCTGTTCACCAGTTAAGTATTTCTCAAAACCATTTGCAGAAAAAAGTTTGAAGACTTGAAGTCTCCAAATCGCATAATTTTCGGCGGTAAGCTGCGTGTGAACAATCTGTTTCAGATTATTCATAAGAAATTTCAACGGTGACGGAATGATGATTTCCGCCATTGCTGTCGATAACGAAGAGATTTCCTGTGTTGGAACAGGAGATGGAGTCGATGCAGAGGAAGCTTGTTCTCCCATTGAAAAAAAAAAAATGCAGTGATGCTCACGGCTCTGATACCATGTGAAGCTGAGTCCTGCAATAAAGAAGAAAACGAAAAAACCAGAAGAAGAAGAAAATGGCTGAAAGCACTGTAGCTTCTATTACTCAGCTTAGTGTTACCGAGAACTACAAGGAGATATATATAAGCTGCTTAGCGACAGTTAGTTAGGAATTCAGAGTCTGTTGGTGGACAGACTGAGAAGAGCAGAGAAATAACATAAGTGAAACAAGTGGAACAGAGAGCCGTTTGAGCATGAGAAGAATAGGTTGAACAGTGAGCCGCTTGTGTCAGTGGTCCAATAATGAGTAGTTTGCACATGTAGTCTAACACCTATTATGTATCTAGCTAAATAGTTTAATCAAAATAACGATTTAAAAAGTATGATTAGTTAACAGTTAAACAGAGTAATTATCAGCTAGATATATGAGAACCCAAGGTCGATCAATCATGGCTGGCTGACACCCTTCTGCATTTGCTTCAAAGCTGTAGCAGATTTTACGCATTCGTCACTGTCCATTTGGTATGGTGTATTTGTATTAATCTTAATAATTTTCATACATAATCAAATTAATTTAATACTTAATTTTTTAAGAAAAAAATTAATTAAATTGTTCTTCAGCTACTGAATCTATTTTAAAATTAGTGTAATACATAAAAAAATTAAATATTTTTAAGGCTCATATTTGTCAGAACTTAATTAGAATATAATTTCACTATTTTATAAAAATGATCGCACGAAAAACTAAAAAGTTTCTAGCCAATCTTTTCTCTTCTTTAGAAATCCATGGAGTGATGCTTTTCTCGCAATAAGAATACCTATTTTGCAACAAATATATCAAAGTAATTTAAAATAATGATCAAATAGTTAACAAATTGCTAAACCAATGGCAAAATACAAAAAAAAAAAAAAAAAAAAAATCATTTAGCAGCTATTTTTATTTTACAAAACAATTTTTGTATTGAAAAAAATAATTTAAAGAGATATCTTATCTGCTGAGCTAAATTTTACTCAAAATATCATCACTCAAATTTTGTTGAGTTCTTGAATCAATTCTATAAAGACGGGTTATAATTTTATAGATTATTGAAAAATATGACAAATTACTATATTTTATTAAAAATATTTGAAGTTTGTTAAGATCCATGATATCAACATTCCAAGAACAAACGAACAAAAATAATTATTTTTAGTTACGGTTTTTATTTTAAATTATGATTTTGCTTTTAATGTGATGATAATTATTAAATAATTATCTTTAATTACTTTTAAAAACAAATAAAAATCATATTCCAGGACAAAATGTGACTGAAAATAAAAATAATGAATTTCTTTTTCAAAATTTTAAGAAAATGTATAATTTGTAATCAATCTATTTAAAAATTTATACGTTATCATGAAATTATCTTGATCGGGCACGAATCTCAAGGCAAAAAGCTAGTTGGAAACTTCAAAAATTAAATCTGGAAGTATCAGAAGTCCGATTTCAGCGAGCCTACAGTCAAACTGAGCGTCTCGGAAATATGAACCCAACGACACCAAATTCGACCCAATCCGAGTCCAACTGGGTCCGAATCAAGGACCCGAAGCGCAGTTGGATGGTTCAAACCGCAATTTGAGTTACCAAACGGTCTTCGATTTTAACGAGCTTATACTCGAATCGAGCGGCTCGACGAGACGAATCCAACGAGCCCAAGATCGCTGAATTCCAACATCATTAAGGCTTCCAAATGTCAAACGAATGGTGCACGATCGAAGGGTTCAATATCGGCCGTCCATTCAAACCACTCCCTATTCGCCCGTGATCTCACACCTATTTACAAGCCATGCCACTCCAGAAAAACTATAAATAGAGCCCTCATTCTACATAAAGGAGAGGGAAGTGAAGAGAGAGAAGAAGAAGAGAAGAAGGAGAAGGAAGAAGCTCCTCCTCGACCACCGTCGTAGCTCTTCCAACCGCCTGAAGACGCCGGAACTCTGCCGGATTTTCGGGAAACACCAGGAATTTGCAGAACTTTGTAACTTTCTGAGAAGTTGATTGTGAATTGATCGTCTTGATTTGTAAGACGGATCAACCTTTGTACTTCAAACAAATATTAGTGGAACTTTGCAACTGGGCGAGGCCCCGTGGTTTTTTCCTTCTTTCGGATTTTCCAAGTAAAAACTTTGGTGTTCACTTTTCTTTTCTGCTTGTGTGCTGAATACTCGTACAACGCTAGGACACAAATTTACAAACTCTACCGCCGCATATATTCTAGTACGCAACAAAAATAATGATAACTGTTAAATTTAATAGATAGTTCCGATATAATTATAATAACTCATAAACATGAACAAAAAATCTCAATCTAATTTAGAGAATTTTTTTTGGAATAGATCTAAATTTATGCTCGAGATCGAGGCGAAGAAGCTTGTTCAGCGATTCTTTCAAAACTCTTCTTCATGCGAAGCACGGGAAGCCGAACAAGAAAGGGTGGAGTAGCAAAGCGGGATATAAACAGACTAAGTGCAGCACAAAATTCATTCGAAGAGGTGCGAAATCAAACATAGCAGATTAATTTTAATTAAAAAAATTAACGGTGAGGATGGCTTAGGGGCAAAATCACAAGCCACATTTTAATTTGCTTGGGAGGTGAAGAAATCTCAAGTTTTAATGTTTGTGGAATATTTGAATGAACCTCTTCAAGATCATGAAACTAGAGGCTGGCTTCTTCTTTTGCTGCGATAAGCTAGATATTCTAGACAGCTAAGAGAACCATTAGACATATTAAACGGTACTAAACACTACAATATAACTATAAAGAAACTATTAGGAGAGCTTTTAATCTTACCAAATGGTGTTGTTGGTTCTCATGTGAATCTAGGCAAGAATGGGCCTGTTCTGCCACATCTTCTTCACCAGATTCTTGTTGATCCAGAAAGTCTTGAACGGAGGTTAAATTGAAGTGGTGAAAAAGGAACGATAGTGCGAAGGGTTGACGGCAAGATTTACGGGATTTAGCGAAAGAAGAATGCAAGGAGAAAAGGATACTTACCTTCACGACGACTGACGAGCTCCCGTCGTGCCTTCATATTTGGGCAAATTATTGCATCTGGTCACCTGACATCCGGACAACCAATCCGGATGCGCCACAGCACCCAAATACATTGGGGTCCGGTGTATTTTGCTGACGTGTTGCGTCTGGATTAGTGTCCGGATGAATCCGGACATGAAACGCAATAATTTGCCTCATATTTGACAGGAAAACCAGGCGAAAAAAACTCCTTACCGAGTTTAAAACTCTTCTTCATGCGAAGCCAAATAAGAAATAGGAGTGGGCAGCTGGGAGCATGATCCAAAGAGTCACACAATCGTATGGTTAGAGCCTTAGGGCATCTCCAATCGAAAAACTCATTTTTCACTCCAAAACGCAGTAATACACCAAAATGCAGTAACTTGTCTCCAACCGAATTCCATTTTCTAACACCAAAAAAAGAATATTCATAGTATATTCTTCTCCATATTTCATTTTACATATTTTTAATCATTTTAAAAAAAAAGGCAAATGGCGGGTGAACAGTGCGACACCAAATATGGCGTCGCACTGTTCACTGGCGACCTTATGCCGTAGAAAATAGCGATCCGTTGGAGCGACATTGAGCACGGCAAACACTCGTTTGCGTATCCATTGGATATGCCCTTAGAGGCTTCCAGCTGGGATCGAGCTGCATAGGGGAGTGCGAAGGCATAAAGCGATGTGGTCGCGCATGGGATTGGAAGTGCAAGTGCAGGAAATCTGGGTGGCCTAGTTCGGGTGAACTGATGTAGGTAATCTTTAAAAATATATTTCATTTATCAATTCTTTATCTTCTAGACTTCTACAACTCAAAATATAAAATACTAATAGAAACTTCTAGAATTATCTAGAAATTAGGTACAAAATAATTATGATATTCCTAAAGGATTCAATTATTATGATGCACCGCATCACAAAGATTCAAAGATTTCCCCTCAAGGAAGGGATTCGTTTGTAATCAACAATAAATACTAGTATAATCATTTTAATTGAACTAGGCCCAGTGGAGTTTCCCATTTATATGATTTATCATATAAAAATATTGGTGTCTCTTATATCTCTTGCACCGATCTTTCTCTTATATGTCTATATGTTGAATTTTCGTACAAAACTTCGACGCTAAACTATATGTCTCTCTACTGCCACGAATGTTCCATGACACAACATATCTATTATTTTTAAAGAAAAATAAAAAAAGTGAAATAAAATAAAACAAAAAAGAAAACTAAAAATTTAAAAGGTTGCCGCACCATGCATCTTTACCAACTATGCTTATTTTAAATATAAAAATTTTATATTGAATAATATAAATTATTGTTAGTTAGGAGCTTTTGATATCGATTAAGAGGTCTTGAATTTAAATATTGCGTATATAATGTGCGTGAGTTTATCTCAATAACTTAAATATCTAAAATGAAAAATAAAAAATAAAACAAATTATTAATAAATTTTTTTATAAAATTGTCCAAGGGTGAGATAAAAATAATAATCTGTAAACAAAAAGTTTGTAAATCAACGGATGAGACATGCATAAATAATAATCGGGAGAGATGCATGCCCAATATTTGCGTCCAGTGCGGAGGAAGGGCGCGGCGGTCATCATCGTAATTCATAACGCCGTGGAGAACAAGGTGGTGCTGGAAGAAACCTTTTCGAAAGACGTTGACGGATACGAATGCACGAAATCTTCAAATTCCGCATTCTAGAAGTCCCCGTCGGCGAGCGGCGGGCTTGGAAGCTCCGGCACTCCTGATGGATCCTCGTCGCCAAAAAACCTCACAACATCCCTCATGGCCGGTCTGGCTGCCGGATCCGAATGAGAGCACAGCAAACCAACCCTGAAAGCCACCTCCACCTCACCGTTGTTGAACTCCCCGGCAAGACGGGGGTCCACTGCTTCCCGCCACTTTCCCGCCGCAAACTTCTCCCAAACGAAATCCACCAATACCATCTCTTCCGGCTGCGCCTTGAGCTCTATCGGTCGCCGCCCGCATACCACTTCAAGCACCAGCGCTCCGAAGGCGAAGACGTCGGTGGCAGTTGTGGCCTTCCCTGTTCGCGTCAGCTCCGGCGCAAGGTAACCAAGCGTTCCAACCACTCGCGTCGTGCTCGGGTTCGCCCCGTGCTCGTAGAGCTTGGAAAGGCCAAAGTCACCGAGTCGGCCATTGAGTTCGCTATCAAGGAGGACGTTGCTGGCCTTAACGTCGCGGTGGAGGACGACTCTCTCCCATTCCTCGTGGAGATAGAGCAGCGCCGCCGCAACGCTGCGAATGACGCGGAAGCGAATCGGCCACGGCAGTAGCGGCATTGTCTCATCGCCGTTAAATAGATATCTGTCGAGGCTTCCGTTGGGCATATAGTCGTAGACTAAGAGGAGGTCTTCCCGGCGCCGACACCAGCCCTTCATCACGACAAGGTTGCGATGGCAAAGCCGGCCGATGCTTTCGATCTCCGCCAGGAATTCGCGCAACCCTTGTTTGGATTCGTGGGAGACTCGCTTCACTGCGACCTCTTCTTTCGTCCCGGGAAGAACTCCTCTGTATACTTTGCCGAACCCGCCCTGTCCTAGAAGCTCTTTATCCCTGAAACCCCTGGTGGCTTGCTTGAGCTCCTTGTAGGAAAAACGATGGGGGCCGGTAACGAGCTCCCAGTCCTCGATGACCTCAGCGGTTTTTATCTTGTAGATACGGTAGCCGGCTGTGGCGAGGGCCGCGATGAGGAAAACCAGAGCGGAAACAGGGCCGGCGATAAGGAAGGCGTAGTTTTTCTTCTTTGGCTTGGGGAGTGATGGGAGAGAGGAGAGATCAAGCGACTTGGCCACCCCGTTCATCTTAAAGTTCCAGCCAAATAAATAATGGGAACTCGCGAGCACACATGTCGACGCCGAGAAACCAACATACATCTCACTAAGAAGAATCGTGGACAAATCAACGTTGTAAGAAAGAATCGGATTAGCGGGTTTGGTTGAATTTTTTGCGAGCCATACGTCGAGCACCTTGCGTGAGGAATCGTAGTCAATCCAAGCTTGAATTGTGTCACCGCTTTTGAGATGCAAGGAGGCGGGAACGGACTTATTAGAGACTAGGTTGTTGAGATCGATCCCGACGTGGTTGTCGTTGATATCCCCGAACTCGAAGTCCTGTACGGTGTCAAATTCGACGGCGAATATGTGGTTGGAGGGGTTGCCCATGTTTTTGGTGTTGAGGAGGCCGAGGTACTGGCTGGATAGGGCGTCAGGGATGGAACTGGAATTAGCGATTGTGAAGGCAATGCCATGGCCACCGAGCTTAGCATATTCCGAGACGATGGCGAAGGCGAAGGTGGTGGAGAAGGAGAAGAGGGAGCCGTCAGTGGAGTTCTTGAAACGGATGGGAACGGAGTAGAATGCGTGGCCAAGAAGACGGTGAACATCGCTAGTAAGCCGGAGGATGCCGCTGTTCTCGACCTCGGCGACACCGCTGAGGGTTATGTTGTTGTTACTGTTATTGTTGCTTTTGGCGGAGTTGAAGCCGCAGAATTGGAACTCGTCGCGTGCGACTGCTGAGACTGCTGAGAGGAGTGAGATGGAGAATAGAAAGAGGGGCAAGAACGTTTTAGACATTATTAAAAAGAAAAAGAAATTGTTGCTTTTCGTTGGTATCGATGGTTCAGGTTTTGTAGGAACAGTCGCGGAGCTACAAAGCCCTACATATAGAAGAAAAGAATTATATTATTATTTTTATTGAAAAATAATAATTAATCACATTTAATTTTTAGGTTTTAGTTTATAGTTTTTAATTTCATATAAAAATAAATTAAGATATCCGGTTATCAAATTTATTCTTTCACTTAAATTTGTTTTGCTCCCCCACATTTTATAAGGCCATCTCCATTAGAAAATTTATTTTTCACTAGAAAATATAGTAATACTCCAAAATACAATAAGTTGTCTCTAATTAAATTCTATTTTTTAGACAAAAAAAGTATTATGTGTATATTCTTTTTCATATTTATTTTATATTTATTTTTAATCATATATTTATATTTATTAATTTTTTTGAATTAGACATACTTATAATTTTTTAAAATACATATAATTTGCTAGATAAATTAATTTGAAATATAAATATCTCCTAAATCATATATTTATTAAATAAAATGAAAATTATATTAAAACACATAAATCCAACTAATTTATAGATTAGTTTTGCATCTTAAAAAAATTAATTATGTAAAAAATATTTTTTAATTCTAAAAAATAATGTGTTTATAAATTATTAATTCTGAATTAATAATAATAAAAATATAATGTTCGGTTGAAGCGTTTGGCGTACGGCTTATGATTGTTTACCGTTCAGCTGCGGATGGTCTAAGAGATCTAAATGACTATTATTGCAGGAAGTTGGTATAGCGGATAGTGTGGCCTTTGTACAAATCGAGAATTCATTGTCTAGATGAAGTAGCCCCTTCTAGATTTAGAGTAGAGGAAAGCTAAAAGAGGAAGTCAGTCAACGATTAAGATTTAGGAGGAAGGATGACAAAATAATTTTGATGACTTAATAGTTAATTATCTCATTCAGCTTAATGCTAAGAGCTGTTTCAGAAATGTTGGTTTTATAGAATTGTCAGTGCCTTAGATTTTTAAAATTTATATTCTACACATTTTTTGGGATAGACAGACACTATAAAAAATTTAGTTAATTTAGTTTGGGAGATGCTGACTCTTCTTCACAGCTGATCCTATGATTATTGGGTTGTATATTAGTTTAACATTTTAGTATTATATAAAATCTCGTACATTTATTGTTAAGATAGATCTTAAAAGAAAAAAAAAAAAAAAAAAAAAACAGCGTTTATGTAGATAACATGCATTAGCTTATAAATGATTTGTGCATTGATGATCGTGGCAAAGACGGCAACAAAGTTGGCAAATATCAATGGCTGTGTCGACAACGAGTTTATCTTAACAGACATTGAGATGCATTAACATTATTGGACATGTATTTGTATGTGTTGATGTTGTGCATCAGTTCGTATAAAGTATGAAGTACATTGATGTTAATAGAGATGAATCTCATAGGAGATGCTTGTTGGGTGATGGTGATCGATAGATTGTAGCAAAGTAGTGATGGCTAGCAAATCATTCACGGGAGACACTGGTCATAAAACTATTGCCAAACAATTATAGTTGGATAATGGTGGTCAAGTGATGAAAGTCACGTAAAGATAGTCGGGAGACAATGAAATAGGCTATGGTGGTTTGATGTAGTTGGTTGCTAGTAGTGATGATCGGTATAAAATTTGGATGGAGCTCTAGTGTTCTTCAAGCTTTCTCCAATTTTAAGTTAGGTTCCAAGCTAAGAGCTTCATTCATGTTAAGAACATGAGTTTATTTATAATTTTCTGAATTGAGACTTCAATAATTTTAGCCAAATTCTCAAAAGTATTCAATCAGGAGGACTATGTCAATTCCCTCAATTATAAATTATTTTTAAAGGTAAATATCTTAATGATCTCAAATTTTATCAATCTCTCATTGAGACAATCATCTTGACTATAAGCATATGATAATTAGAGATCATTTGATCTTTCAATTGATCTCAAAATCTCCAGCTCATTGGATTCTCTCATTGAGACAATCATCTTGACTATAAGCATATGATAATTAAAGATCATTTGACCCTTCAATTGATGTCATAAAATATTCAACTATAATTCAAGTACTTGATTCAAGTTCATTTAGAACCAAATTAGATCACTTTTTGTGTCATTGGATTTATCTCATATATACATTCAGCTCAATTATAAGCTTGCTTCCTTGAGAGTTCAAATGCTTTTAAATTTAATTCAAAAGCTTCTAACTCATGATATTATACTGAGATTCGTGTTTGTTCATATTATTTATCGGGTGTAGAATATGACTATGTCGATCAATCAAATTGTACTATTGTCTCATACCTCGCATCAATTTCTCGTGCTCGTTTTGGGGTTCCCTCCTTCCCTTGCTTGGGTTCGGGTGTTTTGCATCTTTTTTTTGTTGAAAAGTGCCCTGGTGTTGTGTACCTGAGTGCCTCGGTACTTTGTAGCCAAGTACCCTGGTGTTGCAAAGTTTTTTGGGAGAAAAGATAGAGAGCAGAGCACTACAACACTCTAAATTTAGCTCTACAATGCTCTTTGGTAGACTGGAGGCAGAGCGTTGAGCCCTACATCACTCCACAATGGCATTGTAGTGTTTCAAGGTGGACTGAACATTTTTCTTTTTAGTTTTTCTCAAGGCTGGCATCCCTTGGTGGTGTATACATGATTTCCCTTTTGTTTAGTGTGTCTGAATGATATAAGAGAGAAATGAAGCAAAATAGAGTGAGAGAGAAGAGAGCTATGTACTTATTTCTTCAAATTTTCATAGTGAATTTCTTGATCTAGCGTGCATCCATGTTTCTTAATTTTAGGTTTTTCACTTTAAATCCTTGTGTCATTTACTTTCCACTGCATTCTATTTTTTTCTTATTTGTTTCGTTGTGTGGTTTACTTTCACATCCCCAACACATATCGATTCTCTAGTAACTTATCATTTGTATCATATTTTTTATTATCAAATTCTTTGAGTCTAAAAATAAATTGAATGATTTAAATACTTAAGATTCAAAATTAAATTAATAAAAAAAATTATAAGATAGATATAGATGTGGACCTCCCTTCAAGGTCATATATAATTTCACTCTCCCTAGAAGTTGGTGTATAATTGGAATAAGACTTTTTTTTTATTTTTTTTTACTCCAAACTCTCCAAACTCATTTGTAATTGATTGCAGAGGCGCTTATGAGTTCTCAGTGATCCAAATTTAAGTCTAAGGCTTTGTTTGGGACGGCTTTTTTATTGCTTTCTAAAACGGAGTTTTAGTACAAAAATAAAAAAATTTGTACTAAAACTCCGTTTTAGAAAGCAATAAAAAAGCCGTCCCAAACGAACCCTAAATGTCAAAAAATGTTATAGGTAAACCAAAAAAAAAAAGTACTTTTTTTTTATTGGAAGATGAGGACAGAACCCAATATCAATACTAATTACAATGATTCTTCATACTAATTACAACTTACACAAAAACCCAAACATGTTGCATGAGCTGCAGTTCAAAAATTAGTAGTTCTCAAAATCCTAAAGGTAGTGAAACAAAGATAGAAATTCCAACCAAAAATCCAACGACAATAGAAAAGAAAACATGCACCAGACTTGGTAAGTAGGGAATGAAGTCAAGCATCAGAAGCAAGGAAGACAGGACCAAAACAAATACCTCGATTGCGTTAGAAGAAGAAAGATTGTCTAGGAGAATCTCAAAAACTTGTTATGATATTGATGACCAGAGTCACCAGACATCATCGTTTAGAAACATGCCATAAGAGGAAAAATTCCATCAAAAAATGAAATCTTTGTTTGATCGCATTAGCACTTTTTCATTTCGATATCTTTAAGGAACTCCAAAAAAAAAAAAAACTATGATTAGCTTGTTCGAACATAGAATAGGCCAGACTAGCAATTAAGTGGAGGTCGGTGGTTTGTCTAGAGTTTTTTTATCATCTTGATTTATTACGGTGCACAAGATGATGTTGATGTAATTTTAATTTCAGCTTCTAGTGAAAATGAACGTATAATTGAACCTTATGTAGAATTTTGCTATGTAAATGCAATGCCATTATATATGAATTTTAAATATTTGTATGAGCTTGATGCTTGTTTTCCATTTGAAATGAACTTGTCCCTTAGATAAAACTATGTTGTTTATGCATCTTTTAGATATGCATTGATATATTGGCCCCAATTAGATCAACTATATTAGAGGAATTAATCACTTTTATAACTTTTATTCTTCTGAGATTTTTAAATAATCAAAGAAGTGCATATCTTTTAAGGTTTTAAGTCTTCTATTATTTTAATGTACATGTGCCTTTTGAGATTTTAACTTGTTAAGGTCTTTGTATACATGTGCCTTTTGAGGCATTTTAGCAAGCTAAGGTCTTTGATTACTTGTGCCTTATGAGGCTTTTTATCCTTCTAAGTTTTTGAATAAGTGATGACCCTTTCAACAACTTGTTCTCATGGAGTCTTTCTAGTGAGGACTGTTAGATATTTGTTCCTAGATTTAGGTTTGCTTTTTGTTTAGATTTCTTGTATGGCATAGTATAGCCATTTGTATAGCTATTTGTATAGCTTGTAGGAGCCTATAAATAGGCCTTAGTTTGTTTTAGGATTTGAGGCCAAGAGAAATAAAGTTACAAAATTATGTTGGCTCTCCTCCCTCCCTCTCTATCTCTTGCAAGAATATCCCTCAAGATCTTCCTCCTTAGTTTCAACAAGGACCTTATCCATTACTAGCTTTTCTTTGAGACTACCTAATAGGTGAGC
Source organism: Dendrobium huoshanense (assembly GCA_016618105.1). Taxonomy (NCBI): domain Eukaryota; kingdom Viridiplantae; phylum Streptophyta; class Magnoliopsida; order Asparagales; family Orchidaceae; genus Dendrobium; species Dendrobium huoshanense. Next base: position 24,300,766 of record CM028348.1, read on the forward strand.
CTTCTTGTAATTTTTTATTAAAGTGTTGCTTTGTATTGAAAAGGATAACAAAATCCACAACAGATGTTTAACCTACCAGAGACTATTTGTTAGAGCATTGTTCGATGACATTAACATGTATAGAAGATGCCGAGATAATCCACCAAGGATGTATGACATATATGAGATTATTTATCAGAGTATTGCTCAATGACGCTAACCTTATTATACTTATGCCTTTTGATGCAATGTATTGAAAAGAATGAGAAAGATTGTAGTCGGACGAAGATGGTCAGCAGGACTATAGATGGTAGTCGACAGATGTCAGAAGGATCGTTATCTGACGATGGAGGTCGGAAAGATCATAGTCGGCAGGCAATTGTGGTCAGAAAGACCATTGTTGGCGATATAGGTTAAAAGGACCATTGTCGGCGGGTGACGGTGGTTAGAAAGACAGCAGTTGGACAATGGATGTCGAGAAGATTGTAGTAAGGCGAAGGTGATCAGAAGGAAATTCGATGATAATAGGTGGCAAGTTGTAAGTCCGACGATAATTGGTTGTTAGATAGAAGTCCGATGGCAGTATGTGTCTGGTCAGTGGTCGAGAATGAGCTTGGTGGAAAAAGAAATCTCATATTTCTCTTCCTCTCCCTTTTTCTTTTTCTTCTTTGCTTGGTCCCTCATCGCTTCATCCCCTTTATGTGAATAATGAGGGGCTATTTATAGTTTTTTGGGATTGACATAGCAAGTAAATAGGAAGAAGATCCAAGGCAAGTTGGGAGTGTTTTCAATGGACGACAAATATCAACTCTCCTGATCATGAACTATTAATCATGAACATTTATCAAGTATTTGAGTGTCTCAATGATGACAAAATTCGACAATCTTGGGCTCGTTAGATTTGCCTCGTCGAGCCGCTCAATTCATCTATAAGCATGTCACATTTGATGATCATTTGATCATACAATTTATGATTTGAACATCTCAAATACGCTTCGGGTCCTCGATCTGGACCCATCCGGGCTTAGGTGTCGTTAGGCTCATCTTTTCAAGACTTTCAATTTGAATATAATTTCACTGAAATCCTAATTCGAAGAGTCCGATTTTAATTTCAAAGGTTTTCAACTTAATTTTACCTCGATTTGTGTCTGATATCAACGATATCTATTCTTTGTACTTTTTTTTTTTTTTTTGCAATACTTGAGCAGTAGATCTTGTTTTCCAAAAGAAAAATCAAAGAACATGTACTTGTCCGTCATTGCACGAAGAAAATTTTTCCCAAAAAAAAAAGGGCTACAGGCATGGCTTCACAACGACCGACTTGACTTCTAGAAGACATGTCAACACCGTTTACTTGTACCGGTCTCAACGACCTTAGATCATCTGCAACGGAATTCCAAACCCGCCAGTCAAAAACTTCAACCGAGCTCCATATATTGCACGTAATTTCGGAAGTGAACAGTGCAAACTCCCATGCTAATATATTTTAATCTAAAAATTATGTTATTTTTTTTTAAGGGTAGATTTTTTTATTAATAATTCAGAATTAATAATGTATAAACATATTGTTTTTTAGAATTTAATATATTTTTTATATAATTAATTTATTTAAGATACAATATTAATATAAAAATTAAAATAAAATTCTCATATAAATTTTAGAATATCGAGTAATACAATAATACCACAACAAAATAAATATAAAATAAAATACGAGAGATAATAAGAATATTCTTTTTGGATGTTAAAAAATGAAGTTCAGTTGATAACAAATTACAACATGTTACAGTATTAGTGTATTACTATATTTTAAAGTGAAAAATGAAATTTTCAGTTGGAGACGGCCTTAATCCGCAACATTGGATTATTTAATATATGTTAAGTTGATAATGTTCCAGTCGCACTTATAATAGGTTTTAAAAATTATTTGATTCATATGACCTAAATATTTAGTAAAAAATTAAAATTTTTATATAAAAAAAAAATTACTTTAAAAAACAACATAAAAATCGTTCCAAAAAAGCCTAAAAAACAAATAAGAGAATAAGACAAACGAGGATACAAATAAATTTATGCCAGCAGCGCCAACTACTGTGATCAATATCGCTAGGTACTCAGTATTTATGCGGACGGTGCGCACTCCGCACCTAATAATTTTTGTGATCAATTGAGTATCTTGTGAAGTATATTAATACCTCAAGAACAGAAGGTTGGAGCCAAAGCCATAATCGAAGGTCACCCAGACATCTAAAACCAACAGTAAGAACAAACAGTAGAAACACAAAAATATATATTAGGAGAGTAAGCAGCAAATATAAAGTTAGAAAAAATAAAGCTGATTGACATAATGAGGCATATTATCTATGATTTTTGACTTCTCACTTTTCAATCAAATAGCAAAATGAATTTTGTCAATAATAATTTTATCATTAGATGATTTATTTCTTAAAACACAATTGTTTCTTTCTTGCCAAATGTAGTTAGCAGTACTGTGCATGGCTAAGAGAAAAAATCAATTTTATGATTTTAAGATTTTGCGACAAAAATGTTATAATAATTCAGAATTTGGTGAAAGGAGTGTAAGGCAGTAATCCGAGAATGAAGCAAAATAAGAAAAATGAAAACAACAAATGAAGAACTCTAGAATTTAATGTAGAAATCTGAAATCTAGAAAAAATGTACATGTCTCTCCTCTTACACTCTCCTCGTCTCTCCTCAGTTCAAACACACACTTATCTCCTCAAAACAGATAGGGAACTTAGCTTAAAACATCCAAATGACACGTATCTTCAAGTGAAAAAAAGAAGAAGAAAAAGTGCCCAGCTCAACTCGCAACATCATGGTGTCAGGGCGTGCAGTGGTAACGAGATCGAAGGGCGAGTGAGGCGCATGAGCGGGCAGGAAGCGGAGTGGCCTCATGGGGCGCAAGTAGTGATCCTGTGCGGTTCGAGAGCATGGGGCATGGGCTTCCGTGATGGGTGCAGGGTTGAGTTTGCAACAACAGATGCGCATATGTGTGGTTTTAGCACGCGAGCTGAGCACATAGAGCGGATCCGAAGGATTTCATATGGAGGTGTGCTCATAGGAGTTCTTGTCTAAGCTGGTTTTTGCACAGAGGAGCAGCAAAATAGTGGCAGGAGGAGCGGCCTGGTAGCACAGGTGAACTGATGTCGCGTTAGTCACTAGCGGGCATTGGAGGTAGGGATCTTGTTCTTGATTAAAGATCTATTTAGATCTTTTTATGTTGAACTTTCGGGTCAAAATGTAGGAAAATCAATGAGCATTGCCAATTGGATTTGGTGTGTTGGAGAAGCATAGACAAATTTAAAGTGACAAGATTAAGAACCTCGACATCATATAGGTGGCTTGTGCGAATTAGCAGATCAGAGCACGCACATGTGTTTGGGAAAGACTAGCGAGCCATAGTGTGCTCGATGCTGGAGCGCGGGTATGCTGCGCAGTACCAAATGTGTGGGCCATAAGCACACAGGAGAGAGTAATGCACAAGGCACAAACTTGAGGATCATGGGAGGAACACCGATGGGTGCAGGCGCACGTGGGTTAGAATGCGGGGGAGCGCGAGCTGGAGATGTAGATTGGAACACACAGTGGATGTCGAGTGTGAGCAAGATTGGTAACTGCTCGACAAGTTTGCTTGTGGAGTTAGTGCGAGGAGCCGGTCAGATCACAATAGAGGCACAAGTGGTTCTTGATCATAAAATCAGGCCAATGTTAAGATTATTATGTAGTGGTCAAGTTTTAGATTAGGTTATATATATATATATATATATATATATATATATATATATATATATATATATATATATATATATATATATATATATATATATATATATATATATATATATATATATATATATATATATATATATATATATATATACACGTCATCATGAAATTATCTTGATTGGGCACGAATCTCAAGGCAAAAAATCAAGATGGGAACTTCAAAAATTAAATTTAGAAGCACCCGAACTCCGATTTCAGCAAGCTTACAGTCAAACTGAGCATCTCGGAAATACGAACCCAACGACACCAGATTCGACCCAATCCGAGCCCAAATGGGTCTGAATCATGGACCCGAAGAGCTGTTGGAAGGTTCAAACCGCAATTTGAGATACCAAACAGTCTCTGATTTTAACGAGCTTATACTCGAATCGAACGCCTCGAAGAGAAGAATCCAACGAGCCCATAATAGCCAAATTCCGACCTCTCTAAGACCTTCAAATGTCCAACGAACGGTGCACCATTGTAGGATTTGATATCAGCCGTCAATTCAACCACTCTCTATTCGCACTAGATCTCACGCCTATTTACGAGCTATGCCACTCCAGAAAATCTATAAATAGAGCCCTCATTCTTCACAAGGGGGACCGGAGCAAGAAGAGAAGAGGAGAAGAGAAGGAAGAGAAGGAAGAAGCTCCTCCTCGACCACCGCCGGAACCTCGCCACCTCGACCACCGTCGGAACCTCGCCGGACCACCGCAGGAGCCTCGCCGGACCACCGCCAGAGTTTCGCCGCACCACCACCTCAAGGACCGACGTTCAGGCCCGACGTTCAGGCCCGACGTTCAGGCCCAACGTTCTACTGAAGGCCCGACATTCAGGCCTGACATTCTGCTCAATGCCCAACATTCTGCTCAAGGCCCGAAATTCTGCTCAATGCCCGACATTCTGCTCAAGGCCCGACGTTATGCTAAAGGCCCTACGCTCTGCTCAAGGCCCGACATTCTGCTGAAGGCCCGACGCTCTGCTCAAGTCCCGACATTCTGTTGAAGGCCCGACGCTCTGCTCAAGGCCCGACATTCTGCTCAAGGCTCGACATTCTCCTCAAGGCCCGACGTTCTGGCCCGACATTCTGGCCCGACGTTCTGCTGAAGGCCCGACGTTCTGCTCAAGGCCCGACATTCTGCTCAAGGCCCGACGTTTTGTTAAAGGCTCGACACTCTGCTCAAGGCCCGACATTCTGCTTAAGACCCGACTCTCTGCTCAAGACCCGACGCTCTGCTGAAGGCTCGACATTCTGCTCAAGGCCCGAAGTTTTGTTCAAGGCCAGACTACCAACTAACACTCAAACTTCCAGGTGACGTCGGGTCTAACACCAGACTCCTATTGAACAGTTACTAGTTGTAATCTGATCACCATTAGAGGCGATTCAGCCCTTTGTAACTTACTCAAATTCTAGTAGAATCATTTTCAACTGGGCTAGGCCCCGTGGTTTTTTTCCCCTTTGTAGGGGTTTTTCACGTAAATACTCTGGTGTCTCTTATGAATGTTTCACCCCCTCTCTTATCTGCTTGTGTGCTGAATCTTCGTACAATGCTAAAACGTTAAACCATATATTTCTGTACCGCCGCGAATATTCCAGGACGCAACAATATATATATATATATATATATATATATATATATATATATGTTGATGTATTTCCCCCTTTGTAATAGCCCACACTAAATAAAGGAAAAAGTTTTTTCCTCTGTAAGCTCTCCTTCTCTTCCCTCTCCCTCACTCTTTCATCCAAGAAGAAGAAGATCCATGCTAGATATATAACAACAATTTGATTAATCGAAGCAATAAAATTCCATAAAGAACTAATATGGAGCACCCAAATGAAAAAAAAAATCCCCATTAGGGATGCAATTTTTTAGCAGTGAAAAGAAACCTCAAAATCCAAATATAGGTTTGTGTGACTTTCATTAATAAAATTCATATAGAAAACATATATTGGATTCACTGTCATGCCCCTTATTAGATGAGCATCTTCAGTTTTAAGACTTTATATCATAATTTTTCTAGCCAAGAATGCATAATTAATGGAATATCCTTTGAATCAAATATATTTTTATCATCCAAATATCAGAGTTTCATCATAAATTTTAGAAATTAGAGAAAGAATTTTCCTAGGATCAATGATAATAACTGAGTGCATTTTGAAAATTTATATTTAATATTTGTTTAGGGGTTGTTCGACTGGCTGAAAAATGAATGCAAGGAAAAAAAATGTCGTGTGAAAATAATGCATTTAGTTTGAAATATCTTTATGTTATTTAGATGAGTGTAAAATAAATGTAGGAAATTACTTTTTTTTTGTCTTGAAGTAAAACAAATGAAGTGTAAAGTCCAAATGTAGTGTTGGTTAGTTGTCAACAATGTAGGTGGTTTGTGATGGTAGCTGATAGTGGTGGTTGATGGCGAGTGGAAGCGGAAGTGCCTACTGGCTAGAACACCGACAGAGGGTGCATGGCAGTGGTCTGCGATGGCAGTTAGTGTTGGCGACTGGCAGTGAGGTGCTGCGGTGGCATAGCTAATGATGGTGGTGGTCGACAGAGGTTGCTTGATTTGGGGAGCAACATCTTATGACCAATGGTGGGTGGTAGTGGTGGCTGGCGGCGAGCAACGATAATGACGATGTATTTATGGTGTATTTGGAACCCGTCCAAATATGATCAAGAATTCTAAATTCGTCAAAAGTGACTAGGGGTGAATTTTAAATGCACTAAAATTTTACAATGCATATGCTCAAACCAAACACAAATATTCTTAAAACTCATGCATTTGGAATACTTACATCCCCTTGTACTTAAAACCAAACAGCCCCTTAAATCCATGGACGTAAAATATTATTCTCTAACTCTGAGGAGCGCACAAATACTTTTGTGGTAACTGAAGATAAGATGGACGCATTTCATTTAAAATTTAAAATATTGAATAATAAAATTTAAAATATGGACAATAGTGGTCGGAGGCAATGTCCGGCTATGGTGGCAGGAGGCGGTTGTCGGAGATGACTGACAAACAATGGGCGGTAGTGATGGCCGGCGGTTGCCAACAGTTGCTGGACGATGGGCAGATGTGGCCAGCGAGGGGTAGCAATGTCTTGAACTTTCGTTGTATTTGAAAATTGCTCAAATCTGAGAAATTCCTAATACACCTAAAATAAACTGAAATGAATACACTGCATTTGTTTTACTTTACCTTGAATTTATTTTTCACCAAACCAAACATCCAAATGTTCAAAACCTTTGCATTTGGATTATTCTACATCCTAAATGAATCAAATCAACCAGCCCCTACATTTGATGATGATAACCATTATTGACAGCTACTACCATCGTCCGACACTCATCATTTGATTTTCATCGCCATACCATTGCAATATGTCCACCTTCTCTATAATGTCACAGTTTATATACACAATCTGAATATTATTGTCAAGTCATTGTCATCTAATCATCATCGTCTAATCATTATCATTCAATCATAGCCTTCCAGCTATCGTTGTTGGACCAACATCATCCGTCTACCAATATCATCACCTCTCAACTACAACCAATGATGAAGGTAGAAATTTTTTATAGCGATGGCCTTTTTTTCAAAAATTCACTCAACATTTTTTATCCAAGCTTGGGTTCGACATAGGTAAATTTTAAATTTTAATTAAATTTATTGTTTTTAAAAGATAAAATTTTAAATATAAGATAATAAAAAATTAATAATTTATAATATCAGAAAAAGTTGAACTTATAATTTGATGATTCAATCTCTATTTTGCTCTAGATTTTCTTAAAATATCTTTCCATAAACCTTGTTCAAATTAAATTATCAAGTGAGGAAATAACAATTTACCTCGTATGTTCTCGCCCGCACGAGCACTAGTGATCGTTGCTCTAGTAAGTGGCAACTCGGGATAATCGGGTGGGGTCCGGTCAACCCGGAAATCCGGCAGGTTGAGTCCGGGTTATGATTTCTAACTTGTTAATAAAAATTGGCCATGTCAAATAGTAGTGGATTAATATCAGGTTCAACCCGACTGGCAACTTATTTTTGACAACCCAAGGTGGAATGGGAAACACAGCTTTTATTCTCTATTTCCTCCAAATGATGATCATAATAGATACATCAAGCCGGAACTGACCCGGTTCCCATCCCGCACAGCACCGTGAGTTCGAAGCAGCCTTGCTCTCCCCTGCGGATTGTGCTCACACTTGCCTCGTGGCCTGTGCTCGTGCTCGCCCGGTTTCCCCAGCAGTCTAGCGCTTGCAGCCTCGCCCAAAGTCGCGCTCACCTACCTCGTATGTTCTCGCCCGCACGAGCACTAGTGATCGTTGCTCTAGTAAGTGGCAACTCGGGATAATCGGGTGGGGTCCGGTCAACCCGGAAATCTGGCAGGTTGAGTCCGGGTTATGATTTCTAACTTGTTAGTAAAAATTGGCCATGTCAAATAGTAGTGGATTAATATCAGGTTCAACCCGACTGGCAACTTATTTTTGACAACCCAAGGTGGAATGGGAAACACAGCTTTAATTTATTCTCTATTTCCTCCAAATGATGATCATAATAGATATTTATATAATGAAAAGCAATACAACCTTTTATGATATATATATTGGATATTTAGGTCAATTAAAATAAAGTTATATATACATTACATATATAAGACTCAAATTTAACACATCTTAGTTGATACATTATAGAAAAATACACTATTACCGACGAATTCGTCGATTGGAATCCGCCGGTAACAACCAAAATACGTCTGAAATGTCATCTTTCCGGTGCATTTCCGACGAAAAATTATCTGTCGGTAATAGGTGGTGTCGTCGGGGCAGCTCGCGGACTTGAGCAAAGAGAGGGCGATTTCGAGGCATCTGGGACTTGAGCGAGGAGAGGGCGATAACGCAACCTCCGCCTACTTCTCGAACGCGCAGCAGTTTTCCTACGCGAGAAGGAAATGAAAAGTCGTTCAACGAAATCACCAAAATAGGGCTTTAACCGGAGCAGGCAATGTTTCGTCGAGTTTAAGTAAGCCGGCGCAATATGCGTCAGTAATTCCGCCGGTGGTTACCGTCGGAATATGCGCCGGTGGTTACCGTCGGAATATGCGCCGGATAATTAAGAAATACTGGGTGAAAGCTAGTGGAAGGTGTGCCGGAATTTTTGCGGCGGATAGTTTGCCGGAGAATGCTCCGTTAAATTACCGGCGCAAGTTCCGCCGGTACGTGTGCCGTTGTTACCGGCATAAAACAATCCGCCGAAAAGTCCAACGATAATGACATATTTTCCTATAGTAATAGTCAAAGCTCCTTAACCAACATATTAAAATGAGATTCGCGTCTTCTATGATATTCCACACGATTAAGATCAAAAGAACAAAAAAAAAAAAAAAAAAAAAGAGTCGCGTTAATCTTGAATTCTGCAGCTGACGCAGAGCTGTTTGCCAATGATAAACTCCTACTTTGGGCCAGAGCTTTGTTATTACGACGGAGCGATGTGTTAAGCTCCGTTCGTCATCCAATTAAAAATGATCCTGTATTTAAATAAATGATATTTGATTTCTTACAATGCACTGACAGTATTAACTTATGGCTGACACCTGTGGTTATCCTTTTCTACCTTCAACCAATTTCGGTGCAACCATTTTCACACTTGGCTCTGAGAGCATTGCCTCTTTTTGGTTCATGATGATTCAAGCTTATTCAAGGGTGGAATCAAATTTATTGTTAAGGAAAATTATAAACGATGAAGGCCAAGGACGTCCAATTAGTAGCCGGTAGATCATTCGACGAACATCGACTAACAAGCGCGGGAGAAATAATTAGCTGGGCTATGTAGATTGCAAACAGGTCAGAAAAATTCAACCTAAATCCGATCCCGAGTTACTTGGTTGACCCGACCCAGCCACCAAATCCGGGGGTGAGCTATGTAGATTGTGAATGTCGAAGTAATTGTGAGGGCAGAGTTTATGGTGTGCGGGCAGACCGCAGACGCCAAAGATGTGCTCGACGGACGTAATAACAGGCATACCGATAGACGCAGTTGCGGTCGTTAGCAGCTGGTGCCTCGGCCTGGTAGATGGCAGAAGCCGCGTAACATGGATGGCCGGACGAGTTGTGCGAGCAAACGACGGAGGGCTGACGCAGCCGTGCCGGGTGAAAACAAAGTCACGTACGCTGTGTAGGCTCGCGAACAAGTGTAACCACAAAACAACTGTACCTTTTTCTAAACGGGCCAACCGAGTCACTTTCGGGTTTTTGGGTCAACCCGAATCCGACCCGATTTTTGAAACCGGTTGAATTGCTAAACCGAATCCGGCTCGTATGTCAAACTGGTTGATCCGAACCCAAAAATTTTCAAATCAGACTTCAAGTCGTGTCAAATATTGACACCTCTATTGCTCTTATTAATTTTTTTTTTCAAAATAAGATGCGTACTAATTTCTTATGATGACAAGAATTACAGGCATGGCTTCACAAAGACCGACTTGATTTCTAGAAGACATGTAGTCAACAAGATTTTCTAGCACGCCAAGTTTCCACGACCTTAGTCCACATGCTTGGTTTGTTTAATATATTGGATAAGTATATATTGATTTTTTCGGAACATTTAGGTCAATTAAATCAAATTCACATACACATCACATATATAAGATTTGAACTCAAAACCTTTTAGTTGATAGTCAAAATTCCCAATCAAAAAACCAAAAAGAGCTACATACTATATATTGATTCAATCTCCATTATAAAAGGTGTCAAACATTAATTGATATTTAATATGTTATCTTATGACCTAAACATTCATAATATGTAAGATAAAATGTCTCACAAAAATAATTCATGTATTAATATTTCATTATAAGTTTTATAATAAGTAGTAATACGGCATCGCAAAATCATCTTGATCGGGCACGAATCTCGAGGCCAAACCTAGTTGGAAACTTCAAAAATTAATTTCGGGAGCATATGAACTCCGATTTCAGCGAGCTTATAGTCAAACTGAGCGTCTCGGAAATACAAACCCAACGACACCAAGATCAACCCAATCCGAGCGCAAATGAGTCCGAATCAAAGGTTTGAAGCGCTGTTGGAAGGTTAAAACCGCAATTTGAGTTACCAAACGGTCTCCGATTTTGACGAGCTTATACTCGAATCGAGCGGCTCGACGAGACGAATCCAACGAGCTCAAGATCATCGAATTCCGACATCATTAAGGCCATCAAATGTCCAACGAACGGTGCATGATCAAAAGATTCGATATCGATCGTCCATTCAAACCACTCCCTTTTCGCCCTTGATCTCACGCCTATTTACGGGCTATGCCACTCCAGAAAAACTATAAATAGAGCCCTCATTCTACACCAAGGGGCTCAAGGGAAGAGAGAGAAGAAGAAGAGGAGAAAGGGGAAAAGGAGATTCCTCACCTCCTCGACCACCGCCGGAGCTCTTCCTGCCACCTAAAGACGCCGGAACTCTGCCGAATTTTCAGGAAACGCAGGAATTCTGCACAACTTCCATGAGATGCTGAAATTCTTCCCAATTTAAAAGAGAGTTCCCTCCTGACGCCGAAACTCCGCCCAAGTGAAGACGGAGTTTCTCCTCTGCCACCAAAGACGTCGGACTTCTACCCGACGTCGGACCTTCACTCTTCGCTAAGTTTCTACCCGACGCCGGACTTCTACCGGTTATCGGACTTCGTTGGACGTCTATGCGAAGATGCATTTCTTTCCATTGCTGGACTTCTACCTGACGCTGTCCTACTGATCTTCGTCGTCAGACTACAGTCTTTCCGACCTCCGTCGCCAACCAACTACGGTCCTCCTGACTTACGTCGCCTGCCGACTACAGTATTTTTGACATCCGTCGCCCGTTGAATACGGTCCTCCTGACTTATGTCGCCCGCCGACTACATTCTTTCCGACCTCCGTCGCTCGCCGACTACGGTCCTCCTGACTTACGTCGCCCGCCGACTACAGTCCTCCATCACCAGCTGACTACGGTCCACCTGACCTACGTCGCCCGCCGACTGCAGTCCTTCTAACGAAGCGAATACGTCAATAGTAGCTCTTTGTATTTACATCATGTAATGTACTCCATAAGATGTACATCAAGCTAAGGCATTCTCCCAAGGAAGGGCCTCATTTGTAATCGACTGCAATACTAGTGGATTCATTCAAGCTGGGCTAGGCCCCGTGGTTTTTCCCCCTTTTCAGGGGTTTTCCACGTAAAAATCTTGGTGTCTTATAAATGCTAGACCCTCTCTCACTTATCTGATTGCGTGCCGGATTTTCGTACAACGCTAAGACGTTAAATCTTATATTTCTCTACCGCCGCGAATACTCCTGGACGCAACAGTTTGGCGCCGTCTGTGGGAACGTAGTTCCCGACTGGGGGGCAACTTTTGCTCCAATCTCAAAAGTTCACACATAGCATCAATATCATAAGAAGCAGTTGCGGACTGGGGGGCAACTTTGATTCAAACTAATAGATCCTCCAATACCTTCAACACCAAGTTGATATTTCAGGAATATCCGAGCAAATGCAAGGATACTTCAAATCAATTACAAGCTTTATACAGTCCAATGTTGGACTTCTACTCCTCGGGCAAGGTCTTAACCTCGACCTCAAAAAGACAATAACGGTCTAAAGATAGACTTTCTTCACATTTGATTCGGGATATACGTGGCGTTCGCCCCCTCCCAATCAAAGCAAAATCAATCCCAGGGGGATTCGATTCGACCTCTTCCATACAGGTTAACGTCGTCGAGCAAAGGCTCCGACATACAACCTAGGAAAGGTCTCACATCCTTGGTGGATTCTCCCGACCTCTTCCACACAGGTTAACGTCATCGAGCAAAGGCTCCGACATACAACCTCGGAAAGGTCTCACATCCTTGGTGGATTCTCTCGGCCTCTTCCACACAGGTTAACGTCGTCGAGCAGGGCTCCGGCATACAACCTCGGAAAGGTCCTACATCCTTGGTGGATTCTCCCGACCTCTTCCACACAGGTTAACGTCGTCGAGCAGGGCTCCGGCATACAACCTTGGAAAGGTCTCACATCCTTGGTGGATTCTCTCGACCTTTTCCGCACAGGTTAATGTCATCGAACAAATGTTTTAACATACAACCTCGGATATGTCATACATCCTTGGTTAACGTCGCCAGAATGCCGTCAAGGGACTTTCATTTAACTTCTCCACAAAGTTAAATTTCTACATAATGTTGAATTTCCTCTTGTCGCTGAATTTTTGCCTTGCAGGACTTTCGTTGGAATTCTGCTCGTCAGCGGACTCCTACCCGATGTCGGACTTCTGCTCGTCAGCGGACTTCTACTCGTCGTCAGACTTATGCTCGTCGACGAATCTTCGTCGGTCTTCTACCCGACGTTGAACTTCTACCAGACGTCAGACTTCTGCTCGTCAGCGGACTTCTGCTCGTCTTCCGACTCCTCCTCGTCGACGAATTCTCGTCGGTCTTAAACCCGACGTTGAACTTCTACCCGACGTCGGACTTTTGTTCGTCGTTAGACTTCTGCTCATCAACGAATCTTCGTCGGTCGACGTTGAACTTCTACCCGACGTCGGACTTCTGCTCGTCAGCAGACTCCTACTCGTCGTCGGACTTCTGCTCGTCAGTGGACTCCTCGTCGTCAGACTTCTGCTCGTCAGCGGACTTCTACTCGTCGTCAGACTTATGCTCGTCGACGAATCTTCGTCGGTCTTCTACCCGACGTTGAACTTCTACCAGACGTCGGAATTCTGCTCGTCAGCGGACTTCTGCTCGTCTTCCGACTCCTCGTCGACGAATTCTCGACGTTGAACTTCTACCCGACGTCGGACTTCTGCTCGTCAGCAGACTCCTACTCGTCGTCAGACTTATGCTCGTCGACGAATCTTCGTCGGTCTTCTACCCGACGTTGAACTTCTACCAGACGTCAGACTTCTGCTCGTCAGCGGACTTCTGCTCGTCTTCCGACTCCTCCTCGTCGACGAATTCTCGACGTTGAACTTCTACCCGACGTCGGACTTCTGCTCGTCAGCAGACTCCTACTCGTCGTCGGACTCCTACTCGTCGTCAGACTTCTGCTCGTCAGCGGGCTCCTGCTCGTCGTCAGACTCCTGCTCGTCGACGAATTCTCGTCGGTCTTCTACCCGACGTTGAACTTCTACCCGACATCGGACTTCGGCTCGTCAGCGGACTCCTACTCGTCGTCGGACTTCTGCTCGTCAGCGGACTCCTACTCGTCGTCGGACTTCTGCTCGTCAGCGGACTTCTACTCGTCGTCAGACTTCTGCTCGTCGACGAATCTTCGTCGGTCTTCTACCCGACGTTGAACTTCTACCTGACGTCGGACTTCTGCTCGTCGATGAATTTTCGTCGGTATTCCACCCGACGTCGGACTTCTGCTTGTCAGCGGTCTCCTACTCGTCGTCAGACTTCTGCTCGTCGACGAATCTTCGTCGGTCTTCTACCCGACGTTGAACTTCTACCCGACGTCGGACTTCTGCTCGTCAGCAGACTTCTACCCGACGTCGGACTTCTGCTCGTCAGCGGACTTCTACTCGTCGCTAGACTTCTGCTCGTCGACGAATCTTCGTCGGTCTTCTACCCGACGTTGAACTTCTACCTGACGTCAGACTTCTGCTCGTCGATGAATTTTTGTCGGTATTCCACCCGACGTCGGACTTCTGCTTGTCAGCGGTCTCCTACTCGTCGTCAGACTTCTGCTCGTCGACGAATCTTCGTCGGTCTTCTACCCGACGTTGAACTTCTACCCGACGTCGGACTTCTGCTCGTCAGCGGACTTCTACCCGACGTCGTACTTCTCCCTGTCGTCAGATTTCTGCTCGTCAGCGGACTCTTACCCGACATCGGACTTCTGCTCGTCAGCGGACTCCTACTCGTCGTCGGACTTCTGCTCGTCAGCGGACTCCTACTCGTCGTCAGACTTCTGCTCGTCAGCGGACTTCTACTCGTCGTCAGACTTCTGCTCGTCGACGAATCTTCGTCGGTCTTCTACCCGGCGTTGAACTTCTACCCGACATCGGACTTCTGCTCATCAGCGGACTCCTACTCGTCGTCGGACTTCTGCTCGTCAGCGAACTCCTACGACGAACTTTCGTCGGTCTTCTACCCGATGACGGACTTCTCCCTGTCGTCAGACTTCTGCTCGTCAGCGGACTTCTACCCGACGTCGGACTTCTCTCCGTCATCGGACTTCTGCTCGTCAGCGGACTCCTACTCGTCGTCGGACTTCTGCTCGTCAGCGAACTCCTACGACGAACTTTCGTCGGTCTTCTACCCGACGAAGGACTTCTCCTTTTCGTCGGACTTCTGCTCGTCAGCGGACTCCTGCTCGTCGTCAGACTCCTGCTCATCGACGAATTCTCGTCGGTCTTCTACCTGACGTTGAACTTCTTCCCGACGTCGGACTTCTGCTCGTCAGCGGACTCCTACTCGTCGTCAGACTTCTGCTCGTCGACGAATTCTCGTCGGTCTTCAACCCGACGTTGAACTTCTACCCGACGTCGGACTTTTGTTCGTCGTTAGACTTCTGCTCGTCAACGAATCTTCGTCGGTCTTCTACCCGACGTTGAACTTCTACCCGACATCGGACTTCTGCTCGTCGACGAACTTTCGTCGGTCTTCTTCCCAAGGCCGTACTTCTACCCGACGTCGGACTTCTTCTTGTCGTCGGACTTCTCCTCGTCGGCAGACTGCTACTCGCCATCGACTTCTCGCTTGAATGCTATTTGCAACGCATTCTCGAACTCTCCCCTTTGGCTCCACACTCGATCGTTGACTACTAACGGGCTTCAACTCGATCGTCCATTGCCAGCAAACCCCCGCTCAGAGGGAGAGAAAGAAATCCCGTAACTCCTGCACCAGAGAGGGAGCGCTAATTCGAGCAAGGGACATTTCCCACGCGCAAAACAGCGGTAGCCTCAATGTCAGAGAGCCAGAGGGAGAGGAAGAAATCCCGTAACTCCTGCACCAGAGAGGGAGCGCTAATTCAAGCTAGGGACATTTCCCACGCGCAAAACAGCGGTAGCCTCAATGTCAGAGAGCCAGAGGGAGAGAAAGAAATCCCGTAACTCCTGCACCAGAGAGGGAGCGCTAATTCGAGCAGAGGATATTTCCCACTCGCAAATAGCGGTAGCCTCAATGCCAGAGAGCCAGAGGGAGAGAGAGGAGAAGGTGCAAGTTTCCTAAAGATTTTGGAAGCCTATTTATAGGTTTTTGAGAAAGAAGAGGGCAGTTTTTAGGAATTTCGAATTTTCTTAATTTTTCTGAATTTTTTCAGAATTTTTTGGAATTTTTTCGGAATTTTTTGGACCCAAAAATAGCAAAAATGACATTTTTACAAGAGTGGGGCCCACTTAGGTCGGTGCAGCCAACCGGCCACGCGAAACGGCGCGGCCAGCTCACCAATCCGCGGCCAGAAGGCGCGGATTGCGGCCGGCCACGGAAGCCAGCACGGCAGCCACGCTGCGGCCGGCGGCAGCAGCAGCCGCGGGAGCAACCCGCGGCCATTTCACGCGCGCAAGGCACGCGGGCGCACCACCCCAGCGCGCAGCAGGCGCGGGCGCAACCCAGCGCACGCGGGCGCACCACCCCAGCGCGCAGCAGGCGCGGGCGCAACCCAGCGGACGCGGGCGCAGCCCAGCGCGGGCACGGGCGAGCCCGAGCGCGGGCTCGCGGGCGCGGCACGCGCGCGCGGCCGCGGTTCCGTGCCGGCGGCGGCGGCGGCGGTGGCCGACCGGCCGGTCCGGTCGGTTCGGCCGCCTGGCCCGTTTCGGGTCCGTTTTTTGTGCCGAAAAGTCCAAATTCGACATTTTTGAGGTCCCCGGGACCGTTTTTTGACGTTCCGGACTCAATTTTGGCATTTTCGGAGCCGTTCGGGGCTTCTACAAGTCAGATCAATCCTGGGTCACTCAGAAAAATTCTCCGAAATTTGTGACAAATATTTTCGGACTTCTGAAGCTACGACGTCCGAAAATAGGGGGGCAACTAATACGGCATCGCAAAATCATCTTGATCGGGCACGAATCTCGAGGCCAAACCTAGTTGGAAACTTCAAAAATTAATTTCGGGAGCATATGAACTCCGATTTCATCGAGCTTATAGTCAAACTGAGCGTCTCGGAAATACAAACCCAACGACACCAAGATCAACCCAATCCGAGCCCAAATGAGTCCGAATCAAAGGTTTGAAGCGCTGTTGGAAGGTTAAAACCGCAATTTGAGTTACCAAACGGTCTCCGATTTTGACGAGCTTATACTCGAATCGAGCGGCTCGACGAGACGAATCCAACGAGCCCAAGATCATCGAATTCCGACATCATTAAGGCCATCAAATGTCCAACGAACGGTGCATGATCAAAAGATTCGATATCGATCGTCCATTCAAACCACTCCCTGTTCGCCCTTGATCTCACGCCTATTTACGGGCTATGCCACTCCAGAAAAACTATAAATAGAGCCCTCATTCTACACCAAGGGGCTCAAGGGAAGAGAGAGAAGAAGAAGAGGAGAAAGGGGAAAAGGAGATTCCTCACCTCCTCGACCACCGCCGGAGCTCTTCCTGCCGCCTAAAGACGCCGGAACTCTGCCGAATTTTCAGGAAACGCAGGAATTCTGCACAACTTCCATGAGATGCTGAAATTCTTCCCAATTTAAAAGAGAGTTCCCTCCTGACGCCGAAACTCCGCCCAAGTGAAGACGGAGTTTCTCCTCTGCCACCAAAGACGTCGGACTTCTACCCGACGTCGGACCTTCACTCTTCGCTAAGTTTCTACCCGACGCCGGACTTCTACCGGTTATCGGACTTCGTTGGACGTCTATGCGAAGATGCATTTCTTTCCATTGCTGGACTTCTACCTGACGCTGTCCTACTGATCTTCGTCGTCAGACTACAGTCTTTCCGACCTCCGTCGCCAACCAACTACGGTCCTCCTGACTTACGTCGCCCGCCGACTACAGTATTTTTGACATCCGTCGCCCGTTGAATACGGTCCTCCTGACTTATGTCGCCCGCCGACTACATTCTTTCCGACCTCCGTCGCTCGCCGACTACGGTCCTCCTGACTTACGTCGCCCGCCGACTACAGTCCTCCATCACCAGCTGACTACGGTCCACCTGACCTACGTCGCCCGCCGACTGCAGTCCTTCTAACGAAGCGAATACGTTAATAGTAGCTCTTTGTATTTACATCATGTAATGTACTCCATAAGATGTACATCAAGCTAAGGCATTCTCCCAAGGAAGGGCCTCATTTGTAATCGACTGCAATACTAGTGGATTCATTCAAGCTGGGCTAGGCCCCGTGGTTTTTCCCCCTTTTCAGGGGTTTTCCACGTAAAAATCTTGGTGTCTTATAAATGCTAGACCCTCTCTCACTTATCTGATTGCGTGCCGGATTTTCGTACAACGCTAAGACGTTAAATCTTATATTTCTCTACCGCCGCGAATACTCCTGGACGCAACAAGTAGCTTTATTATTTTTTATTATTAGTAAATCAAAATTAAAAAATTCTTATTAGTAAATCAATGGCCAGGATTGCACTAGGTGTGTGCTACAGTAATTAACGCAACAAATTAGAGAAGAAAACCTCCTTCTCTAGAGCTGTAAATAAATTGGGCTTAGTCAAATAACGGCTTGCTTAAGCTAGAGCTCATTTATCAAAATCCTACGTGAAGTCGAGTTCAAGCTCGATGCAATATTTGAAGTAAAGCTTTATCATTTCATTTAAAATTGTAGCTATTGGAGCTTGTTTTGAGCTTTAACTTGTTAATTAATCAAACAAGCCTTATAATCACTATAAACAAACAGTATTATTGAGCAGTTAGTTAATTACATAAGTGTTTTTTAGTCTATTAATATTTTTCTCCTTTTAGGGGTTTCAACGTAAAAATTATGGCCTCTTGTTTTTGATGCACCCATCTCTTCTACCTGTTTGTATGCTAGATTTTCGTATAAAGTTAGGATGCTAAACTTTACTTCTCTCGATCGCTGAGAATATTTTAGGACGCAACATGTATAACTATTAAGAGGTCACAAAAATATCATAATCACTATAAAAAATAGGGCTATCCCAAGACAATTTTGGACTTATCCCGGTGGTTATTCCCGCCACTAAGTTCATAGTAGCTATTTTAAAATCACTGCACCCCCGTTGTAATTACAATCCGTTGCAACGACAGTACTCCGTAGTGGTTTAAGGACTGGTGGGGTAGGTTTAACGAAGTGCTAGATTTCGCAGGAGTTATAACCGATACAAACATATAGATTTGCATCGGTCATAACCGCCACGATTATGTTCAAGAAAAATTTGATATCCATAATTGTGATAGTTTTAACCGCCACAATTCTATTATGTGGTGGTTGTTACAACCGTCACAAATGTCTAGAAATTAAAAAAAAAAGGTACTCCGAACTCTATTACATAAACAATTACATAGGAAAAACACGACCAAATAATTGCAGCTATAACATAAGCGTGATAGTTAAATAAATATGGTCTATAGTATTTAATATAGCTAACAAACAATGCTGAAATTACACAGACATGTGAAGGATCAATCCAAGAGCCCAGTTACTTTATCGACCATCAAACAGCTACCTGAAGTCAATGGTTATAGTAACAAAACATTTTATGAGATTAGCAGTCTAAGATAGAATAAGTCATTGCAATGGTAAGGATGAAGTACAGGTGCAAGCTGTTCCCATATAAACAATTTGTTATAGAGAACTTAGTTGTTTATTACCCTTTCATGACAATAAATCTCAATAAATTCATCCATTCTTGGCGATTAGTATAACTGGAATAAGTTGAAGGACTATCCCAGAAAAATCCATCACTTTGAGATGGTAACTTGGATGCTCAAAATATGACATATACCAGTAGATGCTTGGAAAAGAGTAATAATGATGCTTGGGTCACATTTAGGGCTTGCTCGTGGTCACATACTAACCTGATAGCTACATATAAAACTTCCTAATTAAGTTTCCCCCTCATAACGACCGGGATCTCTCAAAGCAATAATAATAATATCATAAATAATAAAATAAAATAAAATAAACTTGAATTGCTAGTCTAAGGTCTCAAAGTAATGCAAATCACAGGCACTAACTAGCAAGGAGAAGCTAAGGAAATATCATCACAATTGCAAACATCACAAGAACCACTAAAGTTCAAAACCAAAACAACCTAAGTTCCAAAATACATAAAATATATATACAACTAGACGCATCACAAGAAATACTAGAGTTCATTAGCAGAACAAATTTAAGTTTCCTATAGACTGTCAGACATCAAATTTTTTTTTTTTTTTTTTTTTTTGGAATTAAGACCACATTTTTTTAACTGTCAGACATCAAATGAATTGTCGTCATTGATACCCTGAAAATAGTAGAAGTTAATGAGATATTAATAATCAAACAATTTATATTAAAATTACATAATTTTTTTTCATATCATTTCTGATCCTCCAGGGGTGGTTGATTCATCTGAAATCGTTGCACAAACTGTCTCATCTCAGCACGAAATGAGCTGAACTCCTCTCTAAGACTTGCTATCTGAGCAAAGTTGCTACTGTTACCACCACCCTACTTTAGTTGTGCCTTGAGGAAAGTATTGAGCCGATGTGACACCAAATTCATAGATTCGAATTCGGCCTGAATGTTATGGTCCCATAACTCAATATTTTCATCTTTAAGCGTAAGCCCTTCCGCAACAAGAAAATTACATGCTTGCATCTATATTACAATTGCATATAGTTAAATTTGTTGAAGAACTGATAATAAAAAATAATTTGTAATCACTATACATATGAACCCATCGCTGCATAGCATCCTTAGATGACAAGATTTCATCTTTTTGCGTCATATTGATTTTTTATAATTGTAATATGTCTTTAATTGACTACAAAATTTTTTAATAATAATATAAGTTTGAAAATGAAGAATTTAAAAGTTATAATTAAACATTTAAATTTATATTGTTTCCTTTTGTTTCCGAACTGAGCTCACACTATCCATTGTGTGAGGAAATTTATTTTTTGGCATTCGCAGAATTTCTAGCAGCACTTTCCTATGATACATGATAATGTTAAATTTAAAAATTTATAGTACTAATTTTTTAGTAAACAAGCTTAATCTCAATACTTATTTATCCTCTTATTTTAACTATTGTGTAACAAGTTGATACTATTACATTTTATCAACTCCAACTGAAATAGTCTCCATAATTTTCTCAATTGGTCTACTGACCCAGTGCTCAGCCTTCTAAGTGATTTTATAATTACACCAGTTATAGTTAAGGGATTGAAGAATCCATTGGCATATACGGTCAGAGAACTCAAACTTTGATTGCGATTGAAAATATTTTATGGTTAATAATACATAACTGAAAATTTTAAATTTACTATAAATTCTACATACCTTATCCATTTTAATTAACTTCAGACAAAACAAATTGCCCAATTAATTCATCATCTTCTACATCAAAACTCATAAAATATCAAATTGCATTAATCTCAAGGCATAATTGATTAGATTGATTTATATATCACACATTCATGTCATACCTCAATCACTCTTATCCTTAATTTGTCAGTATTTTAATACAACCTTATAACACACATCCTCAATCACAAATGCAATCAAAGAAAGTCCAAAAATAGAAAACCTAATGTCTCTTGCTTGGCTACAACTAACTAATTTGCTCAAAATTTAATATTTCACATAACTTACCATTATTATTAACCTCGTTAGTCTAATATGTACACCACAAAAATATAAAAAGTGAATACATTCAACAAATCATCATCATATTTATTACCATCCTCTTCGACATTATCATCTTCATCTCACTCTTCTTGCTTTATCTATTCCTCCAACCCACAGGTACCACCATATGAAGTGCCTTACTCAACATCAATATTATAGGGTTACCTTTAGCTATGATATTTTTGTCATAATATAATCAAGATTCTAGGTTACTATTGCAAAAAGCAAACATGGAAAAATTCTGTGTGGCGTGGATTGACGGAGAAGGAAAATGCGAGAAGCTGCTCGCGACGAACGGGCTTTAGGCCTCCGATGTCATGGGTGTAGCTCCGACGATTGAGGCATCGAACCTTAGAGCTCCACAACAGGATCTATCCGATGGCCAGGAGCTAGAGAGAAGTGCTATCACGGAAGGAAGTGGAGCTTTGTGGAATGATGAGGTTTAAGCATAATGTGGAAGGAAGAGGGTTCGAGCAAAATTTGGGAATTAGGACATTGTGGTCGTTTAAGATAATTTTTAGTAGTGGTTAAAACAGGTGCAATTAGCGGCAATTATAATCGATGCTAAAGGTAATTTTAAGCGGCAATTTTATAACCGCACCTAACAACTGCTACGAAAAAATCTATTTTTTGGTAGTGAATATTAGATCATTTTATTGTGTAGCAATATATGTGCATTTATCTATTGAGATATTTATGTTTAATCATCAATATTATTCAATAATTTATTTAATTCAATATAATATAAACATTTATAATAATTTTAAAATTAATTAACTTTTATAAATTCTTATATTAAATTTACATTACATAAAATAATAATCGTAATATAATTTATTGATTTTTATTTCGAAATTTAAAAAAATTATTCATAGTAATTGAAAATTTTAAAATATTTATATAAAATATATAAGACACAAAAACAATAAAGATGTTTCTTCAAAATATACAGTTAATATAGTATATTGTAATAAATAGTGAGCTCTTACATAAGTTTTGTTGTCAAACTTAGGGCTGCAAGCGAACCAAACGTTCGACGAGCTACTCGTTGTTCGATT
This sequence comes from Dendrobium huoshanense, assembly GCA_016618105.1. NCBI lineage: Eukaryota > Viridiplantae > Streptophyta > Magnoliopsida > Asparagales > Orchidaceae > Dendrobium > Dendrobium huoshanense. The sequence goes on from CM028348.1 coordinate 24,323,390, forward strand.
CGATTAAAGCTCGTTTGTGATCGTTTAATTAACTAAACAAACAAACTTGAACAATATTTTAAATACTCGATTATTAAATAAACAAACTTGAACACTAATGCGTTCAGCTCATTTATGTTCGCGAACAACATCATTTGAAGTTCGTGAACAAGCTCGACATTAAGCTCGATAAAAGCTCGATTCGTGTTTAATTTTGAACTCATAAATAAGCTCGATAAAAATAATTAATATTTGACTATAAAATTAATAAATATAAATAATCATTTCCTTTGTTACATAGACAATTGTTTTTATTATAAATATGTTTGTTCATAGATATGTTCATGAACGTGTTTGTTTGATAGTTAAAAAAAATTCGTTAAATATGTTCGCGAACAAGCTCGATAAGCACTAAACGAACGAACATGAACTGAACATGAACCGAACATGAACACTCATAAATTTAAATGAACCAATCATGAACACAAACAATAAAGCTCGAACAAACATGAACCAAACTTGAACAAGCTGACATTAAATGAACACAAACATGAACACTCACATACTCGGCTCGGCTCGGTTCGTTTGCAGCCCTAGTCAAACTCCTTCGTAGGACGAGCGCCACAAAATAAAAAATTTGTTTGAAGTCACACTTCGAGAAAATGCACGTAAGCATTTTTGTGGTGACTGAAGAAAAGTCGTAGGAATATTTCATTTAAAATTTAGAAGGTTGAATAACGATCATTGCGGTGGCGAATAAAAAGAGAAAGTGATGTTTAATACCACTACGAAAACTCAATATTGATCTGTCACTGAGGGAGTAATTATTGTGTCTGGATATCGAATGCATTTAGATCAATAATAAAACTCCACGTCACTCAAGTGCTCGGTACAACACTCGATACCGTGCTCGGTACACTCGATATGCTTGATATTTTTTCCGGATGTAATAATTTTTCGTCACTGAGGTGCCATTCATGTAAAAAATATTAGGAGAGTATATATATATATATATATATATATATATATATATATATATATATATATATATATATATATATATATCAAGATATTTAAATTAAGTTTTAAAATAAAACAGATTTTAAAACCTTTAAATCTTTTTTAAAATATATTCAAAAATATTATTTTTATTATATTCATTATATGTATATTACTCAACATTAAGATAAAAAAAGCGGGATCAAATTTTATATTTTCTAAGAAGAATTTATTGCAGATAAGTATATGAGCAACACAATTAAGATAACACTCCTTTCAAATTTTTGACAAGACAAAAAGAGTTGCGTGTCTTAACATTTGTGAAGATAAAGAGATAAAGAGTAGTCATGTGATAGAGGTTGTAGGGATCGTAGTTGGACAACTAAGGTCAAAGAGATCGTTGTCGGGTTACTGAGGTTAGAGGAACCGTAGTAAGACGACGGTGATCGGAGGGGCCGTAGTTTGGTAACAGAGGTTGGAAGGACTGTAATCATGCGATTAAAATCAAAGTGACTGTTGTCAAGTGACAAAGGGAGGGGCCATAGTCGGCAAGCGACATAGGTTGGAAAGAATGTAGTTGGCGATCGTCAGAGGTCGAAAGGATTGTAGCCTGGCAACTAAGGTTGAAGAGATTGTTGTCAAGCGAAAGGGGTAGAAGGGACCTTAGTCAACAAAAAAATGAGGTCGAAAGTATAGTAGTAAGAAGACTAAGGTTGAAGGGATTGTTGTTGGGCGACGGATGTCAAAGGGATAATATTCCATGTATCAATGGTGGTCGAAGCGAATTTAGTCGATGAGCAACTATGGTCGGAAGAACTGTAGTCTGATGACGGAGGTCGAAGAGACCATAGTCGGGCTACTAAGGTCGAAGGGGCTGTTGTGGGATGATGAAGGCTAGAGAGACCATAGATGATAAGAAATGGAGGTCAAAATGTTTGTATTTCTTTGACGACAGGGTTTTAAAGGACAATAGTTGGACGATTGATATAAAAGGAGTGGTTGTTGGGCAAAGAAGGTTAAAAGGATCGTAGCTTAACTACTAAAGTTTAAATAATCATAGTAAGGTAATTGAGGTTGAAGGATTGTAGTCGAACAACTATGGTCAGAAGAACGGTAGTCAGGCAACGGTGGCCAAAAGAATTGTAGTCTGTGGAAAATTGAGGGACTGTTGTGTGAATGTGGTCGAAAGAGGGACCGTAGTCGATAGACATCAAAGGTTGGAAGGATTATAGTCAGACAACTTAGATCAAAGGATCATAATTGGGCGATGATGGTCGTAAGAACCATAACATATGGGTGATAGAGGTCATCAGGAGGATCGTAGTCGAACGACTAAGGCCGAAAGATCATAGTCAGGTGATGGTGGTCTAAAGAATAGTAGATGACAAGCGACAAAGATTTGAAGGACCGTAGTTGGGCGACCGGGGTTGAAGGACTGTAGTCGAGCCACGGTGGTAAAGGATCGTAGTCAACGGGAGATGAAAGTTAGGATGGAGACTCGTCGATGGCAGCAAGACACATATTTAAAGAGGATGTTTGGACGAAGACTCTCCATTGACAGTCAATTGGTGGTTCGATGGTGATGATCATGCGAAGGCCCAGCAGCGGCTACCGAGCTAAAGTTTGATGGTGGCAAAGACTGGATGGACGTCTAAAAATGATTGACTGGTAAAAGTCCAATGGCGATAGCAGGGTGGCAAGGGTTTGGGATCATTTGATTGGATTAATTTTGGTCGATATTAGGTTCGTTGGATTCCCTTGATCTTTGAGTGTTCTTTGTACATTTTAAGTGGCATAATGATGTTGGAATTGAGCGATATTGGGTTCGTTGGATTCTTATCGTCGAGCCACTTCATTCGACTAAGGACATGCTATATTTTAATATCATTTGATCACTCAATTAATATTTTGAAGCTTCTAAATTTGCTTCAAGCTAATGATTTGGGATCGTTTGATTGGATCAATTTTGGTGTCGTCGGGTTTGTTCGTCAAGACGTTTAGTTTGACTATAAGTTTGTTGAAATAAAAGTTCTGATGATCCCAAATATAATTTTGAAAGCTTACAAGTCAAATATGCATTAAGATCCGTGCTCGATCAAAGATATTTTTTTGTGATGTATTAAAGAGATAATATTGTTTTGTCTTTTTGGAAGGACAAGTAAAAAAAAAAACATGATAAAATTTAATATTATTTAAAAAAAAAAAAAAAGCATGCCACTAATTTTTAAACTTTTGGCTTAATTCATCAAAATGTCATTCAAAAAATGATAAATAGATCCAATTCCTCACTTGAGGGAGGGCTTAGGTCTAAAGCAGAAAAACTATAAGGCCTTGTTTGATAATCAATATCAGTGACCATTATCGATAGCCATTATTGTTTAATAGCCACATACAACATTTAACGACTTACCACCACCTCCCTTCTTTATCTTCCGATCATCGATAATCTCAAATGATCAAACTAGGGTTCATAATTTTATAATTCTATCTTTTTGAAAGAGAAGACCCTTAGTATCAACTCAATTTTAAAACCTGCTCAAATTTGAATAGAACAAACGAAAAATAACTTTTTTTCTTAATATTATATACACAAAAGCTTCCGCAGTCTTTTTTCGCACATTTGATTTTTTTAGGAAAATAAAAAGATATGATGAAATATTATACATGCATTCCGATCTAGCCCATATGATAGATCAAAATAATAATCGGTAAAGATAAAGTTTGTAAATCAACGGATGAACGGATGCAACCTGCATGAATAATAATCGGGAGATATGCGCGCAGGCGCAATGTTTGCGTTGGGTGCGGAGAAAGAGCCGCTGTCATCATCTTAATTCATACCGCCGTGGAGAACACGATGGTGTCGGAAGAACCCTTCTCGAAAGACGTTGACAGATACGAATGAACGAACTCTTCAAATTCAACCTCGTAGAAGTCCCCGCCGGCAAGCGGCGGGCTTGGAAGCTCCGGCACTCCTGACGGATCCCCGTCGTCGAAAAACCTCGCAACATCCCTCATCGCCGGCCTCGCTGCCGGGGAGGGATGAGAACACAACAAACCCACTCTGAAAGCCAACTCCACCTCGCTGTCGTTGAACTCCCCGGCAAGACGGTGGTCCACCGCTTCCCGCCACTGTCCCGCTGCCAACTTCTCCCAAACGAAATCCACCAATACCAGCTCTTCTGGTTGCGCCTTGGGCTCTATCGGCCGCCGCCCACATATCACTTCAAGCACCAGTGCCCCAAAGGCGAAGACGTCGGAGGCAGTTGTGGCCTTACCTGTTCGAGTCAGCTCCGGCGCGAGGTAACCAAGCGTTCCAACCACTCGCGTCGTGCTCGGGTTCGCCCCGCGTTCGTAGAGCTTTGCGAGGCCAAAGTCGCCGAGGCGGCCATTGAGCTCGCCATCAAGGAGGACGTTGCTGGCCTTTACGTCACGGTGGAGGACGACGCTCTCCCATTCCTCGTGGAGATAGAGCAGCGCTGCCGCCACGCTGCGAATGACGCGGAAGCGAATCGGCCACGGGAGTAGCGGCGTTGTTGCATCTCCGCTATATAGGTATTTGTCGAGGCTTCCGTTGGGCATATAGTCGTAGACTAAGAGAAGGTTGGCGCGACGTCGACACCAGCCCTGCAACCGGACAAGATTGCGATGACGAAGCCGGCCGATGCTGGCGATCTCCGCCACGAATTCTCGCAACCCTTGTTTGGATTCGTGGGAGACTCGCTTCACTGCGACCTCTTCTTTCGTCACGGGAAGAACTCCTCGGAAAACCTTGCCGAACCCGCCTTGTCCAAGAAGCTCTTTCTCCCTGAAACCCCTGGTGGCATACTTGAGCTCCTTGTAGGAAAAACGATGGGGGCCGGTGACGAGCTCCCAGTCCTCGATGACATCAGCAGTTTTTATTTTGTAGATAATGTAGCTGGCGGTGGCAAGACCCGCAATGAGGAAAACCAGAGCGGAAACAGGGGCGGCGATGAGCAGGGCGTAGTTTTTTTTCTTGGGCTTGGGGAGTGATGGAAAAGATGAAAGATCCAGTGACTTGGCCACCCCGTTCATCTTAAAGTTCCAGCCAAATAGATAATGGGAACTGGCGAGAAGCCCCGTCGAAGCGGAGAAACCAACATACATCTCGTTAAGAAGAATCGGGGACAAATCAACGGCGTAAGTAAGAAGAGGATTAGCGGGTTTTGTTGAAGTGTTAGCGAGCCATACGTCGAGCACCTTGCGTGCGGAATCGTAGTCAATCCAAACTTGAATAGTGTCGCCGCTTTGGAGATCTAGGGGGGAGGCAACGGACTTATTCGAGGCAAGATTGTTGAGGTCCACCCCAACGTGGTTATCGTTGATGTCTCCGAACACAAAGGTTTGCACGGTATCCAATTCGACTGCGAATAGGTGGTTGGAGGCGTTGCCGATGTTTTTTCCGTTGAGTAGACCGAGGTACTCGCTTGGGAAGGCGCCAGGGAGGGAACTGGAGTTGGCAATTGTAAAGGCGAGGCCATGGCCGCCGAGCTTGGGATATGCCGGAACGATGGCAAAGGCGAAAGAGGTAGAGAAGGAGAAGAGGGAACCGTCAGTGGAGTTCTTGAAACGGATGGGGACGTGGTAGAATGCGTGGCCGATGAGACGTCTAGTATCGTGAGTTAGCCGGAGAATGCCGCCGTCATCGACCTCTGCGATGCCGCTGAGGATTACCTTGTCGTTGCTGTTGATGTTGCTGTTGCTGCTGCCGGAGTTGAAGCTGGAGAATTGGAACTCGTCGTGTTGCGATAGTGCTGAAAGGAGTAGTGAGCTGAAGGATAGGAAGAAGATGCAGAATGTCTTATCCATTATTAAGAAAAAGTAATAACCTGTTGCTGGAGTTGGTATGGATGGTTAACGTTTTGTAGGAAGATTTGCTGCGTGAATAAGTGTAATGTCACGCATAATTGGGAAGGGAAATGGCTATTATTGGCAATGGCTGGTCGTTGGTGTAGCGGAAAGTATGACCGGTGTAATTATTGTTCCTCTAGGATTTGTTAATACTACCTACAGTTCCAACTAGATCTTTTGCGAACGTAAATTTTGTGGACGAACAGCAGCACATTATTCTTCATCGATTCGGATTTTTCGGATATATTTCCGCTAACTCCTAATAAGAGGATATTTACACACAACTCAACTTGATTTTTTAGTTAAGAATTTGGGCTATTAATTAAGAGGTCTAGAATATAAGTTTTTATATGTGATATGTGTGAATCTGACTTAATTAGCCTTGATATATCATCGAAAAATTATCTTGATCGAGCATGAATCTCGAGGCAAAAATCAAGTTTGAAACTTCAAAAATTAAATTTGAGATCATATGGACTCTGATTTCAGCAAACTTATGGTAGAACTGAGCGTCTCGGAAATACGAACCCAACGACACCAAATTCAACTCGATCCGAGCCCAAATGGGTCCAAATCGAAGACTCGAAGCACATTCAGAAGGTTCAATCCATAATTTGGATTACCAAACAGTTTCCAAATATCACACGCTTATAGTCGAATCGAGTAGCTCGATGAGACGAATACAACGAGGCCAAGATCTTCGAATTCCGATATCATTAAATGGGTTTGACGAACGTTCCACGATCAAGGGATTCTATGTCAGCCGTCCATTCGAACCACTCCACATTTGACCTTGATCCTCCTCCTATTTACAGGTCATGCCATCCTCAAAAATGATAAATAGACCATCATTTCTCTTAAGAAGGGACCCAAGCAAACAAGCGAGGAGAAGAAGAGAAGAGTATGAGGGAAGAAACTCCTCCTCGACCACCGCCGGAATTCTCCACCTGGTCTCCAAGTGACGTCGAAATTCCACCCGACTTCCAAGTGACACCGGAAGTCCGGGGAATTCTGCGGAACTTCCAAGTGACGCATGAATTCTGCCCGATCTCCAAGTGACTTTAGAGTTTTGCTCAAATATCATCTAACGTCGGAGTTCTCCCCGGTCGCCGACTGAATTCAGACTTCTAACTAATGACGGAGCTCCGCTCGTCGCCAGATTTCTACCTGACACCAGACTTCTGCCCGTTGTTGGATTTTTGCCAAATAACTATCCAATGTGGGATTTTCATCCATAGCTGGACTTCTACCTAACGCCATCCTTCTGATATCTGTCGTCACACAACGGTCCTTCCGACATTCGTCACCAAACGCTACAGTCCTTTCGACCTCCATCGCACGCCAACTACGTTATTTCTTACATACGTCGCCCACCAATTACAGTCCTTCCGACCTCCGTCGCCCGCCGACTACGGTCCCTCTGACTTGCATCGCCCACCGACTACAATCCTTTCGACCTCCGTTGCTCGCCGACTACGGTCCTTTTGACTTATGTCGCCCACCGACTACAGTCCTCACGACCTTCATCGCCCACCGACTATGGTCCTTTTGACTTAAGTCGCCCACCGACTACAGTCCTTCTGACCTCCGTAGCCCGCCGACTATGGTCCTTCCAACTTATGTCGTCCACTGACTACAGTCCTTCAGGCCAAGCAAACGCATAAGCAGTGATTCTTTGTATTCTCATCATGTAATGTACTCTATAAGATATACATCAAGTTAAGGCCTTCCCCCAATGGAGGGCCTCATTTGTAATCAATTGTAATACTAGTGGATTCATTCAAATTGGGCTATGTCCCGTGATTTTTCTCCATTTTTTAGGGGTTTTCCATGTAAAAATATTGGTCTCTCATAAATGCTACACGCACTCTCTTATATGATTGCGTGTCGGATTTTTGTACAATGCTAAGACGCTAAATTTTATATTTCTCTACCGCTGTGAATACTCCAGGACGCAACAAGCCTAAATGTCAAAAAAAAAAAAAAAAAAAGATATTGTCCTATTTATAGTTTCAAATTATTTAAATACTTTGCGATAGGAAAGAGCGAAAGAAATTATATTAAAATTGTAATGTTTTTTTTTTGAACATTTAGATCAATTAAAATAAATTCATACATATTACATATTTAAGACTCGAATTTAAAATCTATCGATTGGTAACCAAAATTTCCAACTAATAATTCAAGATGAGCTTCATTATTATTAAATTAAATTAAATAATTTTAATATCAACTAGTTATAATTTCATATAAAAAAATTTATATGAAATAGGATGAAAATTTTTATAACATCCCACTAATAATTTTAAAATATTTAGTAAATTTTCTTATATAAAATGGGCGAAATTCTTGTATAGTATCATACTTGAATTAGTATCTGGCAAGCAAATTAAGAAACATAGTATATCTTACTTTAAGAGTAGTGAGAATTGTTGGATTCATCATTCATTTCCTTTTGTAGTTGATACTAATTTGCTAAACAAGAGAATAAGATGGAGAGTAAGCAGAGTTCGGGGTTAGGAGGAGCTTTGGCCAGTAATTAAGCTCTTAATTTTGAATCCTGCTTATATTTATATGACATGTATATGAATTTATTTTAATTAATCTAAATGTCCTAAAAAACTCATAAATAATAATTTTCCAACTTCCTAAACACATTGTTACATTAGAATGAAGGAACGTTAGGGTAAATTATTCTGTGCGAATCTGAAGATCAATCAAAATGAATCATGTCATTTGGTACAAAGCAATACCCAGCACCAGTACCGACAGAAATATGACGTGGCGCATTATGATTGATCTCCGGACGATATCCGGTGTGCGCACAAAATAATTTCTCAAACATTAGAGCTCTTTTCTAATGGCAAGGACATGACATTTATCCGCTGGATTAGGGGTGTCAATATTTGACCCGACCCGAAAACTCGACCCGAACCCAACCCAAAAATTTTGGATTTGGGTCAACCCGAACCCGAACCGGGTCAGGTTCGTTCGGGTTCGGGTTGACCCGGAAACCCGAAATCAACCGGTTGACCCGTTTTTAATTAATTTAGGAGGGTTTTAATGGATTTTTATGAAATAAGTAAATGATATTTTGCTCCACAAAAAGAGGAAGGATTTTGAAGAATATCACTATTCGGAGAGAGAACCTCCACAAAAAGAGGAAGGATTTTGAAGAAGATTTCGGCTATATTCATTGAAGATGGATAGAGGTGGCCGGTCATCCATGGATGACCGGAACACCAACTCCTATAGATCTTCCGCACGTCCAACTATGTTGGATTCAAAAGGTAGATTTCCATTCAATCGTAGTTTCCCTCCGCAATTCTTGTTTTTGGAACTCTCCTCTGGTGATTAAAGGAGGGTTGATATCTAAGCAAAAGCATTTGCTGGATATTGGAAAAGGAAAAGATGTCATTAATGTTTTAAAGAGTAAGTCAATTTCACCCATGAAGGTTTTTTTTCCCTAAAGCAAATGATTTGGAGGCTTCTTCATCAGGTTGCAAAGATTTTAATCTGTTGAAGAATAATAAAGAGATTGATAATACCATCCTCGATGAGGGTAATATCAAAAATCCAACATCTTCACCTGGATCTGATAATTCTAATATGTGGGTTAGAAACCACATATTAAAATTAATTTGAAGGAAGTTCATCATGAAAATGAAAATGCAAATGTGGTCAAACTTGACTTGGAAAATGAAAAAGCCAATGTTCAAGTGTTGAGGAATTCGTTGGTTGTGAAGATCCTTTGTAAAAAAATTAGCTTTTTCAAATTGTGCTATTGAATTAAGGAGGCAATGGGGTAAATATGGAGGATTTCATATGACCTCACTTGGATTAGATCGGTTTTTGTGCTCATTCCAGTCACAAGAAGCAATGGAAGAAGTTCTTAATGGAGGTCCTTGGTATGTGGGAGGATTCATCATTGGTTTAGACAGATGGTCACCCAACTTCTCTCCTAATTCTTTGGATGGGATCTCTTCTCCTATTTGGTTTTGTCTTCCTCAATTTCCTTTACATTGCTAGGACGAAACCAATATTACTAGAATTGTTTCTAGAATCGGGACACCTCTATTATTGGATGGCAACAGGTTTAGGTGGGGGAGAAGGGAATTCGCTAGAGCTTGCATTCGAGTTAAACTGAATTCTAAACTCCCTTGTGGTACATGGGTTGAAGGTCTTCATGGTAGATTTTTTCAAAAAATTGAATATGAAAATCTATCGTCCCTTTGTTTTTATTGCGGGAAAATTGGTCATAATGATTCTGATTGTCCAAATGCTTCTCTTAAGCAGAATCCTCTTGTTAAAGATATCCCTTCAAATTCAGTTCATATTGCTGATAATTCATATGGTCCTTGGATGCATGTGAAGTTCAAAAAGAAAAAGAGGAAGAATTTTATGGATAATCATGTTCTAGTTAATTATGCTAAATCCGATCAGAATTTTTTTAAAGTTGCTGATAATTTGGATAATAAAGAAGAAGTTGTTAATGCTATATCAGATTTGAGTGCTGGTCCATTGGAAATTCAGAATTCAAAATTTGAATTCAATCCAACTCAATTGCTGGATATTGTAGATAATGCAGTTTTTTCGGAACCTATTCCTGCTGATAATCCTGTGAACTCTCCTAAAATTTCTGTACCAAAGACAACTCAGGATTTATTTCAAACTGAAGAAGTGGAGGCCGTTAATCTTATATCAGAGTTTGTTTCCGAAATAGCTTTATCTACTTTGGCTATTGAGGGAAATCTGGAATCAGATAATGGTTTTAAAAATTCTGCCAGCTCTATTCAGCAAATTCAAAATTCAAAATTTGAATTTGAAAATGCTAATATTGTGGAGGCAGTTTTGGAAGCTAATAATAATGAAACCATTGCTGAATCATTGGGAGCTGTTTGTACTCCCATTCTGGCTGACAATTCGATGGGAGCTAATGAATCAGAATTTGAAAACTTAAATTCAGATATTCATGAATTAGTTAACGCTGGTTCTAATGAACCGGATTCATACAAAAGCTGTCATAAGGAAAATACTGAAACCGTTACACCATCTTCAGAAGTAAATCTTAATTTTAAAAAGACAACAATAGTAAAAGGAAATACAAGGAGTATTAAATCAGAACTTTCTTCAAGTTCTACACTTAAACTTTTTAAAGAGCTTCAATCCTTAGGAACCGGTGGAAAGCTTTCCAAGAAGGAGAATGGTTGATCTTAGTTCTAAAAAGTTTGTAAGGGGCTCTTCCCCTTTAGTTCCTTAATGTATTCCTACTACTACATGGATATCTACAGCATGAAGATTCTTGGAGGTTACTTGATGAGGGAACTCATGTATAAAGAGTATCTCAGATTATTGTCTGCGGATTATAGACTCAGGATTTGGAAGAAGATTCAGGGATATCTTCTAGTTCTTATTGACGATTATCAACTTTTGTTGATTCTATGTTATCTTAGTTCTTTTCTTAGTTTCCTTTTCTTTCTTTTAGCTTTATATTTTATATTTGTTTTCTATAGTTACTTTAATTGTTTATGAGATTTATACTAGTTCTTATTTTTTAATCGGTTGGGAACTCTGAGATACTAATCAACCTTTTAGGTTGTTTTATTTAATTGGTATCCCCTCCACCCCAAGGGTTTTTAAATGGGAAATAATAGGGTCTTATTTCAATTATGGTAATTCTAGTTTAAACAAATATGGTTTCAATAAGGTTTCTTTCCATGTTGGAAATAGAAACCATTTGCATTTTCTTTTTGTTCTAGTTTGTAATTATTTCTTTTACTTTTTAATGCAATTTTGCATTCTCTCAAAAAAAAAAAAAAAAGTAAATGATATTTCAAAAAATTATGAACATTATTGCCCAAATTAAATTAATCTTGATTTATTTTAAATTAATTGAAGTAAATCTTACACTACAGGAAAATCACCCATTTCCGGCGGCCTTTTCCGGCGGTTTTGTAGTTTTCCGGCGGTTAAATTACCGCCGGTAAAAACGGCGTAGGAAAATGAATTCCGGCGGTTTTTTTCGGCGGCAATTTTGTCCGGCGGCTTACCGACGGTCTTAAACCGCCAGTCAAATTAAAAAAAAAAAAATACTGCTCAGTGAAGCCACAGCCCCGCCGCTCCCGCGGCATCCGCGTTCAGGCCAGGTCCCCCCATCCCGCGCGACCTCCCCGCGCATCCGCGCTCCGGCCAGACCTCGCGCGCGCTCCCGCGCATGCAGTGGGATTCGAACGCTGGCCAGACCTCCCGCGCGCCCGCGTGCAGTAAGATTCGAACGCCGTTTTGCTGAAGAAGTAAATATGTCTAGTTTGTCAATATTTATTATTTAAACTAGATCAACAAAAAATAAAAAAAAAAGACTTAAATTTTTAAAAAATAAAACTAATTAATTTAAAATAAAAATAATATTTAATTAAAAATAAAAATAACTAACTAATTAATTTTAAGATGAAAATTAAGTTAATTGTTATTTTAACTTTTAATAATTTTTTTGTTAAATCATTTAAATGATTAAAATTTTATTTATTTTTTATTAAATTTTTAAACGCCACCGGAAACGTTAAAAAGCCGCCGGAAAATCCGTCGGAAAGCCGCCGGTAATCCGCCGGAAAGCCCGTGGGAAAAGTCCGCGGGAAAATTTTGCGGGAAAATTAGCCGTCGGAAAGCCGCCGGAAAATTTTGTAGGAAATAAGCCGTCAAAAACCGCCGGAAAGCCGCCGGAAAATTCCGCCGGTAATAAGTGATTTTCCTGTAGCGTTACCTTAATTTAGGATTTAGATTTAAATAAATTGAATTAAATAAAAAATTAATAAAATATACCCGAATCGGGTCTGGTTCGGGTTGACCCGGACCCGAAGTGGGTCGGGTTCGGGTTCGGGTTCGGAAAACCAACCCGTTTCAGGTTGAACAGTGTCGGGTCAATTTCGAGTTGGACCCGAACCCAACCCGTGACCCGATTTTGACAGCCCGGCTGGATGTAATGGCAATAAATATCTCCCAGTTTAAGGTTTTAATTAATTTCTTCAACTGTACAGAATTACTTTAGAATCATCCACCAACTTTATTTGCTCAAACCTTTTGTTCATTATCGGGCTGTCGAGCCTCTGCAAGAAGAGGACGAGAATGACGAGGAAGAAAATGAAGGGAGGGTAGCTGAGCAGGTTGAAAAACAGTGCTTTAAGATATATTAGATTGCCTGAATTAGACGATATCTCATATTCCAGAGCAGGTATGGCGTAACTATCTTCTAGACTTAGTTGAATAGTCAAAATAGGAACCAGAGGAAGAAGATGCTACAGGATGGGATATACAACTTGTTGGATGAATAAAATATTAGGATTAATTCGGCCTGCGAATTCATCCTAATATGTACTTCTACGGTTATCTTCCTATGCTCTTCAAATAACAATTATGTACTTTTAACCAATTATTATTATAATTTTATTTTACTATTGTTTTTTTTTTATTAACTTTTCAAAACTTTTTCAAAAAAAAAAAAAAATTGATGAAAAGCTGTATTTTACAATCAGAGTAATTAAGTTACTCTTTCAGAAATTTCACAACTAGTTTAATAAAACTTTGCAGTCATCTCAAATTGATCGTTAGTCTTTTGACTAGGCTATGTTTTAGGTAGCTTAATTAAGTATTCGTCTCAGAATGAGTTATTCTTTGGTTCAAATGTTGATCGAGGCGTACGTGCTCATAAATTTCTCAGTGAGAGCTACATGCTTACGAGTTCATAAATTTCTCAATGAGAGGTACAGAAATTATCTGTGTGCAATTCAATCTTATTGACTTGTGAAGTCAAGAGGCTTTAAAGTCAATAAAATTTAATTGCAGACCAGATTTCCAAGAGCAAAGTCCACAAGTTTGAATTATTTAGTATATTGGCTATGTATTACTGATCATTCGCTATTATATTAGGCTTCAAATAGGCATCAAATATTAATTTATATTGAATATGCTTTCACGTAACCTAAACATTTATTATATGTAGACTAAAATATCTCAAAAAAAAATTCATGTTATAATTTTTATTATAAGTTTTATAGTAAAAATCTTTATTATTTTTAATAAATTTTAAATAAAAAAAAATTTATAAATTTTTATCAATAGCAACTATTATATATTCAAGTTTTTGTAGCAGTATTCAAGCTCAATTTATTTAAACTATGACTATTTGAGCTTAGCTTGCTAGCTAATTAACCTTATCATTAACAAGCAATATGATTATCAAACTTACTATATTATAAATAGACCCTTATCTTCTTGGTGAAATGAACCTTTGCATGAAATTAGATGGAGCTTATGTTAACACCAAGCTAATTAAACTTAATGTAAATATAATACTAATCTCTTTCAGCTGAACCAATAGGATTCATACACATGTAAAGTGTTCTCTGCACAGCCTATAAATAGGCACCTGTACCTATACTCAAAAGTGCAATAATAATAATTCTTTACTCCATCACTTCTTGTCCTGTTCTGTCTTCTTCATCACGTCCGGCAGTTCTCACCGGAACAGTGAATTCAACATGGTATCAGCAGCCGGCTGATTCTTCGACCAGCCTTCTCTCATGGCGTCATCCACATCTCATTCCTCATCTATTCCTCCGACGATCACAGAAGCTCCGTCTCAATCGCGGCAACAGGGATTATACCCATCCCTAAAATTCTTTATCGCTCACCTCAAAACTCTTGTTCCTCACCAACTCTCGTCGGAAAATTATCCGATATGGCGCAACCAGATCGTAAAGCTGTTCAAAGCCAATGGATTCGCTAAATTTCTTGATTCATCGGACTTCCAAGATCATCAAGATTCAGAATACACAGAACAATCGTGGGGCTTTACCGATCAAAATCTTGCCGCAGCTCTGTGCTCTACAATCTCGGCACCGGTTCTACCCTACGTTATGCAACTTGAAACGACCTGCGAAATCTGGCAAGCTCTGCAAATCAGGTTTCAATCCGCGAATCGCTCAAAGGTAATGCAACTCAAGAACGAGTTGCACAATATACACATGAAAAACATGTCTATGCAAAACTATCTCACAGAAGTCAAAAAGATAGTCGACAACATAGCGTCCGCGGGATCATCCATCGATACAGAGGATATAATTCTTCACATCTTGAACGGTTTACCACCCTCGTATCAATCTTTCAAGACTACAATCAGAACAATGCAATCCCCTCTAAAACTCGACAATCTGTATGCTATGCTAATCAGCGAAGAAATCCATATTCAGGCTGATTCTATGCGGTTGGCCACTCATCAAGAATTACCTACAGCACTTTATGCCTATCGCGGTCGTGGACGACGTGGTCGTGGCAGATTCCAATCCAACACCGCCTCCACTCAGAAACAGACTACCAAATCATCGTTCACATGTCAGATCTGTCAGAAAAGAGGACATACAGCTGATGCTTGTTGGCATCGACTTAATCCCAACTATGTCCCAATCAAACAACAGCCAGAAAACAACACGGCGCTCCTGGCAACGAACGAAGCATCCTCCACGGACTGGTATCTCGACTCTGGAGCATCCACCCACATGACCAACCGAAACGATCAACTCATTCAAGAATCAATCTATCAAGGAACTGACCAGGTAATGGTTGGAGACGGTAGATCCGTCCCGATAGCTCATTCGGGAACTGGTCTCCTTCCCACACCCGATCGTAAGTTACTCCTCTCTAATCTTCTCCACATACCTGCTATATCACATAATCTTATTTCTATATCCAAACTGGTATCTGCTAATCACATTTCTATCACCTTTACTCCTAATGGATTCGTTTTGAAGGATTTACAGAACAACAAAACTATTCTCAGCGGCCCATGTAGGAACGGCTTATACCCCATCGCTATGCCACACTCTTCAATCCATCAGCAAGCTCTGTCCGCAATCCAGACAAAGAAAATCAATTGGCATGAGCGAATGGGACATCCGCATCCGCGCACTCTACAGCAAATTTCCAACCACAATCCTGCTCTCTACATGTCGAATAAAACACCTGCATGTCTGACATGTAAAATGTGTAAAAGTCATAAACTACCCTTCGATATTTCTGTTACCCGTTCTCAGTTTCCGCTTCAACTATTGCACTCCGATGTATGGGGGCCTTCCCCAGTAACCTCGCAAAAAGGTTTTAGATACTATCTTCTTATAATTGATGACTACTCTCGGTACTGCTGGTGTTTTCCTTTATTACTTAAATCCGATGTTTCGTATATTTTTACTTCGTTTATTCGTTTCATTGAAAACCAAACGAATCACAAAATAAAAACGATTCGTACTGATGGGGGAGGTGAGTACCTGAATCTTCCGTTCCAAAAGCTACTTGAATCCAAGGGTATTCAACATCAAGTATCGTGCCCCTACACTCCGGAGCAGAATGGCGTCGCCGAGAGAAAACACAGACACATTCTTGACACAGCTAGGACCATGATTCACACCGCATCTATCCCTCACACATTCTGGCCCGAAGCCGTCGCTACAGCTATTTACCTAATCAACAGATTTCCGTCTCCGAAAACCGGGAAACAGACTCCGCTGCAACTAATGTTCAATATTACACCTGACTACAGCAACTTACGCACGTTTGGATGTGCGTGCTTCCCGCTTCTTCCACCACAATCCACTACCAAACTTCAACCAAACTCTACTACATGCGCGTTCTTGGGGTACTCAGACAGACAAAAAGGATATAAATGCCTCAATCTTGATACAAACAAGATAATTGTTTCGAGGCACGTCCAATTTATAGAAAATATATTCCCATTTCAGCATTCCAAAGATGTTCTCAACAACTCCAATTCTGCCACACCCATTCCCCTGCTTCTTCCAACTTCTAAAGCCAATGAATCCATCACTCCTAGATCAACTAACCCAACAGCAAGAAGCTCACCTCAGGTATCCAACACTAATTCCACATCCAATATTATCTTGTCTACTCAGGGTCAACAAATTCAAGCTTCTACATCCAATGATATCACTCAAGCTCCACCCACTCATCATCCCATGACAACAAGACTGCAGACGGGCTCTCTCAAACCAATCGTACGCATGAATCTGTTTCACGACATAAGACAAACAGACCAACTTGAATCTCCAACCAGCTATTATGAAGCCAACAAGCAAGTCGAATGGCGTCAAGCAATGGCTGAAGAATTCGCAGCACTTCAAATGCAGGGTACTTGGACTCTGATCTCACCACCACCGAATGCATCGATACTCGGCTGTAAATGGACATTTCGCAAGAAACTAAACTCAGACGGAAAAGTGGCAAGATTCAAGGCCAGACTCGTAGCTCAAGGAAACAGACAAGAGCACGGACTTGACTACGAAGAAACGTTTAGCCCGGTCGCGAAGCTTCCCACCATCAGAGTACTATTCACAGTCGCTCTACATCACGGGTGGCCAGTACAACAGCTCGATGTCACAAACGCTTTTCTTCATGGTCAGCTACAAGAAACCGTCTTCATGCGTCAACCAAAGGGATTCGAAGATCGTGAATATCCCAATCATGTATGCTGCCTAAAGAAAGCCATCTACGGGCTCAAACAAGCTCCACGGCAATGGTACACAACATTCACAAATCATCTTCTCAACATCGGATTTCATCATAGCAAGGCCGATCCATCGCTCCTGATCTACACCCGACAGCACATTCAAATTTTCTTGCTAGTGTATGTCGACGACATTCTCATTACGGGGAACAGCAATGAAGCTATTTCGAACCTTCTTCAAAAACTCAACGAACAATTCACCATGAAACATCTGGGACTGGCCAGACACTTTCTCGGAATTCATATTCAAACCTTCAAAGATAAGTACATTCTCTCTCAGCACAATTACGCTCAATCTCTTCTCCAGCAAACAAATCTACTTAAATGTAATTCCCTTTCTAACCCAGCCTGTGTGAAACAGCCTACGCAACTTCCTACTGATAACATTCTCTCGGACGCTACTACATATCGGAGCATTACCGGAGCCCTTCAGTATCTCACCATTACGCGACCAGATATAGCACACTCCGTCAACACGCTGTCTCAACATATGCAGGATCCGGATCCCATCCACTTCTACCTTCTCAAACGACTACTGAGATACATAAAAGGCACTATTTACTTCGGTTTGCCCCTAACTAAATCATCTCTCAATCTCAGGACTTTCTCGGACGCAGATTGGGCCGGCGATCCGATTACAAGAAAATCGACATCTGGTTTCTGTACATTCTTTGGTGAAAATCTCATATCCTGGACTGTAAAGAAACAAACAACGGTTTCTCGATCATCCACAGAGTCTGAGTACAGAGCGTTGGCGGCAGCTACTGCGGACACCATTTGGTTGAAGCGTCTACTCGGTGACTTCAACATTCCGCACGAAGATCCGGTAAACATCTTCTGTGACAATACGTCGGCGATCGCGTTAGCTAACAATCCGGTGTTCCACGCGCGTACCAAGCATATCGAGATCGATCAGAGATTTGTTAGAGATCACATTCAGCATAAAACAATTAGCTTACTGCCGATCAGCACGGAGGATCAGATTGCAGACATATTTACCAAGCCCTTATCTACTCCGCGCTTCAAGCTTCTCCGTTCCAAACTGACGCTCACTGAAGACGCGCCAGCTTGCGGGGAGATGTTAACACCAAGCTAATTAAACTTAATGTAAATATAATACTAATCTCTTTCAGCTGAACCAATAGGATTCATACACATGTAAAGTGTTCTCTGCACAGCCTATAAATAGGCACCTGTACCTATACTCAAAAGTGCAATAATAATAATTCTTTACTCCATCACTTCTTGTCCTGTTCTGTCTTCTTCATCACGTCCGGCAGTTCTCACCGGAACAGTGAATTCAACAGCTTAGACCCTTTAGGTTTCGTTTGGGACGACTTTCTTACTACTTCAAGCAGCTTTTTAGTAAAAAAATTTGCACTAAAAAAATTTAAGAAGCAGTAACAAAGCTGTCCCAAATGAAGCCTTAAAGAACTGTGGAGTTCATCTTGACATTCCACACAGATGATCACAATAGCAACCATCATAATTTGACTGTCGTCTTACGGCTACCATCACTTATTCTAATCTTGTTTGCTTTAATTGAAGGGAAGGTAAAAATTGGCTACGAATTTTAATTTTTTGTTTATTTTCATTTCCTAATTTTATATGTAAAAACTCTCATGCTTCTATTTATCTTCTTTTTTTACTATATGCAACACATTCGTATAAAATTAAACTATAAAATTATTTTTCTATCACCATCAATGTTTTATCATATAAATTTGATATTTTAAATAATATAGTGCCCCCAAAATAAGATCACTGATCTCTTAAGTCCATATCTGTTAGTAAAGTCTTTATCGCTAAAATTGAACATACTATGTCAAAAAGATTTTCCACCTTCCTTTGTTAAATTGATCATTTTCTCATGCATAAATGATGTGCATTTTTCTATTGTCTTAAATGGGGAGATCAATGGATATTTTGTCTTGTCTTCAAGTCCAGGTGGTTCATAATGGATTGACGTACTCCCCTTTTCTTAACTTAAATTTCTCCTTATCGCACTTAATATCAGATTGCTTATGCAGGGTAAAGCCTAACAGACGAATCTTCATGCTCATAAATCTAACCTTGTTAAGCTATACATGACCACAATGGTCTTCAAATTAACGCATAAAAAATCTGCCATTTGTTTTTCTTCTGCGGTTGATAATAAGCTGGAATTATCTGAGAAGCATGGTACTAATTTGTAGAATTTGTCTATTTCCTACATTGGTCGATCTACCTGTTGTTGCGGGTAGGATTCAAGTGAAAGATTGCCTTGGGCCATTGGGTTACTTGATAGGTTGAATGGTTATTGGCTTGAGGGGTGGAAGAATGTTAACACTTCTCTGTGCTACTTTATTCTGTTTTCATCCTAGCCATTCAACCATCTTGTACTAGGACTCTCTCAGCCATATGATGCTCTAGTCTTCTTCTATAAAGAGTGTCGTAGAGTGTAATAAAGTCTGTGGAAAAAGTTTTAAGAATTACCTCGCTCTTTACATTCTCTTTGCTCTGTTTTATGTATCTCTGCTTTATTACTTTTGTATGCTTTTCCATATACTGTGTTTGAATTTCTACATGATATTAGAGTGTATAGCTAAACCGCATTTTGTTCTATTGTTTCCCTTCCATTCGACTTTAATGGATTCACCAAATTCTAGTGGTTCAATAATACCTGACTCATAACCGTCTTAGCTTCATATACCAACTCAGCTGAAATTTCTTATCAACAACCTGAAGAGTATGATAAGTACTCCCCTCAGTGCAGAGAATCACCTTGTTTGGCACTCACAAATTCTTAAAATTTTCACTGCCAATGAGGCAATGAGTTTGAGAGTTTTATAACTGGTACTGCTATTCAATCTCCCCCAAAATTTTGCCCAATTCTGATGGGGCCTCTGCCATCAATCCTTCCTACACTCAATGGCTTTTGATAGATCAGAATCTCACCTCAGCACTCTACTCTGTTATTTCTAAAGCTCCTTTGGCATATGTGTTGAATCTCCCTTCTTGCAGCGACGTATGGAATATACTTGACAAATGCCTCCAATCTTCAATCGATCACACATATTTCAGTTAAAGAGTGAACTTCATCACATCAGCATGAAGGATCAAACAATGATAGTATTTGTCCACAGTTAAAGAAAAGGTTGATGCCAATTTGGCTGCAAGTAGTCCTCTTGATGCTGAGGACATCATCTTGTATACCTTATATGGTCTCCCTTATGGATACAACACCTTCAAAACCGCAATATGCACAAACCTCCAACCCATTAGTTTGGACAACCTGTATTCATTATTGTGCATTGAAGAGATAAATATCGTTGTAGATGCCTTGCGTGATATCCACCTACCGCCTAATTCAACATCTACAATTATTCTCACAGCAAATCGTGGACGTGGGTGTTCCATATCATATTCCACTCGTGGTCATTCCAGTAATCATGGTCTGTGTGCCCCATTTCAGAGATATGGTCATATCTCTTCTTCCTTCATTGAATGTCAGATATGTCTAAAGAAAGGTCACTCTACAACCACTTGCTAGTATCAGTCAAACCTAAAATAGCAACTTCATTTGCTGTTCGTAATTCTTATTTTTCATCACAATATTGAATTTTGTACACTGGTTCATCTCGCATGTTACTTTTGATCTCAACAATACACACAATCCAAATCCTTATGTTGGTTCTCAACACATCTCCATGGGCAATGGATAGCAGCTTCCTATCAGTGCCTCCATCCAAAGCATGCTTCCCACTCCCACACATAAGCTTCTTCTTCCCTCCCTATATCATGTTCACTTCCTTACCAATAATATGCTATATGTTCAACAATTTCTTGCTGAAAATAACTGCTAATAGCTAATTTTTGTAGATTTGATGCACTTGATCCAAACATCTTTCACCATTCATCTATAAATTAGTTAATTATTAGTTATTTAATAGGTGATTGATTTGCCTGAAAGAAGAAATACATACTAAAATATTTGCTTCACATATCAAACTGTATTTCTTTAGTCATTGTTAGTGAAATTAGTTTGCCAAAGCTTTTTAAATTATCACAAAAATCCTAACCTCATTCATGATTATTGATGATTTAAGACATATATCTTTATTTCCAATCATCTCAATTAAACATTACATCACTTTAGGTTTGTGATAAAAATTTTCTTAATCATATTGAAAATGAGGATTAACAAAATATGTTGCACAATGTATGACTTGTCTTAGTTTGCTATCCCATCTTCTCTTTATAATACTTATAGTTTGTGCATCTTTTTGGCATTTTTAAACATGAACTTAATAGCTCTCCTTACTCTGTGCATACCAATATAAATAAACCATAGATAAGATTTTTCATCAGAATCTATAATTCTCAATAACTAAATTGAAGGCTCAGATAATTTAGAAGCTAAGAAATAGCCATTCAAAAATTTATTATCTAAAATGATGGATAATAATTTTTTCCCTTTTACTGTTTTGGATATCTTTGAATAAAAAAACTTTACTTGTTGTAAAATCCTATAAGTCGAGCTTGTGATCATATATGATTTTCAAAGTGATAAATGTTATAGCGAATCTAGAAACTCCATGTCTAATAATTTCCTTCCAACTAGCTCTTTTTTTAGCCAATCTAAAATAAAAACATGGTTGTTAAAAAAATGTAACTTTTGATGATCTTTTTGCAATATCCTAAATAAGAGACATGTTTCTAATATTTTTTGGAATAAGATTTAAGCAATGAGTAGAGCATGGAGACCAATATATATTCAAATTTTTCATGTAGTAGTTTCCCTGCCTTTTGTAGTTTACAGTATTAAATATCACAAGTGAATATCAAATTTTTTATGGTGGTTATTATATATATATATATATATATATATATATATATATATATATATATATATATATATATATATATATATATATATATATATATATATATATATATATATATATATATATATATATATATATATATATATATTAGAATTAAACAATCTATTATTCCTAGATAGAGGGGTCGATATCTTTTTTTAGGGATATGACTGTTGGGCATTTTTTAAGGGTTATTTCTAATAATTGAGAATTATTTGGAGCAAAGAATTTTGGTGCAATTTGTAGGATCCTACACTTAATGTTACAATCTATTATCTATTATTCAATTTTTATAGCTATTTTAATTTAGTTTTTGCTTAGTGGCATTATCCTTTCTTTATGTTCTATTGTAGTTTTCTTTCCGTGAACTATGTGAGAGTTTATCCCTCAATTGACTTTTAAATGGAGGTATGTAGGCAGCTTATCTTTCTTTGAGTGATATGTTCAAACTTATGTAAGCATTCTTTTTAATAAAATATTTGTATTGCTTTAATAAAAACATGCAAATTCTAATAGATATTTCTAATTTTCAACATTCAATACTATGAAGTTTCATGAAGAGTACATTTGGTTCCTCGACGAATCATTTTACAAACATGAGGATAATTCAATATTTTTCATTGAAAACTCGTCTTATTTTAAATAATTTGATTATTACAAATTGTGATCAAGATTTTTTTTCTCTTAGAAGAGAGAGTCGACAAAAAAAAGAGGGTGAGAAATTTAAGATGATTTGATAGTAGTTGGGGGGAAAAAGGATGCCATTTTAATTTTGGGCTCAAATCTTTAAAGATAGTGTGTACTAAAATGTTACTCATAAATTGAAAGAAAACATAAATTTGTTGTTGCTCGTGAGTGAGTATTGCAAGAGTTAGATTTATCATAAAAAAATATATAGTCACAATTGATACATGAAAATGAAGTCAAAGGGTATTTTTGAAAGAACAAATTGATAGGACATGTGTATTACTCATCACATATTCAAGTATTTTATTTAGTATACATCATTATCTAATATGAGGCTACTATTTTTATTTGTTGTGCACTGATTCTTTTCAAAAAAAAACCTTTTTTTTTTTTTTACATTTCAATTGCATATTATTTGGAATTAGATATGAATGGGGGTAAAGTGCATACAAATGGAGATTAGACTAAGGCTTTGTTTCGAATAACTTTCTTATTGCTTCTTATAGAAATTTTTTAGTACAAAATTTTTATTTTTTGTACTAAAAAACTCATTTAAGAAGTAATAAAAAAGACGTCCCAAGAAATCACAAGTATGAAATTCACAAACACAATTTAGTACTCATCAAATTAAATTAAATGAAAATCCTTCAAAATTTATAGAAATTGATGTAGATGCATCACAAACTAATGATTAAATTTAAGCGAAGAAAATCCTTCAAAAAATCAATAAAGCCACCTTTCCAAATGGTCTAATCAAAATAAAGAGTCATTTGAGAAAAATTTCACTGATCCATGTCATGAATTTTTATATCATTTGTTTTTGGAATAAAGAATTTCCCCTACTACAGTGATATAAATACATTTTACACGAAGCAGTTGATAAAAATATTATATTATTACAGCGCCTAGCCCTCATCTAAACTTTTCACTTCAGTTGCTTAGCGCCTAAGCTCTCCACGGCAAATTATTACGTCCGGTCAAGACATCCAATTCAGACGCATCATGTCACCAAAATACACTGAGATCCGATATATTTTAATGACGTGGCGCATCTAAATTGATATCCGGACGAATCTGAACACTGGATGTAATAATTTGCTCACCGTGACAGTGAGCTGCTAGCTCATTGTGCATATCCTACAAATACCAAAGAAATTTGCACGCAAACTGCCAAACAATCGGTTTTTATTCCTAACCAAAAACACGAGACATGCTTCATTCAGGATGGCTTTTTTATTGCTTCTAATATAAAAGTTTAACTTTTTTAACTAAAAGAAGCAAGAAAAAAAAAAAAAAACAAATGAAGCCTTAGAATTTCTTGCTGCTTTATCTTTTATCTTGTGGTAAGATTGAAAATATTTCCATTAAATTACTTTCAACACAATAAACCGAACTCTCAACCAGTCGATAACATTTCAGAAAGAACGGTAAAGCTATATATATATATATATATATATATATAGAGAGAGAGAGAGAGAGAGAGAGAGAGAGAGAGAGAGAGAGAGAGAGAGAGAGAGAGAGAGAGAGAGAGAGAGAGAGAATTTAATTATAAACACTCACATATCATATATGCAAAATCTTGAATCCAAAATGTCTTAATTGGAATTCTAAACTGCTAATCAATCAAACTAAGGTAAGCTAAATGTACTACGCATAAATGTTGAAACGCAGCGTGCAGTAACAGACGTAATAGCTAAAAGAAATTTACAAAGTTTAATCAATATGGGTATAGTCCTTTTACAATGAAAAATTGTCAATCTCAGGTGTCAACTCAGTCTTTAACTTGCTATGTACATGACTCCTAAGATAACATTGTCCATTAACATCTCCAACATATGACATTCATCCAAATCTCTCGCTCCATAAAAAAAAGATTTCATTTCTGATGTTCCATGAATTCCATTACAAAAAACTGATAATTTCACACTAAAAATCAAACTCCCCATTAGCCTGTAAGAAATATATATATAAAAAAACAGTCAAGATCTCGATAAAAAAATTTAAGGAAAGAAAAAATAAATTGATGCTTTCTTTCTTGTAGCTTGAAAGCAAGAAATGGAATATCTATGAGAATGAGTGTCAATGAGGAAAAGAAAAACACAACTTTGTGTGCCTAAATTATGAAAATCAGAGCAGGAGAAATGAACGAATGCCTTATTAACTCTGCCTTCGAACACTCAACATAATGCTTAATACGTCCAAAATTATGCCAGTTTGTTTGACATAGATTTTTGAAAGTGATTAGTTTCGGATGCCAGTTTCAATAATTTGTATACTCCTTAAGAACTCATTGAGTTCGTCTGTTTTTGAGATGCAAGGAGTTTTATTTTCACCCACTCTTATCTTAATATTATATTTTTTTTTTTGGGACATTTAGGCCATTTAAAGCAAACTCACACACACAACGCATACACATAGACTCGAACCCTGGATCTCTTAGTTGGAAGTCTAAGCTCTCAACCAATAGGCCAAGGAGAGTTGTGTATATTATATTATTTCCTTATAATTAAAAGTAGAATTTAACCAATCAAACAAGAAATTTAATATTATTCTATCACCATTAATTTAAAAAAAGTAAAACTGTAGACGGCTTCCTCACCATCAAAATTAAAACTCACTTTCACCTTTATAAAGCATTGGAAAACATGAAATGACTTTCATTGACTTGCTAACAAAATAGATCTTATTTTGCCATCTAAAAATGATTTGAAGCTAATTTTAAACAGCCTAGAAATAGTGGTAAGTGGCTTCCAGCTAGAATAAGTCTAATTAGAGGTGTCAATTATTGACACGATGCGAAAATCCGCCTTGAACCGGACCCAAAAAATCTAATTTCGGGTCAACCCATTTAACAGATGGGTCGGGTTCGAGTCAACCCACTAACCTAGAAACCACCCGCATCCTGCAACCAGCAATCCCGCAGCGCTTCAAGCTCACCTGCCTTGCCCCCACGCTCTCCATGCAGCCCGCACTTGTGCTGGAAGCCTTGAACTCGCAGTAGCGCCCTCGCTAACATTCGTGTCCTGTGCTCGACGATTGCCTGCTACTCTACTCACACCGGCGTGTTAGAGGGTCGGGTCAAGCCGGGTTAGGGTGGGGTCCATGTATGAAAGGGCTCAAACCAGAGATTCGGGCAACAGTTAGAGTGATGAGGCTTCATGATTTCGGAAAGGCTATGGAGCTAGCCCAATTAGTGAAAGATTAGAGGCATCTGGAGAGAGGGACTGGAGGCAGCAGCTTAGGAGATTTGTACAAGATGGCCACCACTTTTTTGGCATCTAAGGAGCCGACATTAGGTACTCTTAGGAAGATCCCAAAGGAGAAGATTGCAAGAGGGAGATTTGGAGAAAACTTCAAAGTTTCACATAAACGAAGTTACATAAGAAGAGGACGAATGGGCTTTGTTTTAGATGTGAAGAGAGATATACACCGGGGCACCGATTTAAGGAATGATCTCTTAAGGAAATTGAAGTAGGAGTCATCTTTCCATCTGGCGGATAAGGTGGGTCTTTAAGAGGGAGGAATTATTAGACTAGTCCAGCCAGTCCATCTTGAATTGGCTCTGTTTTATCGGAGGTGGAACAGGAGCTCCACCCCCTCTTCGTGAGGTCTAACAGCCAGCAATTAAGAAGGGATTAATGTTCTTAGGAGAAAAATTCAAAGGATGGGTTGTTTAGGGATTTCATTTATTTTTGTATACTTTAAGTAGGATATTTTCCCTATGGTTGGGTTATCTATTGTTTTGTTGAATTGAGAGCGTGTTAAGGTTATTTGAGCTTTAGCATGTGGCTAGGGATTTGGGAGAACCCTATATTCCTCTCTAATTGAAGATCCAATTATATCTTGCATTTCTCTTTATAGTTCTTTCAATAAAAATTATTTTTGGGCATTCTTCTTCACAAATTTCCGTGTTTCATGTGCTGATTTTGGGAAAAATGCATCTATTTCCTATCAGATAGCATGATCATTATCAATCATATCATGATAATCATTTGATATTACAATATCATATGTACTCTCATTAACAAATGTCATAACCCTAATTGATTATAATGTTATAATTATGGCCAGTTTCATCTTTGATTAGACAACCATCCAAACAAATCCACTTTGGTAAATCCTCACTTAAATCTCATCAAATCAACCTAGATCTTATGATGAAATATTCAATTTTAAATTAGATTAATGCTATCCATACATCGTGCCTTCCATCTTTACAGATTTATACAGGTGTATATATTCATAAACATAAACACATGACTCTCTCTCTCTCAAAAATTACAAGTTATGTGTATTAAAAATTTATAAAAGCAAATTAAATAATATACTTGGGTTGAATCAACTCGAAAATAGATTCAACATCAATCATTTACGACTCAGGTAAAAATTTACTGGAAATCAAAATTTCAACTTTGAGATGTGTTTAGCTCACTCAATTCCACATCAATCCTACATAAAAGAAAATAATTTCTTAAGAAGAAAACATTATAGGACACATTGAAGTTCTTAGAAATATCTAACTGACAATTAAATATTGATTGTCATCTAAAAGCCAATGTACATCAAATCCGCATGATGGGTTGTTATTCAAAGCTTTTGAAGACATTAATACTAACTAAACAAAAAAAACTAGACAAAACCATAATTTGTATAAATGAAAAGGTGAATGCTCTTTCCAACTGAGAAATGTTCGCAAAGCACAACATAATAAAAGAAAAGTACTTTTCCCTTAAGAGCACAAAAAGCTCTAAATAAGTAAATCAAACAAGTTCAACTTCCAGATGTTTGTTATAAAGGTATAGAATCCCAAGCCAATGGCATGGCAAGACAATTTTTTTGCTGAAGTCAGAAGTTGGACTGCGAGTAAGAGGCCTCGTTACTCCAAATGTGGTCGTCTTTTCCATCTTTTGTCATTCGTCATTTTTGAATATGTATATCTAGTTAACTAAAATCTTTTTGAATAACTTCAAGCTAAGTTTTTCTTTGGCTTACTCGTTTACTTTCCAACTCCTCCCATATTAATTATATCACAAAAAGGTAAAAAGATCGTGCACAAATAACTTTACATTCACCAACACTTAGAAGAAGCAGTATTCCAACTTTCAAGGTGTTATCTGCTAGAGTAAAGGTTAAACACGTAAGAATTACCACAAAACATATCTAAAGAACCATGGAGTGTCTAGTAGCAGTTACTGGACCAAAGGTCACGCAAAAATATACTTGGTTGACAAAAAAGCACAAGATGCGCCATTAAGGCTCCGGTATTAAACAACAAAGGAAGAAACAGACTTTACACTACCTAATGCAATAAAGAGAGAGACAAAAGATAACAAGGCTCAAAGTTGTGCAAAAAAACATTTCAAAAAGCTAGCATTTACACTACCTAATGAACTGACAAGAAAAAAAAGAAAAGAGGAATTTACAAGACCAATGGAAGTAATCAGAACAAAACTGATGATGGTGATGAAGATTATGGGTGTCACTATTTGACCCAACCCGAAACCCGATCTGAAAAATGTTTGACATATGGGTCGAGTTCGGGTCCAGCAAGTCAACCCGTTTCAAAAACCGGTTGAACGGTTTAGAAATTGCGCCTAGGGCTAGGTTTGTTCCGACATCCGAGTCAACTTGTTTGCAAATCGCAAGCTTCTCTCAGCTGTCTACCAGGCCAAGGCGCCACACCACAGGTCCACAGCGCACGAGACTTGAAATCCGCCCGGCACATCCGTTTTCCCTCTGTCTTCTGCTCAGTGCTCACACAACTCGTCCGCCCTCCGCCTAGCAAGACCGCATCCATCCTCGTCGAGATGCAGTTGCTCGCGAGCATGTATGCGCCTCCCGGTTTATCCACTCCTCCGACGTCTACACACCCTAAACTCCGGCCTCACAGCTCCTCCGACATCTGCAGTATGCACAGGTGCACAACTCGTCCCCGGGTTCGTGGGTCGGGTCGAGTAAACCCAGTAACACTCGAGTCTGGGTAAAGTTGGTAACCCGCACGGGTCGAGTTTGGGTTGGATTTCCTGACCATTTGCAAAAATGGGTCGAGTTAGGGTCAACCCGTTTAGATCCGAGTTAATCCGGGTTCAACCCGAACCCAACCCGCGGACCCGTTTTGACACCCCTAATGAAGATGTCTTTGCTTTGCTTATGAAGCATGGACTTAAAAAGCGTCTAACATTCTAATATTTTCAAAATGACAAAGGTAAAATAAACAATAAGTTTTTGAAGTTAATCAAATATTAGACAGTTTAAAACCCATGCATTGAATTGAACACTGAAATCAGCACAGACAAAGAACAGAACCTCATCAAATCTAGTTAGCTATCAACCGGTCTACTGCAACGTTTTGTAATGAATTACCGACATCATGAATGGAGCTATAGGCAGAGAGGCCTCAGGTGAGCCAAGTCCAAGTCAAATTTGCATAGTGGATGCGTGTCTCTGTGGTCCATAAACCATTGCTTATGCGCCTAAAAACTCAAGAAATCAGGAGGGTTAAATACTGCCAATGCCTGCAGTTTGTGACAAAATGGATACTGGTTTGAATCCTGACCAATGCCATATTACCATCCTGACCAATATGCCATATTACCACAAGAGATATGTAGTGAGGTCGTGGGTCTACAGAAAAAGCCGAGGGGCATAACCAAGTCACTTTTCAAAAACCCATGGGCTTTGTGTATGATGAACACAATCTATAACAACTTTCATTACACCCTTCGCATCATCTTCAGCTTCTAGTCTAGTTTGGCTAGCATCAATAAACAACAACAACAACATCAAGCCTTTGTCCCACTACATGGGGTCGTCTATATGAATCCTTTTTCTCCATTGAGTCCTGGTAAAAGTCAAATTTTCGTTTAAATCTAATAAAGAAAGATCATTTCTAATATTTTCTAACCAAGTCTTTTTAGGTTTACCTCTACCTTTCTTAACATAAGTCAAATCTAATACATCTACTTTCCTAACCATGTCATCAATATTCTTGCAAAATTATACCCAAGCAAGAACAAGTCATTACAAAATTTCTAAATTGACTCTTATCAACTAGCTTCATTTATGGATCATCAACAAATTCATTAGGAATAATAATCAGATCCACTCAAAAGAGGGGCTATAAAAAGCAAGACATACTCCACAAAACCCAACCTTGCTGAACCTAAATCAAGATAATCATTCAGATTTAAGAGGAACTATACAAAACCTGGGCATGAAGGATGTACTGCTATCTGGTTCAGCTATACTTGAAATAAGATTGTAAAAGAATGCAAATTTTACCTTGGAATTAGATTCCTGGTGTGATTTGGAAACATATCAATACAGTGAAGTAAAATTTTCTTTCTTATGAAAATATTTTCCTGAACATAATTCTATTTATTATTCACTTGCTCATTTTTCCCATCAGAAAAACAATTTCATAAATGAGAACCATAGAAAGGGATGACTTTAATAACTATCCACGACAGAATATATTAAAATTAAAAGGTCCCCAAAGATTTTATTTTAAAAGGAAATAAAAGCAAATGGTAAGACGTGAATTTCCACCACCGGCTAAAGTCTCCAACCTTTAAAAACTTTGGGAACATAATCTTCCTGACTTGAACATTGTTAAAAGAACATTACAATCAATAGAAGTGTGATCATTAGATAATTAAAAAATCGTTAGGTAAACAATATTAATTTATTTACAAACAGAAAAGACAGTTCTTTTTCATTATGCAAGAAAGTTCAACACAATTTTTCTACCATATAAGTAATGCCTAAAAGCTTGAAATTCATTTTGAAACTGAAATCATAACTCTTCAATAAAAATGGAAATGCCCACGGAGTCAAGAAGCAAACCCCTATAATAATTTCAATACAGATATCTACATAACAAAAACATACAACTTATGAAGCGTGATACTATGAAACATATCATCTCCAAAAATTTTCTCAAAAGCACAAAAACATACATAGATCATTCCAATCTGTTAAGAAAACTTCTGAAAGGATGATGAAAGAGCATACTCATAAATGTTGGAGGAAAAAATTAAAGATGATCAAACAGAATCTAGAGTCATACCTTATTGAAAAGAATATCTCGGCTGTTAATGTGCATGATACCATCCTTGAGTGCGCATTTCCACTTGTTCTTTGTCCGTGTCACCTGTTCCAGATTGCCATGAGCATATTTTTGCTAAGAATAGAAACCAACTTCTTTTTTCTAATTCAAGTCAGGAGCCAAATCAAATACCTTGTCAAACTGGGCTAAAACTAAATGTTGTGTGTTTGTCTCTTCCTCTCCCTGATCAAAATCATCCAGATCATCCTCATCATCATCATCTTCATTTAATGGAGGCTCATCATCCTCTGCGGCTTCATTTTTGGTAGGCTTTGGAGTACCAACTAATGGGGTAGGTGCTCGTAGATCTACTATCAAAAAAGATGTAGTCCCATAAAAACCCAACGCCTCTAATGCAACAACAATGTAAAATATAACAAGTATGCAGTAATGACAACAAATATACCATGTTCTGCAGGTGTGGGAGTGTTGTAATCTTCATTTGTAACTTCTTGGAAATGGAACAACTTAAAGGGTAAAAACATGAGCAGAGTCAGGGAAAAAAAAAGGGAGAAGGAATTATAAATAAAATAACCCAAAGATAAGAAATTACTTCATCATATTCATCTTGAGCACCATCTTGCTGAGGAAGCGTTGGAGTTTCCCTTATTAACACATTGGATATAGAGTCAGTTTTGATTTTCCCCCAAACTCCAGTGGATGCAAAGTTGGTTTCCTAAATTCGCAAGACAGTAATATAGGTCATTTTAATACCATAATTGAGACGAAGATAGCAATAGGTTGACAAAGTTATACAAATATCCACAGACACTAACAGTATTCAAAATTTACAGCAGAAATACTCCTTTTGCTCAAGGGAAAGTGAAGCAACCTTCTAAGTTCATTGGTGTGTTTTGTAAATAAATTTTGAGCAAGCTAAGCTTGGGTATAGTTTTAGTAGCTTCTAACCACAACAAAGTCATGTCGTTCTCTTGCTATAAATGTTGATATCACATAAAAAAGAACAGAGTTCTACTGGTATGGTCTACAAAGTATAAAGGTTAACAGTTATCGAAAAGATTTAAGCAGAAAGAAACTAAAACCAAAAGTATCTCTCAATAGAATGGGCTCCGCTGCTGCAGCTAATGGCTGATGAACAGTAAGATAATGATCTTGAACCCAAAAAAAAGAGGAAGCTCAACTGAGCATAAAACATTGGACAATAGTAGAGGTTACCTTGACATGTTTGCATTTAGCTTGCTCATTGGATTGAACAAGTCATCATAATTAGTTGAATGCCTACGCTTTCTACAAAAATATATTATTTTGCAGGACAATAGACTTAAATGCCATTTGCATGTTTTAGCCCATTACAATGTCTTCAGAAGTGGTTCTTTGAAGCAAGTCTGTTGATCATCTGCTTGTGTTAACTTACTAGCATCTTATTTAATAAGCATATTTACATTAGGCTTCGTTTGACACAGTTTTCTTACAGCTTTCTATAGCAGCTTTTAGTACAAAACTTTTTTGAAAGCAAAAAAAAAAATAGTGGCCACAAGCATAATCCCAAACGAAACTTTAATTTACAAATCACAAGTTTTTATGAGCAAAATTTTCTTTTAGATCAAATTAATTGCACAACTGAGCTTGTCTGTTTAGTATTAACTTCTTTGAATTTACTTCAAACTTTTTTCAGCTTATGATTGCTGTAACAACTTTATATTTGCTTCAAACTTGTTTTCAGCTCAACATTGGAAGCTGCATAACCAAGTTCTAACCAAATTTAAGAGCTTAGCTTAACGTAGAAATAAACTATTACCAATAAAAACGAACTTGCAGCACGATTTGTACAGACTCATCTGCAATATACGGGGGAAAAGGAGCATAGAAATACAACAACAACAACAACAACATCAAGCCTTTATCCCACTACGTGGGTTCGGCTACATGAATTCTTTTTCTCTATTGTGTCCAATTAAGAGTCAAATTGTCATTTAGATCTAATAAACAAAGGTCATTTCTAATATTTTTTAACCAAATCTTTTTAGGTCTGTCCTATCTTTCTTAACCTTGGTTAAATCTAAAAGATCCACTCTCCTAACCGAATCATCAGAAGGCCACTTTTATGTGACCAAACCATCTAAGGAGACTCTCTAATCTTATCTGCCACTGGAGTTGCTCCAACCTTTTCACATATATGCTAATTTTGTATCCTGTCTCTAAGAGCAAAGCCACTCATCCACCTAAGCATCCTCATCTCTGCAACACTTAAACATAATATTATGCTTCTCAATTAATGGCCAACATTCTGCTCCATAAAGCATTGCAGGTCTAACCACCATCTTATAGAATTTTTCCTAAAGTTTGAGTGGTACTTTTCTATCACACAACAAGTCCGATGCATTCCTCCACTTCATCCATCCAACTTGAATTCTGCTAATAATTTCACCATCACTCTGAACAATAAATCCAATATATCTAAAGCATGTACTTTTATTAACGACTTGATCGCTCAAAGTCACAAACCCCCCATTAAATCTATTACTACTAAAATTACACTCCATGTATTCAGTTTTAGATCAACTCAAACGAAAACCTTTATACTCTAAGGTTGACCTCCATAATTCAAGTTTATCTTCAACTCCCTCTTCAGTCTTATCAACAAGAAGAATATTGTCAGCAAAAGCATACACCAAGGAGCATCCTCATACAAATCTCTAATAAGAGCATCCATGACTAAAGATATGGGCTTAAGGCTGATCCGTGATGTAATCCAACTAAAATTGGAAAATACTAGGTCAAACCACTTGAGTTTGAACACAAGTAACAACTACAACATACATATCCCTAATGACTTGAATATAAGCATTATTAATCCTTTTTTTTTTAGGACTCTCCAAAGCACTTCTCTTGGAACTTTATCATATGCTTTCTCTAAATCAATAAATATTATATGAAGATCTTCCTTTTTCTCTCTATACTTCTCCATCAAATCTCTCAATAAGTGTATGACTTACATAGTAGACCTACCCCGCATGAATCCAAATTGATTTTGAGAAACAATAGTATCACATCGTAACCTATGCTCCATAACTCTCTCCCATAGTTTTAAAGTATGACACATCAACTTAATTCCTCTATAATTTGCACAATCTTGTGCATCACCTTTATTCTTAAAGATAGGAATCAGCACACTCATTCTGCACACATCTGGCATATTTTTAGTTTTCAAAATAATATTAAAAAGTTTAGTAAGCCAAGAAATTCCTTCATCTCTTAAGCATTTCCACACTCTAATGGAATATCATCAGGTCCAACAATTTTCCCACACTTCATTTTCTTTAAAGCCTCTCTAACTTCAATTTTAATAATACGCCGGTAAAAACAAAAATCTCTATTTTTATTTAGAGTGTTAAGGTCACTAAAGTCAATCGTACTTTCACATTCTTCAATAAAAAGCTTAGCAAAATATCTCATCCACCTTTGTTGAATATCCTCTTCTAAAAAAAAGTACTTTTTGATCTTCATCCTTAATGCACTTCACTTGAACTAAACCCTTTACTACTCCTATCTCTTTTTTGGCTAACTTATACATATATCTTTCGTCCTATTTAGTATCTAATATATTATATAAATCATTAAAAGCTAAAGTCCTTGCATTGCAAAATGCTTTCTTAGACTTGTTACGGACAACTTTAAATATTTTCCAATTTTTCAGAATTTTTACATCTAAACCAATTTTTATAGCATAGCTTCTTATTTTTGATATTTTCTTAAAATAAAATTTCATTTAACTTTACTACTTGTGCGCTTACAATTTAATCATTTTCACTGTCATTTAATTGATTTGATCTTTAAAATTGCTTCCATGGAGCACTATTTCCAAGCTGAATGAGTTCTTCATGAAATGTTTCAATTCAAAATGTCAAATTATAAGAATGTAAGGGTTCATATTTTGTAAAATGAAAGTAATTATACTTGAAGAATTAATAGTTTTATTCATAGTTCCAATATAATGTTTAGATGAAAACTAAAAACGCAACTCATTTAACATATCCATGTCCCAACTTCCTTGGAGAGCTTATTTCAAAATTTTATAATCTCAGTAAATTTTTTTTTTTCTTTTGGTAGTTGATGTCTCTAAACATGAAGAAATTGCCCAGCATGAAACTCCCTACCATAATTTGACTATTTTTATTTAATTTCATTCAATTTCTCATTAAAGAATTCCGAGGGATATCTTTCTTGGCTTAACAATCCTATAGTACCTACACTAGTTGCATCACAAGAAACATTAAACATCCCAGTAAAATCAGGTATTTTAAGCTAAGATGCACTTATAATCTCAATTAAATCATCATCAAGAAAATCTCCTTTCTTCAAATAATTGCTAATTGGAGCAAAAACAATACTAAAACACTTAATGAATCGCCTATAAAAATTATTAAAACTCTAAACATCATGCATATTAATAACTTAGGTAAATCATTAATTGCTTTATACTTATCAAAATCAATAGACAATTCTTCCCCACACAGAATAAAAATAATAATTTTTTTCTAATAAAAAGTTGCAATACATGATTCTTCTCCTCTTGAAAGTACTACGTATATTAGCTAATAATCCAAAAGAAATTAGTAATTATTCATACAATCATCTAATTAATCCAAATGATCATCTCATGTCATGGTAAAAATTAAATTATCATCAAAATAAACATTTTTTTTTTCCAAATAAAAATTTGCAGTACATAATTCACTCATCACCATTTTTCTAATTCTCATTTGAAGATAGTCGCTTCTCAGATCCAAGAAAATGATTGCAACATCATTCATCATATCTAGCATATCAACCAAACAAGGTATATGAAACATATATCTCATGAGAATTTTGTTAATGACTCTACTATACGCACATGTATACAACATTTTAAATCTTTCTTATGCATAAATAAAGCTGGTATAGCACAAGTACTCAATATTTCCTCTTAAGTAAATCATTAAGCCATCTTTTTAGCTCAAAATGCACAATTTAATTCATCATATAATCAGGTAGATTAGGTAATGATAGCCCAAGACTAAATCAAAAAAAAGATATCCTTAAGTGATGGCAATTCATAACGAAGCTCATTAGGGCAAATATCTTAAAAATCATTCAATACTTATTTAAGATAATAAAGCCACAATCTTATGCATGACACATTAGATCACACCCTCTTGTCAACTTTTGCTTTCAAATGCCTATTAGTTTAGGTTATGCAAAGACTTACTTCATTGGAAGAGCAATAGATTCTTTCTTACTCAAATTTGCTCTTGGACTTTGAATGATTCAAAAGCATCCTTTCCCTATACATCTTGAAAGCATGCATATTGGACCTTCCAAAATGAATAACATATAAATCATACAACCAACGTCTACCTAAAATAATAAGAAAAGTATCCATGGGAGGCTCATCATGCCAAATTTTATTAGTGTAGGAGGCTAATTTAAAAAAACATAAAACTTTAAGATACAGAAATAATAATTTGATCTACCTAGATTACAAATTGCTAATATGATTATGAATGTAATTTTAAGTTTCAAATTTATGTGATCTAAGTCAATCTTAAACACGTCATTCATGCAAGTCACAGTATCAACGATAACTTTTTTCATCATATTTTTGAAATTGGTATGAAACTTTGTAATTCTCTTTTAATTTGATTCAGTCTTAGGAGTAATTATGATGCAACACATAACATTCAAAGGATTATCTATCAACATATACTCAAAACCACTAATTTTCACATAAAACACATGAATATCATCAAAATCTTAAGACGTCATCACCTTTCTCCACCACATTTATATGCAAGTTCCTACTAAGGATTCTTAAACCTAACGCAAATACAAATAATTTTTCCTTAGGTTCTTTGTTAATTGTAGTGTTAATACTCTAAAATGTAGGAGCTGCAACAGATTGAACTTGATTTCCTTAATAAAACAATGGACTCCCACAATATGGAGTACCCTTTTTAATTTATTGCATTAAAAAATCAAAATTCATCAAATAAGTGGTCAAGATATTACAAAGGCAAATATTTATCTTATAGAAGTTACTTCCTTTTAGCATAAGTAGTATTAGTTTACCTTCCTAGCCATTAATTTTCTATACTCATCTGGTATAACTTAGCTTGCCTAATAAATTTCCTTTTTGGAAAATTCACTTTTTGCTCATCAAACATAGTTTTTTCATTAAAAAAAATTATTCCAACGATATGCAGTTCGTAAAAACTTGACATTCAACTTTTTTATCATAAGTAATACTTAAACTTCGAACTGCTTTTGTTATGCCAGCATCTACAACAAAATTTTGATGTCTATAATTTCCATAAGCCTCATTGTTAAACACCTTAAATTGATGAAGAGGAGCAAGAAAAAAACCCTGCATAGACAACTTCGATCTACTCAATTGGCCGCAAGCAATTTATTTCCTTCAATCATCAATAATTATCAATTGCCATCCATAGGTCCCAATTTATAGAAATGAGATTACAAGGAAAAAGCAAAAAATATTTAAATGCAAATCTAATCCAATCCAAACAGACATTCAAATTTAAACATATTCAAATAAAGATAAAACCTAATAAAAAAATTGAAGAAATTCGGCCATAAACAACAATTGAGGTCAAATAGCATGAAAATTAGTTCAATTCAAGTTTGTTATGATCTAGTTTGCCTCCTTGTAAATAGCCTATGGCCACTATAACTTTCATAGAGTAATTTTTATTACATCAATAGCTGTCGATCATGATGATTTCCCAATCATTTTAATATTCAAATTGAATGGGTCCATCCTTGTGATTGGAATTTACTTCACCTTTACATGTATGATTTAAATTCCAAGTTATTAATTCGTTTTCAAATCAAGTTAAAGTCATCACATATTTGATTGCGTTTATTCAACCAAATGATTTAGCAAAGTGGTCAAAATCTCACCCTTTCACAATATGTTGAATTACCATGATAGCTGATGTAGGCAAAGGGGGGGGGGGGGGGGGGGGGGGGGGTGAGGGTCAAAACATTTTGAATTGTAATTTTGGATAGCTCTAGGTCCTCTATGTTCAGCTCATTAATGTCTAGTAGAGAGCATTTTCAGCTCATAAATCTAAAATTAATTGAGGTTCATTCCCCCTTTGTAATGGCTCTTTGGTTTCCCCACCTAGCTCCCCTTTCCATGGCTTCCATTTCCCTTCCCTATGTCTCTTCATTTTTCCCTCCTGATTCTTCTTCCCGTGGTTGGTTTCTTTTCCCTTTGGCTGCTCGTTCCTTTCCCCTTCTTTGTGGCTCTTCTGGCTAGTTGCCTTTTCTGGTTCCACTGTTTTTCTTTTCAGGTCCCCTTTGGCTTCTATTCCAGTTCCCTTGGCTGTTGTTCCGGTTCCCCTGGTTCCTCCCCCTTTGGATCCTGTTCCGGATTCCCTGGCTGCTTTCCCGGTTCCCCTGGCTGCCTTTTTTTAAGTTTTTAGGAGGTTGTTTGGGTGTTGTTCCTGGACAGCCCCTTGGCCTTCTATTTCCCTTTTTTAATTGAGTAAATTGAAGATGTTTTGGGCTATTTGGTTGCCCCTTTTCTCCTATATATATTAGATGTTTTGTAATAAAAAAAAAGGGAGAGATATGATGTAATTTTTGGAATAGAAAACCTAAGGGTTTTTTAGGAAAAGCTTGCGAGCTTTTTCCATTCTTCTTCTCTTCTTCTAGGAAAGCTTGCGAGCTTGTCCTCTCCTTCGTCTCGGCTTCTTACCTCTTTCTTCCCTCCACAAGTTCGACGCCACTTGTATCCTTCTTCTCAAAGCGACGAATGAAATGCTGTTTTAGGAAGTCGTATGTATCGTTTTATTTTTATTTCATAAGTTTGTAAGCGTCTTTTGTTGTATGATCGTCTTTATATGATATTAAGTGGAATCTTTTGAATATCCTTGGAAATCTTGTAATTTGCTTGCAAAAATTGGGGTCTCCCTATATCTTTGCTTGCATCAATTTGGTATCAGAGCCTAGGTTTGTGTTTCCCTAGGTTTTTTGTGTTTTTTTTAAGTGTTTAAAAAATGGAAAATCATAAAAAAATTGAGTCAATTGTGGAAGAATGCAATCCAGAAGATCTTGAAGTCCCTCTTCCAATGGACAGATGAATTCAGACAGAAGGAAGTTCAACAGATCCCCTACAGAATGAACTATACAAGCTTCATATGAAGATGCATCTGTGTACGGAGCGATATATAAAGAAAAGAAAATTTATGCAAGAACAATTCAAGCAAAAACGTGAAATTATTCTAAAAAGGTATGAAGCAAAGATTCAAGAGCTTGATGCGCCTCCTTCATCTCCTCGGAATAAATCTAAAGCAACCTCATCGAGAGATGAGCTTTTTCAACCGGAGGAGAATTGATGTAGGCAAGGGGGGTGTGGGCTCCGAAAATTCGGCCTCGGCCTCCACTCACTTGTGCTTTTTTTTTTCGGAGGAGTTTTAACGGATTTAAGTTCTGGAGTAAATTTTGGGAAGGCAGATGGGTTTGTAGATAAGACACTACCCAGAGATTTCGCCCTCATTTTGCGAGGACTTTTGATCTGAGTTTTGATTTCCTATAGGCACAAGCCCCTATAGTTAATTACCCCTCCCAATAACGAGAGAGAACTTTCGATTAAGGCGAGTCGTCAATCAGATACGTGTAGAGAATACGTGTTATCTGACATATAGTAGCAGTATGGGTTTGGATCTGGGAATTTGAAAAGTTTGATATTTAAAATTGAAAATTTCACCATCTTGCACTTAAAGCAGATGATGGGGGAAATGGATAGTGGCCAGATCAAGATCTCATGGTTCCGTCAGCAGCCATGGGTTACTTCATCTAAGGGAACCTTATAGACCTGGGGTGAATGCATATTTAAGGGGACAAATTTGAATCAACCTTAGCTAATAGAGGGCTTTATGTCCTATCAATCATATCTATTGATTCATTTCTCAAATATTTGATGTCACTAAAGAACGTATTGACTCTGGTCATAACCGGTATTTCGTGGTACCTTTTGGCGGCAAAACCACTTGGTTCAGAGGGCTCCGGGTCATAACCGTTTATCCTGCGATGCCATTTAGCGGCAAAACCGCCGGTCAAATGACACGTACCACGTCCTTATTAATAGGAGATTATTTGAGAATGGATCTTAGTGATATGTTCGACTAAGCATTAACTCTATGTGAGCTGAAGTAAAATTTTAATTTGTCCACCCCGACAAACTGTTGCGGAGAGTGGATAGATTTTGTTTTAAGTGTATTGATTGTTGATTTTAAAATTTAAATTTTAAATATTTTGATTTTGGAATTTTTTTATTTTTTTGGACTTTGTAGAGTTTTGGATTTTGATGGACATTTGGGTGGCATCTTGGAGATATTTGTGAAATTAACCCCTCCGGTTAAGATTTGCATTCAACACGGTTATCATCGGGGTGGTTGGGATCATTCAATTTGAAAATATTTGCATTTTGTAGATGAACCTTGTCAACTCTATCGAGCTGCCGACAGAAGATCATGTTTCATCATAGGCTTTGTACATTTATTAGTGAATTCTCATTATTAGCCTTGAAGGCTTAATATGAATGTATTAAAACAAACATACCAGTCACCACAACCTTATATTTGTTTAATAGTTCGAATCCTGTCGACTCCTATTGATTCGTATAGAAGGATCGGGTTCAAACTTGAATTCACTTATTGACCCGCACAGCATCGCTAGACATCACGTATGTACTTATAACACGTTCGCCAGGGCCCATGCGGGTGGATGATTTTATCGATGAATCTTTCTTATAAAGGGCTTTTAAGGCTTAAAATAAATATATAAAATAAATATCTCGGTCGACCTCGTGACCGATATTTATTTAATCGTTCGAACCGTGTCGAGAAGGATCGGGTTCGAACTTAGATTCAACATTTAGCCCGCGCAGTATCCCTAGACGCCACGTGTGTACCAATAACACGCGTGTCGGGGCCCATGCGGGTTTATGATTACACTTATCCCTTGTGTACATATGTGTATACAAACTACGATGCATGTGCAGGAAAAACTTTGAAATATTTGTAAACGTCTTATGTCCGCTTGCATGGATGTCGCGTATCCGATGGCGTGGCGTAGCATCTTCTAAATAGAGTTGTTCGCTGCTTTATACAGATAGACTGTCGTGCACAACTTGTCTCTTTCTGTAGATAGATTATAATGCACTAACTAATCTCCTGCTTTCACTCGTAGGTGCTTATAGATAGCTTGTTATCTGCACAATGAATTTCCCACGGTAACCCGTACTCGCTTGCACATGATATAGTCCTTTGTATTTTGCTTGTGATTGATTTCTAGCATGTATGATGGGTCTTTACAAGGACTCGTGGGAGCTTGCATTTTGCTATAATCCTTTTCAATTTTGCTCATAGATGGCATTTGGTGAATATGGCAGGTCTCCTATGATGATTTATATGAGCTTGTATTTATTGTAGTTCCTTTCGTATTTTCCACAAATAGCATGTGGTGCATATAGTGGATCTTCTGTGTTGCCTTCTTCAAATAACAGGCGTTGTTGCTTGTATTCCGGGTTCTTCATTGTTGCATATAGAAGACATTTATATTCTCTATAATGGATTTGGCATTATTTGGGCTTGATTGAATATCATTATTCATATGCATTGAAAGGATTGTTGCATTTGTATCTTGGCACTCAGGTTATTGCCTTCATTACTTGTTAATCTCTTCTATTTGCTAAAAGTCTGTGCATTTGCTTGAGACACCCGTTATGAGTGATTGTTACATTCCCTTGCAAGCATAGTGCATTTCCATTAATGTGATCACTTCTTAATGCTCTAGTAGAAGTCTTGTATTGTTAATTACAAGCATATCATTACATTCTCCCCATGATCCTTGCTTGCATAGATAACTTTAGCATTGAATTACATTCCATGTTGCACATTCAATGTTCAAGTACTTCTTCAATTTATTG
Organism: Dendrobium huoshanense; assembly: GCA_016618105.1. Taxonomy (NCBI): domain Eukaryota; kingdom Viridiplantae; phylum Streptophyta; class Magnoliopsida; order Asparagales; family Orchidaceae; genus Dendrobium; species Dendrobium huoshanense. The sequence continues at coordinate 24,365,422 of CM028348.1, forward strand.
TTCTCTGTATGCACCAAGTTCAAAGCTTATGCATTCCATTCAATTCTTTTGGTGTCTTGTAAAGTTCAAGTATAAGTCCAATTTGGGCTCATGTCCACAACACTTAGTTTATTTGATTTCAACTCGAGTTCATGTCCAGACTTAGTTCAGGCTCATAATGAGCATATTACATTCATGTGAGTCCCCTGTACTTTGAATTTTGTTCAATTTCAAATTAAGTCCAAAAGTCCTCTGCATTCAAGTTGTAGTTTGGCTCATGCTCATTGTAGTTCCCTTCTGAATTCGGGTCCAAGTCCTTTGTAATCAAAGTACAAACTCTTTGCTTGAGTTCAATTCTAATTCAAGTTCAATGTCCAAGCATAGTCATGTCCACTTGAATTTGGATCCAAATTGCCCAAGTCATATTCACTTAATACTTGAATCAAATTCAAGTTCAAATTCATTTAGGTCCAAATCTTATTTATTTTCAAGTTCTTTTTTTGATTTGTTTGAGTTCACTAAAGTCATTTGTTGCAAGTCCAAGTTCATTTTTTTGTTAAAGTTCTTGTCTTTAGACAAAATTTCGGCAACCTCCCGACGTCTCCCCTGTTTAGAGGAAAAATCAAGAGGCACTCTACCTGCCACGTTAAGAAAGACGTGCACGGTAGGATTTGTAAGACACCGCGCCCGTAGTTTTTTTTTGTCACCCACCATGCCAAGAAAGGCGTGCATGAGTCTTTAAAAGCAAATATTTGAAAAGGCAGTTCTTTCCCCGCATACGGATACTTACGTTTTTTGCCCCGCCGTGCTAAGAAAAGCGTGCACAGGGATTGCCTGTTTCGTTGTAAGCACCGCACCAAGTTCCCTCCCACCACGCTAAGAAAAGTGTGCATGGGTAGTCCCTTGGCGCGCCACAAACACCAAAAAAGGACTTTAACAGATTACCCGCCGCACCACAAGCGCCAGAGCGAACTTCCTCCCACCGTGCTAAGAAAAGTACGCATGGGTGTTTATTCGCCCCGTTGCAACTGCCGAGGGCGGGTTCTCCCAATTTTAGTATGTTATACCTTGGTGACCTGCGAGGTGGTGGCGGCACGTGGATTGAGGCAAGGGGAGGGCTTCATTTATTATTAAAATTAGAATTAAATATAATTAACTATAAATAATTATAATTAATAATAATTTATTATAATTTATTAAATAATTATAATTAACAATTAATTACTAATTTTTAATTAATTATAATTATAAGTAATAATTAATTATAATAATTATAATTAATTAAATAATTATAATTAATAATTAATTTCTAATTGGTAATTAATTATAATCAGTTAACTAATTATAATTATAAGTATTTAATTAGAATTAATTTATTAATTATAAATATCATATACTATAATTAATTATAATTAAACTAAATTAAACCCCTCCACTTCCTATGTTTGTTGTTCAATGGATTTAAGGGATACGGCCGAAGAAGTGCTTGCAAGGGAATAAGTTACCTTCACTGCAGCGTGTTCCCGTTCTTTGTTCCAATCAAAATGTCGTGACTTCCACCCCAATAGGAAGGGGATGTGGTCAAGGGAGGAAGAGGGAAGAGGTATGGTCTCTCTCTCTCTCTCTCTCTCTCTCTCTCTATCTATATATATATATATATATATATATATATATATATATATATATATATATATATATATCTCTCTCTCTCTCTCTCTCTCTCTCTCTCTCTCTCTCTCTCTCTCTCTCTCTCTCTCTCTCTCTCGGCTTGTGTGAGAGGTCGGCAGTGGAGGTCAAACCGCAGGTTAGAGAGGATAAAGGTCGGATGGGGGAGATGGAGTCGGCTGGAGCAAGCAGTGGATCGAGCTAGGGGTTCGGCCTGGCATCGGTTATATGGAGGTAGAAGCGACCATGGATTACATAAGGTGGAGGGAGATCGGAACTTCGCTTGGGGTTTTCGCGTGGAGAAGAAACAACCCCGAAGGCTTCGTCTGTCTTGGTATTTAACAACGAGAGTTGGGTACGATTGAGCAAGTTATACGCAGATATCGTGGGAGAGGACACGAGCGACGCCGCTTGCAGTGTTACGGACATGAGCAGGATATCAGACAAAGATTTACACGCAGGTAATGATTTTTAAAACCCCTTTCTTTGTTGTTATGTTTCTATTAAAGAGGTTAACAGGGGGGTCAAAACATTTTAAATTGTAATTTTGGAGAGCTCTAAGTCCTCTATGTTCAGCACATTAATGTCTAGTAGATAACCTTTTCAACTCATAAATCTGAAATTAATTGAGGTACATTCCCCCTTTCTAATGGCACTTTGGTTTCCCCACCTAGCTCCCCTTTCCATGGCTTCCTTTTCCCTTCCTTGTGTCTCTTCATTTTTCCCTTCTGGTTCTTTTTCTCGTGCCTGGTTTCTTTTCCCTTTGGCTGCCCATTCCTTTGCCCTTCTTTGTGGCTCTTCGATTTTCACTGCCTAGTTGCCTTTTCCGGTCCCCTTTGGCTGTTGTTTCGATTCCCTTGGCTGCTGTTCCGATTCCCCTGGTTCCTCCCCCTTTGGATGCTGTTCCGGATTCCCTGGCTGCTGTCCCAGTTCCCATGGCTGCCTTTTTTTGGGTTTTTAGGAGGCTGTTTGGGTGTTGTTCCTGGACAGCCCCTTGACCTTCTATTTCCCCTTTTTAATTGAGTAAATTGAAGATGTTTTGGGCTGTTTGGCTGCACCTTTTCTCCTATATGTATTAGATGTTTTGTTATAAAAAAGGGGAGAGATATGATGTGTGATTTTTGGAATAGAAAACCTGAGGGTTTTTGTTGGAAAAGATTGCAAGCGTTTTCCATTCTTCTTCTCTTCTTCAAGGAAAGCTTGCGAGCTTGTCCTATCCTTCGTCTCGGCTTCTTACCTCTTTCTTCTCTCCACAAGTTCGATGCCACTTGTATCCTTCTTCTCAAAGCGGCAGATGAAATGTAGTTTTAGGAAGTCGTATGTGTCGTTTTATTTTTTTATTTCATAAGTTTGTAAGCGTCTTTTGTTGTATGATCGTCTTTATATGATATTAAGTGGAGTCTTTTGAATATCCTAGGAAATCTTGTAATTTGCTTGCAAAAATTGGGGTCTCCCTATAATTTTGCTTGCATGACTAACCTAAAGATCTAATTACCAATTTGATGTTAAACAATTTAGGCTTTACATATCCTAATGCAATTAGAAATGTTGTAAAAAAGAACATCACACAAAGAAAATTAGAATTTACAAATCAAAGATAGCTTAATATGCATAATCTTCTTTTAAGTGCAAACAATAAAATACGAGAATTAGGATTCAAACAATAATGCAATGATCAAATAAATCTTAAAAACTAAAAAGAAATTTGAAACATATAAAATCACTAAGCTATTGCAATTTTTCACCACAATTAGAGTTCCAATTGTATCGAATTTGAACAAAATTAAATAACTCTAGCAAGCCAATAACAAATTATTTGGAAGAAAATAGATCTGTACGAGTGAATAACTTCCCCAAAACAACATAATTGCACTTCTCCACATTCGAAGAAATCACACATCCAATATAAACAAAACATTGAAATTAAAATAATAATTTTTATTGAATTCAAAAGCTTAATAATGATATAAACAGACTATATATTTATAGACTTTTCATCCATAAATAAGTTAATCGATATAGTTGATTCCTAGATGTGGATAAAATTACACAACTAAAATCCTGAAAAGTCCTATCGCATAAGACATGCCACATAAATCAAGCAGCCAAGGATAGTTCCTAAAAGATACCAGGGTCTGCAGCAACGCCCATGGTTAGGTAGGTATCACTACCAAACACAAGTTTATTTGGGAAAACCGTTAAATCATTTCATTTAATTCCCCATTTTTATTTGTTGCACAAATTGTAAACAAAAAACACTGTAGTAATGTCAGTCCAACTCAATCTATAATTAATTTTCTGATCCTTGTATTTTTAAAGTCTTTGATTGAACTATTTTGCCTTTATTGTGTTTATGATAAAGGATAACAAAGCGCCCATAACTTACTTTTAATTATCATCTTCTGCCCTGTTCTTTCTTTTTCACACATTTCTTGGCTACAAAATGTGTTATCATGTATATTAAGGTGATCAAACGCAAGGAATTATGAAGTTATTCCTAGTTTTATTTTGTAAACAAAAAGCATTAAAGATAATTATTTCTTTATAAAATTTAATTAATTGTAAAAAAGTAAGCTCTTATGTTCCCTTCATTTAGGGAAATCTAAGGAGATACATGCTTTAGCAATTGGATTTAGTTTTGAAAAAATTGCAAATGTTGACCTCCTAATGTAATGCAAATAATAGCTTATTCAACTTTATTTAAATAAATTTAAAAAATCAATATATTTAACTATTTCTAAACTTGTGCTGTTCAATCTGCAAGGATATCATCATTTGTCAGAACATAAGAAACCTTCTAGATCTAGTAGCTAATTTATAGGATTAATTAAAAAAACGCACAACATAGATGCGTATGTTCCAAGAAATCATAAAAAACAGTAATCAAATGACAAAAAATAAAAATATTATATAGCCACCATCCAATCAATAAAATGTTCAGTATGTGTGATAACAAGTTTCTTGCCATCCAGCTAAATTGACTAGGCAGGACTTTACACGCATACAAAACCAATGGATAAACCCAACTAAACACCCCTCCATCAAACACCTTCAATAAAATAAATTAGAAAAGGTTTTGGGAAATTTTTAGTCAGCTCGGTGAATGCAATGAGGATGTTAGATGAGAATTGGTCATCTTTCTGTTATTGACATGTCAGTTATCAAATTTTAATTTAAGTATCTTTCAATCTGGTATTTATCCTCAAATATATAACCTGCCCAAGGTAAGAAGACACAAGCTTCCCATTTCATGTAGATGTTATTGCTCCAGCCTAGGGGTGTCAATTTCGGGTCACGGGTCGGATTCGGGTCGAACCCGGAACTGACCCGGGTTCAAATGGGTCGACCCTAACCCGACCCGGTTAGGTAAACGGGTCGGAAATGCAAACACGGACCCGACCCGGCGGGTTGCCGGGTTGACCCGACCCGACCCGGGAAGGTCGCGCGCGGTGCGCAGGGTTGCGCAGTGCGGCGGGGTCGCGCGGAGCGGCGGGGTCGCACGAGGGCGCGGGGTCGCGCGAGGGCGTGGTGCGCGGGGTCGCGCGGTGCGGCGTGGTCGCGCGAGGGCGCGGGGACGCGCGTGGTCGGGCGAGTCGCGCGTGGTCGGGCAAGGCGCGTGGTCGCGCGGGTCATGTCCGCGTGGTTAGGTTAAAACAGGTTGGCGGGTCAACCCGGCAACCCGTCGGGTCAACCCGAACCCAACCCGTTTTATAAACGGGTCGAAATCTCTAACCCGACCCGGTTCGGGTTCGGGTTGACCCAAACCCGAAATTTTCGGGTCGGGTTCGGGTCGGGTTTTCGGGTCGGGTCAAATGTTGACAGCTCTACTCCTTCCCCATTGTTCATCTAAATCGGCATCCTTATCTCTTTTATATATCTTACATTGCTAGAATGAAAGTAAATAGAGGTCGTTCCCAACAACATCACAAGAAGCACCCATGGAAGCAGAATTGGAACGGTTGCTGAAGAGCTCATAGTAGTTCATTATAGCATGCTTCTGATCAAAGATTAAGCTCTAATGAACAGACTCGAACAAAAATGTGTAATGTTTAACATAAAATTCAATCTGTTAAGAAGCTAAAATTAGATAAATGATTGTTGGATAAAACAATTTAATGGCTGATAGCAAACCTGAGACCAACTTTAATGAGCATAAAAATGTTATTTCATCTATTCAACAGATATTTATTACAGTACCTGAGAGCTAGAAAACTAGTAATCTGAAGGAAGCTCGGTTCTCACCTTAAGAAACATTACTTGTATCTTCCTTGTTTTTTTTTTTCGTTTTAATAATGAAAAGATATTGCTTATCAGTGTAATAAGCCAATCATCTGACACAACTAACAGAGGTACAGCTGTGATCTGCATTGGCATGATTACTAAGATAATTCATTAAGCGAACACCAATAAGAAAGCAACTTCTAAAAGACATTTAAATGATAACTTACACAGGAATGTTTACAAATTTTAAGGCTATGGATTCAAATACTGCAATTGATTATATTGTTATTTTATTCAACATTGTTTGCTTGGGAGCCGCGATATTTTTCCACCTATATCATATATTTTGTTTAGTATACTTTCTTTCTATTTTCCTTTCCTTGTAACTTTTCACCTGTACCTCAAACGAAATAATTTTCACCAACAACTTAAATTCCATGATTACATGCTCAAATTTCCAGTAATAACACAGCCTCAGAAAGAGAAGCAAATTATCACAAAACACTGAACGAGGTTCCTTTTGCTCCATCTCCTATGACAAGTTGATGGTAGATTTTCATACTAGGTACTATGATGTGCAATGATATAAAAACGTGCTTTGTGATTTTTCCTAGTTCTATAAAGCAAAAAATGTTTAAAACTTCACAAGACTCGTATCTCATTTGCATATCACACAACTCCCTTAACATGCAGTTTTAAGCATTGCATAAAATTGCATATTGTATGGTATGCATGTCCGTCCATCCCTAAGTTTTGAAAATGCTTCCTAACCATTTATGACATTTTCCCTTTCACATGTGAAAAAACATATATAAAAAAAACATAAATTCATATATGCAACAAAAAAATCAGTTTGTTACAGAATAACTCTAACTGAGATTACTTGCCCTAAATGGTTTAAAAAATAATAAGAAACTCAAAATGAAGCTCAAGCTAAATATCAAGAACATAACTCACACTTTTTGTCATTACCCTTTTAAACTGCAGATACCCTATGGATGCAATTCTAAGCTATCAGAAATGAAAACTAATACCACACAATTGAAGAAGATTGGTGATTATCGGTAAGGAACAAATATTGGCATGTGTAATTAACTTACACAACTGCAGAAGTTGTTGATATACAATTCAACAAGAAAATGCATTTTTTAGTTTAAGCAAATTGATAAAAGTGCTTTTCGCAGATACAGCAACATGCATACATTCAACGCAAAACTCATCTGCCAATCTCTCTAGATTTCCTGAACTGTAATGGCCCAGAAGCTTCAAAAATTGAAATACACCCACATACTGTTTGGGCTAAATGTAAGGTCAAGGATAAACATTTTCTCTAAAATTTTCCCTCTTCAAGCATTACTATGAAAACTTGTCAATGCTACATATTTCTCCTTATTTACAATATTGTTCAAAATTATTTTATTATAAAAACCACCTCCCATAATCAGTGCACGGAACTCCCACTACTACAGTGTCTGAAGAGGGTTTTTGCAAATTACGATCCTCCCAAAATTAATTATATCTTTGCATTGCTATTTATCATTTACTAAAGTAGAGAGTTATCGCTTACGTGAACCATAGTTCAGTAATTTTGACGAAACAAGTCCTTCAAAATGTAGTAGAAAAAAATTAAAGAAAAATAATAATAATAATCTTTCTGAAAAAATAGCGCTCGTTCAAGCATACTCTCTGTATACGGGAAGTAAAATATCTCTATCTTGGCATTATAATAAAATAAAATAAAAAAAATCTTGGCATTATAATATAACTAAAACCTGCTTCTGCAGTCAGCATTCCAACCCAACCAAATAGTGTTTTTTTTTTCCTTCCTAATAAAACACTGCAATACTTCTTATTAGTGTCATTTCAAGCCTTAGATATCTTTATAGGTTTCATTTCAGTTGAAAGCCAAAGCATGAAAGATCTCCACAGTATTTAAAAATACTTGAAGTTTCCTCAACATATTTTCCAAAACAAGATTTGCATATCAAGCAGACTGAAGTGGAACTTAAATGAATCATGTAAATCGGCAGAACTCAACAAGCAGACTAGCATGCAATAGTACATTATAGAATAAAAAATAGTTGCAAAGGCAATATTAAGTATTTTCACGTAGTAACCAAAGTTTTTCAACAAGCCATGACTCCAGATTTCCAAGTTTAAAATTGAAGCTGCGTGGAAGATAAAAAAAGAATTTTATCAAACTTTGTTTAATGATCAAGCATCAAGTCCAGCAACTCCGAAGGAAATAAGAGAACTTCCCAAAAGAAAACGTAAGTTCTGAGTATTCAGAAGCAACACAATGATCCATGCATATACATTGGATATACAAACTTGATGTAGAACTATATGCGTAATTGGAGATTTGCACAAAAAGATTTCAAGAGCAACTTTTGATTCTCGTTTAAAGCGATTAAAACAACAATGTAAAACAATTAAGTAGTTATTTCGCTTAGGCTAAACTACACAAGAGACTAAGCAAGATCAAAACACATAGGAAAAATAAGTTGTTGCATGCGAAGTAGTTTCCAACTTAATCCTTGTTTAACAACGGGATCTAAAAGCAAAGAAGTAACAAATCCTACGAATACTAGTGGATGGTAACAAGTAGACACAATCTCTTGCTTTGAACAACTTCTCACTAAGAATTTGGAATTCGAAAGTAAAAGTATCAAGGAGGAGAAAGAATCACCTTCACGGAGAGACGTCGTAGAAATCCCACGTACCTTCCAATAATTGTTCCGTCCAAGGTTAGATGAATTCTTCTCGACGAAACGGCATGATGTGCAAGGTTAAACTCAAGTTCCGGATTGATCTTCCATCTCCAATCAAAGAAGGAGCTACACCTTTGTTCAAGGCGACGTGTAGATCCTCCACGATAGCAACTACGCTTGACGAATGACCAAGGTCGACGAACTAAGATGTCCTCTTCATTGGGGCTGAAGAAGTAGCCAAAATCCTTCCAAAATCTGAAATGATTTTCAGATTTCCTGGCCAAAATCTGAGAGACAATCTCAGATTTTCTCTAAGGAGAAACTAGAGCTTTTGGGAGAAGCTTATGCAGAGAATTTCAAGAGCAGCTTTCATGAGAGGAAAGAGAATTTGGCAAAACAGAGGGAGCACGGGTAGGCTTAGGCGGCAGCAATTAGGGTGGGATAGGAAAATTCTTTCCAAAACCAGGGAGTAGAAAAGGCAAGAAATAAAGAGGTTTTGATTCTTGGGAAATTCGGCCAAAGAGCAAAGGAAATAATATGAATTATTTCCTAAATGAGCTTGTGTATTGATTAAGAAATAAATCTCAAATTCACTCATATAAGGCCGGCGGCATGCATGGGCAAGGGGAAATTCAATGTGGCTAATTAAGGATCCTTAATTGGGTTTAAAAAATTAGGAAGGTAAATAAATTCATCCAATTTGAATTTCAAATTCAAATGGATTCAAAATTGAAACTTTCCTTAATTGGACAAAATAACTCATGCAAGGATTTGAAATTGAAATTGAATAATTCAAAATCAGATCAATTCATAAATTAATTCCAACCAAAATAGGAAACCTTAAGGGGGTGGGCGGCTTGCAATATCCGGCGGCTCAATGGGATTTGGCCGGCGGTTTTGATGAGGCCGTGGGTGGTAGGGGGGAACCAAGGTGGGGTTCGAGTGGGGCAATGGCGGCCGGAATTTGAGTGGGGTGTGGGCTCGGGTGAGGAGGGGAGTTGGCCGGCGGTGTAAGCAAGAGAAGGTAAGAGAATGTAGGGAAAGGGGAGGGGAAACCAAGAGCCACCGGCGGTGACTGTTGGGTACGACGGGTGGCCTCTCCTAGGCTCCACCAAGCTCTCAAACTCTCTCTCTCTCTCAAGCCTTCACAAAAGCTCCAAGAAGAAGAACATGCAGGAAATTTCTTTTCATTCATTCATTAACCATCACAAGTACAAGAAAAGGCCTATAAATAGCCTACTACAAAGACACAACATGAAAGACTAAAATACCCTCGAGGGGCTACAAGACTCAATCCCTCAAGCAAGGGTAAAAAGGGAAAAGTGCTGAAATAAAATACACCAAAATAAAATGATCATACTAAAATCAAAAATACATCGGGTAAATCGTAGCCGTAGATCTACGGCCACGTCGACGGTAGACTTTCCAACTGATGTCCCCATCATTCTCCCGGGGTGGGAGAAAACTCGACTCCGTCGAGTAAGAATCTCTCTCGTAAAGCTCCAAAGCATCTGGGTCTATCCGCTGCAGCTCCTCGCGGTCTATCCACGTGTCTTCCGATTCAGGTTTTCCTCTCCACCTGATCAAATACCTTCTCCTTCCTCCTTCTTTTGTAGAGATAATGTCATCACTCAAAACTGTGTCCACTTTATCAGCCATGGGTAGTTTGGGAATGGTAGGAAGGGGGGGCAAATTTGGGTTTTCCAAAGGTGGGGTTATATCAGGCTGTTGCAAAAATGGGTTGGGTGGATTGAAATCAGGGCCTTCATAAGCCACTAGATCCTCAATGTTAAAGGTCGGGTTGATGTTGAAATCCTCGGGGAGGTCTACCACATATGCATTGTCATTAATTTTCCTTAGTATTTTGAAGGGCCCAGCACTCTTGGCGTGTAGTTTCTTAACAGTTCCTTGTGGGAATCGTTCCGGACGGATCCGCACCATCACGAAGTCACCTACTTTAAAAGTTTTAAATCGTCGTTTTAAATCAGCATATAACTTGTAATCTTTGTTGCCCTTTTCAATGTTTTGTGCAATTTCCTTATGCAATTCATGCAGATGTGATGCAAATGCAGATGCAGACTCAGAAATTCTATACATAGAACTCATAGGAATCAAATCTAAAGGTTGTCTAGGCTTAAACCCGTATACAATCTCAGAAGGACTTAGACCCGTGGTTCGGTTGACAGAATTATTATACGCAAACTCAGCAGTGGGTAGGATAGTGTCCCAGTCTCTAATATGATCCCCAACCAAAGAACGCAGTAAGTTTCCCAAACTTCTATTAACTACCTCTGTCTGGCCATCCGTCTGTGGGTGAAAGGCAGTGGAGAATTGTAGCTTAGTACCCATCTTCATCCACAGGGTTTTCCAGAAGTAACTCGTAAACTTGACATCTCGATCCGATACAATGGTTTTGGGTAAACCATGCAAACGGACGACCTCATTAAAGTAAAGCTTGGCAATGTGAGAGGCGTCAGATGTTTTGGAACAGGGGAGGAAATGAGCCATTTTAGAAAATCGGTCTACAACCACGCATATGGCATCATTTCTTCGTAGTGTCTTTGGCAGGCCTAAAATAAAATCCATACTGACGTCCTGCCAAGGACAACTAGGCACAGGTAATGGAGTGTAAAGCCCGGTGTTCTACTTACGCTGCTTGGCTAGCTGACACGTGTGACACCTAGCAACCATTCTACCAACATCTCTCTTAAGGCTTGGCCAAAAGAAACGGTACTCAACAGCCTCAATCGTCTTATCTCTCCCAAAATGTCCAGCGAGGCCCCCAGCGTGAAGTTCCCACACAAGAAATTCCCTAAGGGAGGTGCGAGGTACACAAAGCTTTTGGGCTTTGAAAAGGTAACCATCATCCAAGAGGAAATCGTCCACGAGGCGGGTGCTGCCCGTGGACAGGGAAGAGTAAATTTCTTTGAAGTCTGGGCACTCAAGATAATCCATCTTCATCTGATCGAAACCCACGACTTCCGTTCTCAACTCAAGAGTAGTCATCATCCGTCGGCTGAGAGCGTCAGCAGCCTTATTCTCGACCCCTGCCTTGTGTCTGAGAGTGTACGTGTACTCCTGAAGAAATTCTACCCATCGGCCATGTCGGGCATTAAGTTTCTTTTGAGAATTAATGTATCTCAAAGCCTCGTGATCCGAAAAGATGACGAACTCTTGCGGGAGCAAGTAGTGCCGCCAGTAGCGAAGGGATTGGATCACGGCGTAGAATTCCTTATCGTACGTGGAGTAACGCTGCCTAATTTCATTCAGCTTCTCGCTGAAATATGCTACCGGGTGACCCTCCTGGGAGAGGACTCCTCCAATTCCGACCCCCGAAGCATCGCAGGTCACTTCGAAGACTTTAGAGAAGTCAGGAAGTCTCATCACTGGAGCTTCCACCATTCGTTTCTTAATCTCATCAAATGCTCTGGTGGCAGTCGGGGTCCAATGAAAATCACCCTTCTTAAGACAATCGGTGATAGGTGATACTATGGTGCTGAAATTTCGGATGAATCTCCTATAGAAGGTGGCTAACCCATGGAAGCTGCGAACTTCCCGGATGTTCTGAGGGACGGGCCAGTCAACTATGGCTCTAACCTTCTCGGGGTCGGCAGAAACACCTTGTGCAGATACAATAAAGCCCAGAAAGATGACTTGGTCCACGAGGAAAGTACATTTCTTAGGGTTGGCATAAAGCTGTTCTTTCCTCAAGACATCACAAACCTGCCTAAGGTGGTCAAGGTGCTGATCAACAGATTGGCTATAGATAAGTATGTCATCAAAATAGACGACAACAAACTTACCCATAAAGGGGCGCAACACCTGAGTCATAACCCTCATAAAAGTGCTAGGGGCATTACTCAGTCCAAAGGGCATAACTAACCATTCATAAAGGCCATCTTTCGTTTTGAAAGCGGTTTTCCACTCATCACCGGGTCGGATCCGGATCTGGTGGTACCCACTCTTAAGGTCAATTTTGGAGAATAAAGTTGCACCCGTCATCATATCGAGCATGTCATCGAGTCGTGGAATAGGGAATCGATATTTGACGGTGATCTTGTTGATAGCACGGCTATCAACACACATTCTCCAAGTTCCGTCCTTCTTAGGTGTGAGAAGGGCCGGCACCGCACAGGGACTAAGACTCTCCTTAATGAAACCTCGCTGCAGTAACTCGTCAACCTGCTTCTTAAGCTCGGCATGTTCCGAGGGGTTCATGCGGTAGTGGGGCAGGTTTGGTAGGGAGGCTCCAGGGACGAAGTCGATAGCATGCTGAATATCTCTAAGCGGTGGTAACTGATCGGGGAGATCATCGGGAAAGACATCAGCATACTGCCCTAAAATAGGCTGTACCTCCTCAGGAATGGGCTCGTCAGATTCAGGGGAAATCTCACGGCCAACTAAGGCAAACAGAGGGGCGCCTTGGGAAACTTCAGTAATTAGAACCTTGGCGGTGACAAGGTTCACCCCTTTTTTGGATTTGGTTGGGTTGGATTTCGTGGTATCCGTAACCCGGGGTTGTGATGGCAAGAGCTTAATCTTTTTGCCCACATGTTCAAACACACAGGTGTTTGAACGACCATAAATGTGGACATCGTTATCGTAGATCCAGGGGCGACCTAGCAAAATTTGTCCAACATTCATGGTCAACACATCGCACCAGACATTCTCCTTGTAAGAGGCAAAGGAGATGGGTACGTGGCTACGTTCCTTCACCTCCAAGGCGTTGGAGTTGACCCACGATACCTTATACGGGTTGGGGTGAGGAACGGCAGACAGACCTAACTGGGATACCATGCTGGAGGAAACAGCATTAATGCAACTACCACTATCCACTATGACTTTACAGTTCTTGTCTTTGATTTTGGTGTAGGTATGGAAAATCGTGGTCCTACGCCAGTCATCAGTGGGTGTCGGGTGTGATAGTGCACATCTCACCACGCAGATGGGAGAGGTATCCGGCTTTTGAAGGCAATTGAGGACCGTAGTGTCGTCCTCCTCCTCGAAGTATTCGCCTTCTTCTTCAACTTGGTGGACCTGATCAACCTCGGGCTCAAGATCGTCCTCAGTTACTTCCTCAACGATCGAAACCTTGTAAGGACTGGAGCACTGTGAAGCGATATGCCCATACCCCTGGCATCGAAAACACTTGGTTCCGGGATTAGGCCGAGGGGCATCCGTGGTAGGAGGCTTACTTCTAGAATCAGATCTAAGTGCAGGTGGACCCGTGGGTGGTCGGGTCGTGCTCCCCGAAGTAGGTCGTGAAACAGGAGGGTGCGAGGTGGAACTACCGGCTGATCTATACGAAGGTCTAGAGTCATGAGATCGACTCGGATGCTGAGAGCGGGACTCCTCTAGATCAAGCACTAGGCTGTAGGCGTTCTCCAGTGTAGTGACATTCCGGGCAAAAAGTTCATTGCGTAAGTCTTCTCGCAGTCCGGTACGAAACATCGACAAAATTTGCGCGGGGGTGGTTGAGGTCTCCCCTTTGCAACGAATCAGGTAATCATCGAAGGATGCTATGTAATCCTTAACGGGTTTGCTTCCTTGGGTAAGTCGGTTCCATCTGTCAAGGAGTCTAGGGAAGTAAGACGGAGGTAGATACTTCTGTTTAAGTTCACGTTTCATGGACGCCCAATCAGTAATGGGGTACTCGTTGCGGGACTCCCTAAGACTTTCTAAGTTCGACCAGAATTGGCTAGCCCTTCCAACAAGCTTCATCTCCGCGAACCTAACCTTTCTAGCTTCAGAAATATTATACCACTTGAAGAAGCTATCCATACCTTTGATCCAATCAAGGAAGAGCTGCGGATCTAAGGTGCCATCGAAAGTGGGTGCTTCTACCTTGATATTCTTCATCAAGTGTATGTCGGGGTCATGGTTGGTGTCGTGTATGTAATGAGGATTTTGATAAGGGGCACGCGGGGGCCCATCATCTTGAAAAGTATCATCCCCATACATGGAAGGTGGTCGAGAAGGTGTGTAAAGGGGTGCTTGGTTCTTACCTCGTTCTAGATTGTCGAACCTATCAGTTGTCTGTCGCCGAAGTTCCGCTAAGTCTGATTGGTTCTCTTTAAGTTGCTGACTAATCGCAATTTGACCTACCAACAGGTCTAAAGTCCTGCTAAGTTGTTCCGGGTCCATTTCTAAACACAGTGGGGTACCTAGAAGGTTTTCTAGGAAGTGGACAGCAAACCTACAGCAGGGAAAACACTCTATCGGGACTCTAAATGGTGCTGGAAACTCTTGGACAGCAAGCTACAAAGAAGGGTTAACGTCCTAAATGCAAATGCTGAAGTGGGGAAGTGAATGACAGCACTTAGGCACCTAAACAGTGAACCTACAGCACACTAAATGTTGCAGGAAACAATGTGGTCAGCCACTAAACAAGGTGCAAAGTGATTTCTAGACAACTAGACGAGTTAATACTAAGAGGGCAGCAAATATATGGCAAAACCAACACGTATTGATTACTAAATGCATGCAGAATTTTCTGGACAGCAAATGTAAATGTTGATTAAGATGTTTTTATAGATGTTATGCATGCCAAAATAGTTATGCAAGCCTAATTAATATCCTAGGATGACTTCTAGCAAGAGTATCGCATGCTAGCCATGCTCTGATACCAAGATGATGTAGAACTATATGCGTAATTGGAGATTTGCACAAAAAGATTTCAAGAGCAACTTTTGATTCTCGTTTAAAGCGATTAAAACAACAATGTAAAACAATTAAGTAGTTATTTCGCTTAGGCTAAACTACACAAGAGACTAAGCAAGATCAAAACACATAGGAAAAATAAGTTGTTGCATGCGAAGTAGTTTCCAACTTAATCCTTGTTTAACAACGGGATCTAAAAGCAAAGAAGTAACAAATCCTACGAATACTAGTGGATGGTAACAAGTAGACACAATCTCTTGCTTTGAACAACTTCTCACTAAGAATTTGGAATTCGAAAGTAAAAGTATCAAGGAGGAGAAAGAATCACCTTCACGGAGAGACGTCGTAGAAATCCCACGTACCTTCCAATAATTGTTCCGTCCAAGGTTAGATGAATTCTTCTCGACGAAACGGCATGATGTGCAAGGTTAAACTCAAGTTCCGGATTGATCTTCCATCTCCAATCAAAGAAGGAGCTACACCTTTGTTCAAGGCGACGTGTAGATCCTCCACGATAGCAACTACGCTTGACGAATGACCAAGGTCGACGAACTAAGATGTCCTCTTCATTGGGGCTGAAGAAGTAGCCAAAATCCTTCCAAAATCTGAAATGATTTTCAGATTTCCTGGCCAAAATCTGAGAGACAATCTCAGATTTTCTCTAAGGAGAAACTAGAGCTTTTGGGAGAAGCTTATGCAGAGAATTTCAAGAGCAGCTTTCATGAGAGGAAAGAGAATTTGGCAAAACAGAGGGAGCACGGGTAGGCTTAGGCGGCAGCAATTAGGGTGGGATAGGAAAATTCTTTCCAAAACCAGGGAGTAGAAAAGGCAAGAAATAAAGAGGTTTTGATTCTTGGGAAATTCGGCCAAAGAGCAAAGGAAATAATATGAATTATTTCCTAAATGAGCTTGTGTATTGATTAAGAAATAAATCTCAAATTCACTCATATAAGGCCGGCGGCATGCATGGGCAAGGGGAAATTCAATGTGGCTAATTAAGGATCCTTAATTGGGTTTAAAAAATTAGGAAGGTAAATAAATTCATCCAATTTGAATTTCAAATTCAAATGGATTCAAAATTGAAACTTTCCTTAATTGGACAAAATAACTCATGCAAGGATTTGAAATTGAAATTGAATAATTCAAAATCAGATCAATTCATAAATTAATTCCAACCAAAATAGGAAACCTTAAGGGGGTGGGCGGCTTGCAATATCCGGCGGCTCAATGGGATTTGGCCGGCGGTTTTGATGAGGCCGTGGGTGGTAGGGGGGAACCAAGGTGGGGTTCGAGTGGGGCAATGGCGGCCGGAATTTGAGTGGGGTGTGGGCTCGGGTGAGGAGGGGAGTTGGCCGGCGGTGTAAGCAAGAGAAGGTAAGAGAATGTAGGGAAAGGGGAGGGGAAACCAAGAGCCACCGGCGGTGACTGTTGGGTACGACGGGTGGCCTCTCCTAGGCTCCACCAAGCTCTCAAACTCTCTCTCTCTCTCAAGCCTTCACAAAAGCTCCAAGAAGAAGAACATGCAGGAAATTTCTTTTCATTCATTCATTAACCATCACAAGTACAAGAAAAGGCCTATAAATAGCCTACTACAAAGACACAACATGAAAGACTAAAATACCCTCGAGGGGCTACAAGACTCAATCCCTCAAGCAAGGGTAAAAAGGGAAAAGTGCTGAAATAAAATACACCAAAATAAAATGATCATACTAAAATCAAAAATACATCGGGTAAATCGTAGCCGTAGATCTACGGCCACGTCGACGGTAGACTTTCCAACTGATGTCCCCATCAAAACTACAATGGATACATGCCTTAATGTTCAAACTTTCGAATTTTAAACAGCCATAAAATAATAAATGAAGTAAATACTGCTTGAAATATAGGCATATTTGAAATATTTCATTCATCTCTCTGCTTACTTAAGGCCTTATATGTCATTGGTAAATATATTTCTACTATCCTAAATTTTGGATCGTAAGAACTGATTATCTTGTTCAAGTCTAGTAATCTTTTTATTCTTTATTCGTAGTTATTCATGTTATCATTAAGTTGTCGTCATTTCAAGTACATCAAAACCACTTTAGTTCAACAAAGTAAACAAAAACAAGTTATGAAGGCCAACTTAGCAGTTAGTGACAACGCCCAAATTAAACTATATCCCTTGATGACAAAAAGACACAAAGGACTAAAGAATCTTATTTCTGAGATGACATAAAAGCAGAAACTAACAATTAGAATGAAAAATCCCAATTCTCAGGTATAGTAATTATCTTCCTGTTTTCATGGTGAAAACTTACACATAGCTACTTAGTACATGAGCTTTCATTCAGTTTAATGCAATCTTTAGCACAAGCTCTTCCAACTTTTTCATTCAATTATTCTCTATAATGTCAACTCTAATTTGAATAAAATTGAAAGTTCCATCCTTGGATCACTCCAATTGTTTCAATTCCACATTTACTGTAGAATAGATTGGCTTTTGAAATAACGAATGAATGCTCAAATAATGTCTTGCCAAGTTCCGGAAATAAAATCTTTCACTCAATGACAGAATACTAATAACTTGTGAAAGTCAAATGCATGAAAGAAATTCCAACAAATCGGTTGGGAGAAAAAAAAAACAGGGTTTAATGCCTTGCATATGATATATAATTCGATTGAAGCATAGTCAAATAAAACTGAAAGTTATATGCGACAGTATAGTGAACTAGCAATAATTACAAGAACATCTGTAGATGTGTCTTCAACAAATAAGCAAAATTCATTATTTAAAAAGGTAAATGGTACGCACGGATCAGCTCTCAAGCATACAAAAAAAAGTCTGAAATAGTATTACCTAGACTGTAATTATAGGGCAAATCAACACGTTAGGATTATATCAAATAACCTCAAGGGTAATAATGTAAATACTTAACAAAAACCTTGTAATAACAAAACTTAATTGGAACTGTAATATGAGTGGTTTGCTATGGTACCCACCTATTTATTACAGTATCCAAAAAATAGATAGATCGACGAAACTAAGGACTGATTTCAGGAGATCCTGGTGACTGTTTGACATAGAAGAAACGCACTTGGCGCTTCTTTGTTTGAAAATTGATCAAAGTGGGAAATTGAATACTTTTGTATTCCTGGTGATTTTATGAGGGGAATTCTTCTTTTATTCCTATTATTTCTTTTTTTGGTTTCCTACTTAAGAAAGATTGCTCCAAATTTTATAAAATCTTCACATTCCATGTTAGTTTTCTGAGAGATGATTCGATTTGTCTTATTATTCCCATCACACTGGACTGTTCCATATATTTGTTAGTGAATTTACATGAGACTTCTTGCCCCATGGATGTAGGTCATTCGTAATTGAGCAACATAAATCCCAGTGTTCTTGCTTGTGTTGTAGTGTTTATTATTTAATGTCATATTTAGGCGTGGTACAAGTTTTGTTTTATCCTAAGGTTAATCCTATTGATCTCATTGGCGGCTGGCACTGACAAATCAAGGTGTTTTGAGCACTTTAGTTACAACGAAGTAGTACTAGAGTAGCCAGTTTAAACTTAAGATATAGCATCATCAAAGCCTTCCACTAACTTAACCAAATATGGCTGAGAAATTCAATGGGAATAAAAATTTCAATATCTGAATAATGAATATGAGAACATTTTTATCTAAGGAGGGTTTGTTTATAGCTCTAAAGGAGAAGTATTCCCTAATTGGCACAAATGAAGATAAGTAGATGGATCATTCACAATTTATGAGACAAGGAACTTCACAATATTAGAGCGCCGCACAAGATTTAAGGGCCTTAAATATTTTTTCTTAGAAAAATTGTGGCAATTTTAGCTAGATCCGAAAAATAAGTTCCCACCAAGAAATACTCTCAGAGTCTGGGCATAGGAACCATTATAAGGCAACACTAGACCAACTTTCAACTTTAAGTTTGTCGAGTTTAGCAAGCCATCCACTTACTTGGTTGGCAATATTCGAATGGAAATGAAACCAATGCATTGAGCCAACCCACCTGCCTGATGGGATTAGGATGCCAAGTGAACTTGTCCCAAAGAAATATTTGTCTTGGCAACCCGTTAGGATTTGCTTGGCAAATGACTAACTCAATGACACATGTCTCAACCACTCTTTAACAAGTCAATCAATCTCAATAGGGAACATGGATAAGGCAAGCCACTTTAGCAAACCAGCTTTAAGGAAAGTATCCATGTGGTGATAGAAATCATCAGGAAAAGCATTTCATAGGGAAATTTTACGTATAATGAGACGTAACATACTTGAGTTTAAGGATGGGAAAATTTGTTTCCCTGCTGTCTCTTTATAATATCAGGCCTGAGACCAATCAAGAAAGGTTATCATAGCTTACCATAGAGCAAAAATTGTTAATATGAACTATGAAGACTGAATACTCAGGCAAGTGACCAACAACGAAACTTCATATTTCCACCAAAGTTGGGATCTATGAACCCCTAATTATAGATTTCCTTTCACCTCCAATTGTTATAGTTACGTTCCAAATTGCATTCTACCGTTATCATGACATGACTAGCCATTTTCAATTACATGCATGAAATGTATGACTCAATGATAAGTATGATCATATAAAAGGGTGCATGCTTAAAAATTATGTGATGAGATATACTGCAATGGGTTTATGAGTTTGAGTGGAAACACTACTATGAAATTGTAGTTGTTGACACTCTGAGGGTGACAACCATCAAAGGATGGGGATTGGGGTTGACGGGTCTCTCAAGGTAAGACCTAACAAGAAAGCAAAATCCAAGGAAACAATTAGGGGTGTCAATATTTGACCTGACCCAAAACCCAAACCAAACCCTACCCGAAAAATTCCGGATTTCAGTCAACTTGTTTGCCTGACATGTCGGGTTCGGGTTCAAGATTCTGACCCGTTTCTAAAACAGGGTCAGGTTCGGGTTGACACGAAAACAAGAAGGTAACCCGAATGCAACCTTGGTGGTTGACAGATGGCTATTCTTTCTCATTCTCTTCTTGATTCCGCACCCGCACCCGATGATCGCTCTTACTCTAACCCCGCACTCGCACTGCACTTGGGACGCACCCAACCGTGCTCCACTCGCACCGATAAAAGATGTTGACCATAAAGGAAGATTACCTATGCAACGATAAAAGATGTTGACCATCACTAGAACGCCATCCAGTCAACACATAAGATTTCAAGATTGCCTACGTACTACCATCTCTTGAGGAAAGTTTATTAACAAATTTCATAATAAGTACAACCAACCAATAACAAAGGACATGATGTGATGTAGGGTTAGCATGTGAAGACTTTTGCATAATGAAATTAAACACAAGTTGAATTTAAAATCAACAAGTTATTAATCATGGGGATGAATAAAACAATGTTCAAAACAAGAAATTCATTCCACAAACAACAATTAACCACAACCAAAGTTCTAGAATTCAAGAAGGATAAATCAAATGAATAACTTATAGCTAACATGGGTTTTGGCTAAAAAGATCCAACATTTAATATAGATTAGTCACTCCATGCACTCAATGATTTAAGAAACTAGCAGATTTAAATTAACATGAAAATAGTGATGCCACAGTGAATTGGACTTCAAAGATATCTACTTAAATGTATGAAGTAAGAGTAGAAAGACTTAGGTATTTGTGTCGCAAGGAAGCCTCCTTCAGATATGATGTGTTCTCGACCGGTTGATCATCAAAGGGTTGCTTCGTAGTGCCTTCCTTGTGTCTTGCTTTACAGTGGAGAAGAAGAGATGCTGATTGAAATCTGGAAGGAGGGAAGCCACGATTTTTACTATTTAGGGGAGATTAAGAATGGTGTGAGGTTAATTAGAGTGGTTGGGCATAAGAAAATGGGAGAGAGTGAGATTGGAAAATGGAAAAATAATTTTGGGACAATTAAAAGTTAACTTTGCAATTAATAGGTCAACTTCCCATTAATTAACATGAAGAGTTCCAAGAGCGGGCCAACATGGGGAAAGGAAAGGGGTTGTGGCTTTTTCCAAATCCTAACTAGTTTTGAAAATGAAAATAAGGAGAGTCAATTAATGGGTCAACTTCACATTAATTAACATAGTTCCAAGAGTGGACCAACCATGGGGAAAGGGAAGGGGTTGTGGCTTTTTCAATTCCCAACTAATTTTAAAAATGAAAATAAAGATAGTCAATTAATGGGTCAACTTCCCATTAATAAACATGAAAAGTTCCAAGAGACAAGTGGGGTCCAATTGAAATCCCAAAGGTCAAAATTTCATATTTGGGAAATTTTGGATTGGGAACTTGGATGGGGTGGTGGTGGTGGTGGTGGTGGTGGTGGGCTTGTCGTCGACGATGGAAGGGGAAGGGGTGGCTGGCCGAGAAAGGGAGGTGAAGAGAGGTTGACCGACGGTTAGAGAGGAAGGAGGGAAAAGGAAGAGCTCACCTTAATGGGTTGTTGGGTACTTCATTTGCCTTCTCATAAGGCTTCACCAGTCCACCACAATCACTCTCACACAAGAGAAGAGGGCTAAAATTAGAATTCATTCAAAAATAATCATCACCTTACAAGGGGGGAGAGAACCATATATATAGGCTCCACCACATGATAAGATAAAAAGACTCAAATGTCATTGGGCTTACAACATAACATTACGGAAAAGTTCACAAATGCCCTTGGGCTTACAACATAACATAAAGAAAAAATTCACAAACTAAATTAAATCACACACAACACACATAACAACTAATAATATAACGACACAATCATAGTCGTTGATCTACAGCCCTTCTATGATAAACTTTTCATGCATTGATGTCCCCATCATGATGGCAGAGTAGTTGACTTGACAAAACTAGCATGAAATAACAATTGTTGATTATGAAAGAAGGTTTGTGGAGCTCACTTAGTAAAATTTTTCAAATGGTGATGACAGAGGATCAATTGGTCATTTCAAAAAACTGATTATGAAATCCACTCCAGCAATAATTGGTAGCATGCATCTCAAAGACTATGAAGACTTGGTGGTTAGGGCAATGTTAAAAGAGAATGAAAAGATGACCCAAACACAACACAACAAGAACAAGAGGAAGATTACGGGTTGAAGTGATCAATAGTACCCCCCTCCAAAGACAGCCAATGAGGCTGACAATTTGCTCCAACTGCAGGAAAAATGGTGGGTAGTGTCTTGCTACCACATAGCAACGCCACTAGGTTTTTGGCCATTTCACAAGCAACTGCCCATTAGGAGGAGCTTTTGGTGCCAACTGAATAGAGTAGATCAACCAGCAAAGTAAAGTAGCTAAACAAATGAGAAATCAAGCCAACGGGAGTAACCATGCCACCAAGTGAAACATTATTACTCGATCTCGAGCATATTTTACCAACTGCTAGGAAGTTCAAGATAAACCATACAACAACAACAACATCAAGCCTTTATCCCACTACACGTCAGCTAAATGAATCCTTTTTCTCTATTGTGTCCTATTAAAAGTCAAATTCCCTTCAGTTCAAGAGAAACCATATTTAGAAATAAATTCTTTTGTAATGAGAAACCCATATTCACATTTATAGAAACTAAGTTGAGTCAATAATCACTTCAAACCCATGACTAGGGTCAACACTCCATTTTGAAGACAATAAACCAAGATATGAAACTTAGTACTCAAGCGATAGAAACCAAGTTATTAGTCATGTTGTCGACAAGAGATAGCATGCTGATGACTATGTGTGCTCACGCTGAATTGTTTCATGAAGATAGCATTCATGTTATTCTCTATTTCATTCCCATAACTAAAATTGGCATATATTGGGAATGATTGGCTAACAAAAACTAAGCCTCTATAGACTGTAGAGAGAGAATGGTCAAATTTAGACATCAATGATTAAAAAATTGGCAGCATCAACCATGTTTTCCTCTTCCCTTCCTAGCGATCAAGGAAACGGGACTTGTCAAGAAGGGGTGACAGGCATACTTAGTGCATCAATATGATCTCAGCATTAATGCTGACAGGATGGGCGTCAATGATCTGTAGGTACCCAAATATCTTTCCCACTAGTCTAACAATGATGTAACCAAATCAAAACTTCGAGTGCATGACAGGTTTCGTCCCAAATGTGATGCCCATCTTGAAACTAGCGTACCAATTGATGTTAACTGAGTAATATGAATTAAGGCGACAACTTTAGGACTTTCTAGATATGAACTTCACTCAACTAAACATTTCTCCTTTGGGACACGTTGCAATTCAAGAAGAAACAAAGTAGCTAACTTTCATTTCAGCATTAACTACCAGGGACTCAATAAGGTAGTGGTTAAGAATAAGTACCCTCTAGTAAGAAGAGACAAATATTTTGGGCAACTAAAAGGTGCTAAAGTGTTTTTGAAGTTCGACTTAAGATTTTGGAGATCAAGTTATCATTTTAAAAATAGAGTTTCAAACATAACATATACAATAAATTCCTGGCGGTGCCATTCAATTTGATAAATGCTCTCGATACCTAGATAGATTGCATGAATGGTGTATTCTGGCAATATTTAAATGGATTTGTCCATGTATTTCTAGATGACATACTAGTCTACTATCATAACTTGATGGCACATTACACACATTTAGGCAAAAGTCTTAAAGAATCAAAGAACATCAATTATGTGTCAAGCTTACTAAGTGCTCTTTTTTGGCTTAACTGCATCTCTTCTTTGGAGCATGTGAATAGCGTCGAAGGCATCTCTATTGACAGAAAGTTATTGTAATCATTAACTAGCCTAAACCACATAATATGATAGAAGCCTACAATTTATTTGGATATGTCGATTATTAACGATGGTTCATTCTTGCCTTCTCGCAAAAGGCAGTGCCTTTGACCTGACTCACTTAGAAGCTGCTCAAGATTGAGTGTGTTGATCATTGCTGCCTAAAATCCAAGCGTTGAATTAAGATGGCGTCAGTACTTGCACTACTTGATGCGTGAGCAGGGTTTCAAATATATAGTGACGCCACATTACAAGGAATCAAATGTGTACTTATGCATCACTTAAAGGTAGTTGTCTATACTTTCCGACAGCTAAATGAAGGAACAATATGACAAATGATCTATACCTAGCGACCATCATCTTTACCTTGGAGATGTGGAGACACTACTTGTATGACATGCAAGTAGTGCTCCTTGCCAACCACAACTATTTAAAATATTTCTACATGTAGGAGCTCAACTTCCAAAAGAAAATATAGATGAAACTTCTCACCACTTATGACTTGTAGATCCAATATCATTTCGATAAGATAAATATTGAAGCTTATGCCCTCAACAAAAAGTTAACACTACCCAACCCCTGTTGACCCAATGTAACTGCCATGCTAGCATGGGAGAAGAGATTAGCTGATGGACAAAAGACTAATGGTTTTTTTATCGACAAAATGCAACAAGCTAATAGTGAAGTAATGATGACTTCCATGGCTGGATTTTCATGTTAACGAGCAAGGCATGTTCCCATTTTGTGGAAGATTTTGTGTGCCAACAACATTGAAGGACAACATCTTACAAGCGGTGCATCAAACCACCAAAAACCTAGATTGGAAAACTCGCTTTTGGTGATTAAGAATGAAGAGAGATGCCACCGATCATGCTACCCAGTGTCTCATAAAACAAGTGATCAATGTGGAACATCAAAAGCAAAAAGGACTACTTCGAACCCTAATGAAACCACAATAAATGTGGGAAGATGTTGTTGTGGACTTCTTAGTGAGAATGTCAAGGACATGGAACTATCACAACATCACCTAAGTCATTGTCAATCAATTTGCAAAAAGTGTTGCTTCTCTCCAATCCGTCAAAACATGATCGTTAACCAACTAGTGAGGACTTCCGTCAACATCATTAGACTTTATATGAGGCGCAAAGAATAATAAAAATGAACAAAGATGGTTCACATCACCAATATGGTGACAACTTCAAGATATCATGGAGATGTGCTTTAATATCAATGCACAACATTTCACCCTAAATTGACAAGCAAATGAAGAAGCTGATTCAATGTTGGAGGATTTATTGAGAATAAGTTGCCTTGATTTTGTTGGTGATTAGATAACACTTTTCTTTGATAGAATTTCTTTACAATAACAACTACTATGCCAACCATGGAATAGCATCATTTGATGACCTACATGGGAGAGTAAGTCACCTCTTAACCAATCGAGCCGAGAGACGATGAAGTCATTGGATTAAATTTGGTGGATGAAACGATCAACAAGATTTAGCTGATCCAACAGTTACTCATAACACAAGATAGGCAAAAGAAATATTCGGACCTCAAGCACCAAGATTTCCATTTTATGTTGTAGAAAAATTGTTCTTGAAAGCAAATCATATGCAAAACATTAAGAGATTTGGACAATCTAGTCACAACAAATAGGGAATTTTTATTACTATGGTAGTTTAGGACTTGTCTCTTACCAACTACTACTACTGTTGCCAATGACAGACATTTACAATATTTTTCATGTCTCAAATCACAATAAACATGCATCAAACTCAATTTGCCTTGTCCAATAGATGACTGAAATTTGTAGCCTAACGTTAGCAAATTTTAGAATAAGTTCGCTAAATTTAAATAGAGAATTTTATAGGTTCTTTTAAGTTTTTGTCATGTGAAAACTATTGTTGTGAGGGCCGATGACTCGAAGCAAGTGATTGACACTAGACCTTCATGTCAACATTTGGGGTGGAAGCTATGAACCCCTAATTCTGCATTTTATTTTACCATTATATATTATGGTTACCTTTTAAATGCCATTTTATTATTATCATAGCATAACAAACCACTTTTCATTACATGCATGAAATTTAAAACACGACGGCATTGTTTGATTATAAGAAAATGGTGTTAGCTTAAAGATTTTTTATGAACTATATAGTAAAAGGTTGACACACCCAAGTGGAAACAAGCTCATAGAATGATAGTTATTGATGTTATAAGGGCGCCAACTCTCTAATTGAGAGGCTAGAGGGCCTTCAGGCACACCTTACAAGGAATTGGCAAAGTGAATAATCATGTAATGACAATGGCTAATAACACCCAAATGCATCATTTATCACCATTATTTTATGATACATATGACTTTGATATTGCCATGTTTTCTTGTTTTACCATCGCATTTTCATTTCCTTTCCACTTTATCATCATGTCAGCCCAATACCATGATATATATAGTTGATGTTTCACATATTTTTACATAATACATCTTATCATTGTTATTGATATGATGGGGGCCCCACAGCCAGGAAGGTGGAGAGGGGTTGTGTGGAAAGGTTCCTAATTAAGAGTGAGTTGATTAGAAAAGTTCCTAATTAAGGAAAATTATTTAGGAATGTTCCTAATCAATGGGGAGCTATTTAGGAAAGTTTTTTAATTGTGTTTATGCTATTTATGAAGTATTTAATTATTTAGGAAGGTTTCCTAATTCATGTTTAATTGTTCATAAAGCTTTCCTAAATCATGTTTAATTATTTGAGAAGGTTTCATAAATTATGTTTATGTTGATTAAGAATGTTCTATTTATTTAAAAATATTTCTTAAATTATGTTATGCTGATTATGAAGGTTTTAATTGTATTATTGTATTCTAGGGCTATTTAAGGGGGAGTTTGTCTATGATTTAGGCATGATATGGCTGAGTTTATTTTCCTAGTGCTTGTTGTGAGATCCTAGCAACGTCTATGGGAGAGTTGATCTATCTCTCAAATAGTAGATTAATTGTATCTTGCTTCAGAAATAAGAAAATCAACCTTATATTTGTGTTCCTGTGTTGTTCTTCTTTTATATTTGCTATTTTTACTTTGAAAGCATATCAAATTGGTATCATAACACTTTTTTGGGACCTATGGCAACAAAGAAGGTGGAGGCGTTGAGATGTAAGATGGAGCAAGTCAAATCCAAGGTGGAGAAGAAGTTCTCAGCCATTGAAGGAAGATTTTCATCTATGGAAAACCAATTGGGAAGGGTGGAGGAAATGTTAAGGAAGCTCATGGAGATGCAATCCAAAACTCCATTGGTGGTTCCGATTGCTAAACCTAACCAAGATTTGATCGTTCCTGTGGCCGAATCTAAGGAAAATAGATCTACAGGAGGAGTTCGATGAGAGAGGATCGTGAGATAGAAATTTTGAGGGAAGAAGAGAAGATGCCACCTTTGGAGCCAATTCTGAGGGGAACGGGTGAAGGAGAGGAAGTTTTGGTGGAGCTACAAAGTTTGGAAGAAGAAGAAGATGGGGACTTCTCACCAACTACATTGGAAGAATGGGACAAAAATTATCCTGAGCTTATATATGGTTTATGTGCAAATTCAAGCAAGTATTCTTTGGCACTTCGCCAAGAGGTACTTCAGAAGGTGTAGAAATAATATCTGTTGGGGCTAAGAACCAAGAATCCAGGAATTAGACAATGGTTCTTCTTAATTTACAATTACAATTTTGAGAAAACACCCTTCATCAGAATTTTGAAGAAGAATGGGCTTATTGAGGATGATATTAATGCTCCTCTGCGGTGTGGCATTGTCAAAAATTTTTATCAGCCTGGCATTGAAGCTTCTACTAATGGTGATGGATTTGTTGAGGTTTTCATTTCACGACCAAGTGGTAAGAGGTATTATACTGTACTGTCTCCAAGAAGTGCACAAATTCCTAGAGGGAGTAGAAAACCTGGTATTGAATCTTGGGATTGGAACCTAGATGGGGAAAAATCTACTTATCATGCTTCAGATCCAAGAGCATGGACTATCTATGATGGTAACCCTGACCCTAACCTCAAAATAATGGGCTGGCAGATTTCACCAGTCATACCCCATAATGATGAACAAATTAGCTATCCAGTTGCAGTTTTTACATTCACTTTATTCAATTCGATATAGACACCAGTAGAATGTGATGCCCCAAGATCTAACTTGGAAAGAATGTCAATCAATTTCTCAAACAATTTACCAGAGTTATCTAAAACCTTCAATTAACAATCTAACAAACATATATAAACATCAATATACAAGTCGATTCATATCTCCAAAACATCATGTACAACACTCAGGAACTACACTACAATCACCAGTACAGAAATCTATCATGTCCTGAGTACAAAAGAATCAAAAGAACTAAAACCTGAAGATCCGGATCAATTCCTATCTTCTGCTCCCTTGCCCTGACCTGAAAATATCAACCACATATAATGAGCTTTACAAAGCCCAGCAGGTCACCTAATACCTATAACTAAAATCAAAGCACTGCGATGCTATCAATATGCATGTCAATCAATCAAATCATATCAGTCAATGGTCAATGAATCTGTGCAATACGGAAATCAATAGTCAATAAAACCAGTCAATGCAGCAGCAGGCTAATCGATAAAATCAACTCAATCAATCAGTAATCGACAATCAAATCGATGTTGTCTAATCACTACGATCTATTCAATGAAATCAATCGAGAAAAGCAATACGATAAATCTCAATCTATTCTAACAGTGAATCCATGCAGCAGTCAATACGGTGCAGAAGCAGCAATATCAATGAATATATAGGCAGAAATCAATAAATCTATACAATGTCCATATCCATGCTATCAATGCAATATCTATATCCATCCATGTCCATATCAATGCTCAGTAGTATCAATGCTCGGTAATCAATCGATGAAATCAATGAAATCGTACGATACAGTAAATCCGATCAAATCAATAAAGCAAAAATCTCGATAAAATACTAAATTCGTATGTCAATACAGTAAACATGCATTTCAATACTATAATACTGAACAAGTACAAACAACTGGCTATGTTGCTGTTGTAGAATCCATATTGCTGTTGTAGATATCCATACATTAGTTCTATCAATAAGAGTCGTCACTCTTTTTGCCCGTCGGCATATCAATAAACTCCTTATGACTCCCATCAATATATCAATAATCAATGTTTAAAGGAAAGCCCGTTGGCCCACCATCCTGTACAGGTCAATATCAATCTCCAACTGATGTTCAACCAGGTTCCACTTGTGATCAGTATCAATAGTCAATTCAATAATCAATTCAAGAATCAATCAATAATCAATTCAATAATCCATATTAAAGCAATCTAGAACAATCATATCAATAGTCATGCACATATCAATTCAATCTATCAATTTCAAACAAAACAAAAATCGTACGAAAATCGAGCAGAGTAACGGCAGTCTATCAAATTTACACAAAAATCTTGCAAAAAGCACAAATTCCAAATTCTCCAAATTACAATAGAATATCCTCAACATCAATACAAGACTATTATTCTATAGAATCCAAATCAAATCAAGTCCTGATATTTTTCTATTCAATTAAAATCGCGTAGAATCAATTCTGACCGATGAAATCTTCGTAAAACATACTCAAATCGTGTACAATAGTCATATCTATAACATACCAAAAGTTGTGCGGTGAAAGTTGTGTCAATACAAAATCAGGTCGAAAGTTCGACTACGAAAACACAAAACAGTGCACAACTCGGTCAAAACTCAATATCTTCGAAAACAGAAATAGAATTCGGAGTCCTTACCACGAGATCTACACTTTTCCCAACAGCGGCGTCGGACGAAAAGCGCTCCGCGGTCTCCGAAAACCAGTTTTTCCTCTTTTTCCCTTTCTCTTTCTCTCTCCTCAAAATATCTGATTTTTATAAAATGATTTTCTCTCTCCTCAAAACGACTGATTTCAGCTTTATAAAACTCATATCGGCCCGGCCGATCGCCATATCGTCCCGGGACGATCAGACAAATTTTTGATCGTCCTAGACCGTTCCCAGGGTTATGATCAGGACGATATTTTGAACAGTACCGATCGGCCTGGACGATTTCAATATCGTCCCGGACGATCCTGTCCAGAAATCGCTCCAGAAAGCACTCCAGAAATCAGCTATTTTCAATGCACTAATCGGCCTGGACGATCTCAACATCGTCCTGGACGATCCTGGAAGGAAAATCCAATTCAGAGAGGAACAGTAAGGGAACAAGGTCTCACATAGAATCACTCTACTTTTTACATGCGCAAACTCTGTAGGTGGGAGCTCTAAAGTTTCTGGGAATCATTCCAACTCCAGAATAATTCTACAAGATGATATCCGTGGAGTGCTTTTACATCAAAGAACGGCAAATGAACGACCTCCAGTGACATTCGCAATAGGTTGTCAAGAGACACCTGATATTCATGTTTTTGAATGCCCTTGTTTCATAATATCTGAAAATGCAAAAGGATTTCCAGTAAGGATAAGTGGGACGAAATTATAAAGCATGGGTCTTTCGATGAGCTAAATCAAAATGACACCAAAACCTTCAGATCCTGGATCATCCATAGGAGCAACTGTTGCAGCTTCGATGACTATTCTTGCCCAAGCAATTCATAGTGTTACATTTGATTTTTCATGGGCATGTCCACAAAAAAAAATTTACCAATGGAAGAACCCATCACAGGCTTTACACCAGCTTTTGTGGTTCTGTTGAAGATGCTGCTGCAAATATTATGCATGAAGCCATTATTGACCATGGCAATTGGGAAGCACAGATTGAAGATTAGAAAACACCCATGTTACAGGACAAGAGTCTTCCTTCTTGGTACTCAACTACTCTTTTCAGTCAACTCTACTATCTCAATGCTAGTGGAGTAATTTGGACTGATGGATTGCCTTCTATACTGAATATAGTAAGCATTGAAGAAAGGAGATTCCATCTTGACCCCTCAAGCTTAAATAAAAAAATCAAGACTGATAACATAGTAAATAACACCACCACTGGTATTCTCAGCAAGATGACTTCATTATTGGAGGGTGTACAGTCTCCTATGGAATCAAAGGCTACGTTGGTACATCATTGCTTCTCGAGCGAGAAGAAAATGTTCGAAAATTTTAGTATCTCCAAGGAAGCGAGTATCATATATTCAACACTTACGATGTTCATTTTTACTCATCTTTCTCTCTCAGTATGCTATTTCCAAAACTTGAGTTAAGAATCCAAAGAGACTTCGCTATGGCAGTGCTGATGCATGACCCTAAGAAGATCAAACCCATTCATGATCACAAGAAGGTTCCACGAAAGGTTTTTAGAGCAATTCCTCATGATCTTGGACAAAATGATCCATGGTTTGAGATAAATTCTTATAACCTCCGTGACTTTAATAAATGGAAAGATCTTAATCCAAAATTTGTTCTTCAAGTGTATAGAGATGTGGTGTGTATAGACATGTGGTGGCTACATGTTACAAATCTTTTACCCATTTCGTATGGCCTTCTGTTTACATTGTGCTGCAATCGAAAGATTGCCAAATTACAAACAAACTAGGACACCTTCCAAAATACCCCAAAATAACAAAATACAATAATTAAACGAAACAAAATACAACTTTCATAGAAATAAAACAACGCTTACAAACTTATGAAATAAACTTCTAAACTTGCATTCATTGGTTAAGAAGAAAGATACAAGTGGCGTCGAACTTGCTGAGAGAAGAAAGAGGTAACAAGCCGAGATGAAGGAGAGAACAAGCTCGCAAGCTTTCCCAAGAAGAAGAGAAAAGAATGGAACAAGCTAGCAAGTTTTTCCACGAAGAAACCCGCAGGTTTAGTTCCAAAAATACCTCACATAACATTTTTTTTATATTACAAAACATCAAATATATATAGGAGATAAGAGGTAGCTAAACAACCCAAAGCCACCTCCAACCAAACCAATCAGGTAAGGGGAAATGGAAGGCCAGCAATTGGTCTAGAAACAGCACCCAAAAAGCTACACATAAAACTGGAAAAGGCAGCCACGAGGGAAGGAACGGACGGCCAGGGGAACTGGAACAGGCAGCCATAAGGGGGGTGGGGGTGGGGGTGGGCAAGGAATGGACACCACAGGGAACCGGAACATGCAATCAAGGGGGAAGGAACCAGCCACGGGAAAAGGAACCGGGTGAAGGAAACTGAAGGGCCAAGGGAAGGGGGAATGAACCCAATTAATTTCAAATTATGAGCTAAATAAGTAGTAGCTTAGCATTAATGAATTGAATTTTAGAAGAGGACCTAGCAGCTCACCAAAATCACAAGGTAAATAATTTTCCATTTTTTAAAACACTAAAAAAAAACAAACCTAGGAAAATGCAAACCTAGGCTCTAATACCAAATTGATGCAATCGAAATATTGCCAAATTATAAACAAACTACGACACCTTCCAACATACCCTAAAATAACAAAATACAACAATTAAACGAAACAAAATACAACTTTCATAGAAATAAAATGACGCTTACAAACTTATGAAATAAACTCCTAAACTTGCATTCCTTGGTTGAGAAGAAAGATACAAGTGGCGTCAAACTTGCGGAGAGAAGAAAAAGGTAAGAAGCCAAGACTAAGGAGAGGACAAGCTCGCAATCTTTCCCAAGAAGAAGAGAAAAGAATGGAACAAGCTCACAGCATTTCCAACAAAAAACATCAGGTTTCTTAGCTTCCAAAAATCACATTATAACGCACACACTTTTCTATTACAGAACATCAAATATATATAGGAGATAAGAGGTAGCTAAACAGCACAAAGTCACCTCCAACCAAACCGACCAGGTAAGGGGAAATGGAAGGCCAGCAATTAGTTCAGAAATAGCACCCGAAAAGCCACACAAAAAACCGAAAAAGGCAGCCAAGGGGGAAGCAACGGACGGCGAGGGGAACCAGGCAGCCACAAGGGGGGGAAGGAACGGACACCATAGGAATCGAAACAGGCAATCAAGGGGGAAGGAACCAGCCACGGGAAAAGGAACCATATGGGGGAACCGAAGGGCTAAGGGAAGAGGGAATGAACCTAATTAATTTTAAATTATGAACTAAATAATTAGTAGCTTAGCATTAATGAGCTAAATTTTAGAAGAGGACCTAGCAGCTCACCAAAATCACAAGGCAAATAATCCCCACCCCCCAACCTCCCCCTTTGCCTACATCACATTGCAATGGGTTATATGGATCAGTTTGACAAATATGGATATGGAATGATTGAAAATGGTGGTGGCCTTAATCAAACATTTGATATGTGGTTAGCTTCTGGGGGAGTGCATATACTGGAGGTCTTTTGGTGGCTGCTTTTGCCTTGGCTCGTTTAATTGGTGATGAAGCTTCTGAAGATTATTTCTGGAACAGATATTTAAATGCAAAATTTGTCTATAACAAATTATGGAATGGGTCTTATTTCAATTATGATTTATGACAGCTGTGCGTGTGAAAACTCAGCAATGAAAATATTCTTTAGCAGAAGTTTACTCCGATCCATCTTGAGGACAAGGTGTTTTTTTTTTTTTTTTTGGTGGGTTGGGGGGGGAGCCTGGAAGGGAAAGCCATTTAGAAAGGTTCCTAATCAAGAGAGAGTTGTTTAGGAAAATTCCTAATTAAAAAAAATTATGTAGGAATTATCTTAATTAAGGGGGTATAGTTTAGAAAAGTTTCGTAATAGTGTTTATGATATTTAGTAAGGTTTACTAATTCATCTTTAATTGTTTAGGAAGATTTTATAAATCATGTTTAATTATTTATGAAGGTTTCCTGAATTATTTTATGTTGATTAGGAATGTTCTATTTATTTAAGAATGTTTCCTAAATTATTTTTATGCTGATTAAGAAGATTCTAATTGTGTTATTGTATTCTAGGGCTATTTAAGGGGGAGTTTGTCTATGGTTTAGGCATGATATGGTTGAGTTCATTTTCCTAGTGCTTGTTGTGAGTTTTAGCAGCATTTAGGGTTTGTAGGAGAGCTGATCTACCTCTCAAATTGTAGATCAATTATATCATGCTATTTTTATTGAAGAAGAAAAAAGAAAATCAGCCATATTTTTGTGTTCCTTTGCTTTTCTTCTCCTTTATTTATTGTTTTTACTTCTAAGGCATATCAGTTATATCCCAAGAAATTGAGTCAACATAGAAAAGGGCATAAACGAGCTAAGAATAAGAGAGTTGATAGCTATATGGAGTTGGCAAATATGATGAAAATCGACATAGGAGTGGTAGGGGTGTCAAAACGGGATTTCAAGGCGGGTTCAGGTCCAACATGAAAATAACCAGCTATCAATTGACCCAACCCAAACCATGCCCAATTATGAAAACGAGTCAACTAAACCCGACCCGATTCAGGTTAGGGTCAACCCGACACGACCCTCCAACCTATTTTTTATAAAAAAAAATTGATAATTTCATATGCACAGCCCGCTTCTTTTGCCAAATCATGTACTTCGCCGGTTGATCCGCTAGTGGTTGGCTCGAATCGCAAACGGCAATGTCACAATTTGCAAACGAAATTGAATCCCACACGGGATTTTAGATTTGGCACGCTTCTGAGGCAAAATCTATAAATCAAAGACAGACCATGTGCTTCTTGTACTAGATCGGACTGATTTATAGCAAAGGCGTGAACGAAACTGGATTCGGCGCACTTCTTCGGCAAAAATCGTAAATCGGATGATTGTCAATGTGCTTGTTTGGCCAAATCTGTAAATCGATCCTATCAAGATTAAAATTAGGTTAATTTCATATTGGTGGGTTGACCCGAACCCGACACATTTATTAAATAGTCGAATTTTTAGACACGACCCGTTGTTTAAACGGGTGAATCCGAACCCCAAATTTTTAGGTCAATTCAATTTTTGACAACATTAGGAGTTGGTAGTTGATCTAGTGCGCTTGAGTAAACAAGTCTCAAGGGAAGTCTCAATAGATTTATTTTTGTCCCTATAACTTGTGCAATAGCTATAGAGCGCCAACTATAAGCTTATACTAACAACTCTATTGATGATTATTAAAGTTGAAGTATTTAACCATGCAAATGCAAATTCCTATGCATTTTTCATTGTGTTTTATATTTCTCGCATGCCCTCTATATAGGAATCAAGCAATAAGCAAAAGTGTAATCTCATGGTACAAACCTAGATGCCAATTCTCAACCCTACAAGTCATTAAACACTAGGTCTCCAATGGGTCAACAAGCCATCTCCTTGCAATCTCAGAAGGCAGGTCTAATTTGATAGCTCTTCTAACCCCCAAAAAAATAAAAAAATAAATTCCTGAGAGAAGTGACAGGATATGTAAGAAAATTGGAATTATGCACAATATGAAGTCATTTAACAACATTGTTTAAAATTGCACAATATGAGGCCCGCCACCGCACAATTCCAGTAAAAAATGGCATGAGGAGAGCTTGAGGCCCGCCTTGAGGAGCGCATCGCCTCGCTGGCATGAGGCATATGTCTCACTCTATTTATGTTTTTTTATTTAAAACTTACATAAATCATATACAAAAGCCCCAAAAAAATTATGCCTTCTTGTAACCCCATGCTGCAGCAACTTCCTCTCAATTGCCTCGACTTCCAACCCACTGCCTTCACCATAACCACCACCGTCATAGCCATCACAGGGATCACTAGAAAGTTGCACGCCACAACCAACTCCTATTAAAATTTTGGAGTATTATCTTAGATAAAGATGACTGAAATAAATGAAGAAGAATCAAATTGAGAGGTATTGGAACCTATGAGATGAGGCAAAAAAGAGACTAATTTATTATGACAGTGACTCAAATAAAAATCCCTCTTCGTAAAGATAGTACAGATGATTTCTGAGTTGTTATCAATTATTTCAACTTTCATTAAAAATTAAACGTAGATGAGTAGGCAACTAAGAAAGAAAAAAATTAGAGTTGAACTTGATGTTATATGAGATTTTTATGCAATTCATATATTTTATGTTATTTTATTCGTATAATATTTTGATTTCAATTATATTTCACATAATTTATCATTTAACACATTACATATTATATGATTTTTTGTTTCATATGTATGTAAATTTATTACTTCATAGTTCAATAGAAAGTTAATATGTCATCCTTTAACATATTA
The DNA here is from genome assembly GCA_016618105.1 of Dendrobium huoshanense. Classification (NCBI taxonomy): domain Eukaryota; kingdom Viridiplantae; phylum Streptophyta; class Magnoliopsida; order Asparagales; family Orchidaceae; genus Dendrobium; species Dendrobium huoshanense. The sequence continues at coordinate 24,401,575 of CM028348.1, forward strand.
TTTGGATATTATATAATAAATCACTTTTTAACTTTTATTTTGACTTTACACAATTTTTTGATTTTGAGTCTAATGCCTCAAAATGCCTTAAGGCTTATTTTGACTTTACTACTTATATGAAAACAAAAAAAATAAATGAAAACGCCTCATGGATCCGATTATAAGGAACTATCTCATTTTCAAATGGTTACTTATTCTTTGAGCATTGCAGAGTCTACTGATGATCGAGAGCCATCCATTTTAATTAAGCTATTAACAAAAGAGAATCAAGATAGTGAAGCGTAGCTAAGATAAAAGAGTTGGGATGTTTGCAAAAGAATGAAACTTGGGATCCAAGTCAACTCCTTACAGATAAAATAGTGTTGGTTGCAAATGAATATTCAAGCACAAATAAAGAATTCAGAATGAAGATAACATCAAATACAAAACACAATTAACTATAGTGGCCTAATAGCTAAAGGAGTAAAAATAGAACCATGCTTAAAAACATGCAAAAAGACTACAAAGTACATACATTTCTAGAAACGTATGTACTTTGTAGGCTTTTTGCAAGTTTTTAAGCATGGTTCTATTTTTACGCCTATAGCAATCATTATAGTGAGGAACATGGAATTAAAATAAATAAATATAAAGAAAATTTGGTCAATGCTGATTTTTATGAGAAGATTCATATGCAACAAAACAACCTAGCCAGAATGAAGAACAAATGTGTCAATTGAATAAGTCTTTCTATGGCATGAAGTCTCCCAAACAATGCTAAAGGAAATTTGATAATTTATTGATTACTCATGGGTTTGTAGAAGCCCGTTTGCCAATTGCATGCATCACAAGTAGCTTACAAATGAATCTTTTGTATATATACTCTTATACGTTGATGATATGCTGAAAACATATCCAATATCCAAAATGTAAGAGATGATTTAAGAGTAATATTTAAAATGAAAGATTTTGGTGCAACAAAAAAAATAATAAAACGGAAAACAATTTACTTCTAACACAATAGAGATGCATTGAGAAAGTATAAAAAGAATTGTTTGCACACAACAAAATCTATCAATTCTCCATTTACTTGTCAGTTTTGTTTTCCTGCAACTTTTTCTCCTCAATCACCTAAAGATAAGTATATCACTAGAGTGACATATGCTAACTCAATTAGAAGCATCATGTAATGGTATGTGTGTATTTGTGCATTTCACATGCCATTAAAGTTTGAGCAAACACCTGGGAAGGCCTAGGGCTCAATGGGAAGTAGCAAAATAAATTTTGAGATAACTTAGAGGCCCTAATAATTATGGTTTGATATATGATTGAGACAAATCTAACTGCAATTGATGAGGTCATCGATAGGAGATTTCGGCGCGCTTATCAGAGACGACCACGGAGATCGACGGCCGAGATTGCTAGCCTTTATTTTTGATCTCATTTGTATTTTCAGTTTTCATTTTATGATTGTATTTTCGTAGTTTCCCATTTTACCCCTGAGGGTAATAGTTGCTTGTGTAGCCCCAAGGGGCATTTTAGACTTTGCGCATTATTTTTCTGTTGGGCCTATTTATATGGCCATTGTATCTTGTATTGGAATTATTGAAATATTGAATGAAAAGTTTTCTCTTGTGATCTCTTTGTGAGTTCCAACCATGATCTCTTAGTGAGTTCATTTTAGATCTCTTAGTGAGTTCTACCCGAGTTTCATGCGATCGTCGTATTCTCTAGCCAATCTACTACAAGCCAAGATTCAATCGGTGAAGGAGTTAAATTCGTGTAAGCCCCTTCTCCCCTTGGAATTTGTTTTCTCTCCTAACCCACCCACCGGCCACTCACATCCCGCCGGCCCCCCACCTTGCCGCCGGGCCAGCTCTTCCCCCTCACCACCACCCCCTCTTCCCACCGGCCCTAGTCAAGCCCCAATGAAATTTGATTTTCAAATTTCAAAAAAATTTCTAAAATAGGAAATTCTATTTTTGGAAAGTTTTGAATAAGTTCAAATAAAAAATAAATTTTTTCATTGGACTTATTATAAAACTATCCTAGTCATCAAATCCTATTTAGAATCCTCCCCCTCTCTCTCCCTATGGCTCTCTCTCTCTAGCATTGCCGCCGGCCTCCCCTATTGGAAACCCCTTGATTACTCAATTATTTCCCCCTCTTAATTCTAATTTAAAATTCAAATTAGAATTTATTTCTCCTCCTTTTTTCCTTCTAAAACTGAAACAAATTTCAGTTTTTCCTTCTCCTCCTCTTCCCCTCTACCGCCGGCCCCCTTTTTTTTCTCTCCCCTAATTGATAATTTCAATTAATGTCATCATTGCATTAATTGAAATTTTCAAATCCCAAATATTTCCCCCCTAATTTCACTAAAACTGAGATCAAAATTCAGTTTCCTCTCATACAACCCGCCCCTCTCCTTTGCCCTACCGCCGGCTCTCCTCCCTCTTGCCAAACCGCCGGCTCACCCCTCCTCCTTGGGGAGATTTTGCTTGCGGCGACTATCCGGATCCAATCCAAGGATGCATGGACGAGCACGAGTGGAATTACGGCTTTGAGTACGACGACAACGGAAGGGTCGACATCCTCCGTTCCCAATTCTTCGACGTCGGATTTGATTTCGACGATACCGTCGAAGATTATCTAGCCCGCATCGTGCCGACGCTCATAGAATCAATTGACGAACACTTTTCCGTCTATACTTGGCTTATCGAAGGTCGATCTACCGTGCCTCCTCCACCTCCGAGATCTTCTTCCATGGTGACGTTCGTTGGCGCTTCCATCTTAGTGGCAACCTCCTTGCTCGCTTGGACAATCTTCCGCCGCTCAACTTAGTCTTCGTAGGAAGAGAGTGCAAACGGTCCCAAAGTGTGAACAACTTGGTATTAATCTTGGGAATCTTATTTACTAGCTTTGGTTTTACGTTTTCTTTTGCAATTGCTTAAAAGATTTGGCTCTCTTATTGTCGTTTCTTTGCCTAGCATTTTGAACACCGTGACTTACTTATAATTGACTTAACTTTGATGCAAGATTGAGTAATTTGTAAAGCTGAAATTTAATTTTCTTTAACAATCATTGTGTAACTCACTTTGCATCACATCATTTTGGTATCAGAGCATGGTTTACCATGCTTGGCATGTTTAGAAAACATCCTAGGGATTAGCTTTTCATTGTAGCTTTATTTGGCATGCACATCCTTTAGCATTTAAGAATTTTTTACTGTTTTCATTCACTGTTTTGAAATTTCCTGCATGCATATAGTTAAGTCTTAGCCTATCAATTGTGGTATCACTTGCTTGCCCTTAACTTGTTAGATTTCTAAGTGTTAGAACCCTTTTCCCTTGCATTTACTGTGCTGTCTTTGCTGATTCCAGCCACTGTTAGGGTGCGTTTAGTAGACTTTTAGCCACTGACCAAGTGATGTCCACCCTGTTGACACTGCCCCAACTCCTAGAACGACTTTAAGCATCTGCGCAGCTGCTGTCCGCAGTTTCCTGCAGCTGTTAGGTGGCCGTTTGTCAGCCTTTAACCACTGTTTAGGTGCTGTTTTTGACCCGGGAACCTCACCTAATCACTTTAGCAACTTCCCACTCGTCGGTGCTTGCTGTCCCACACATTCCGGCTGCTGTAATCTCGATTCCAGCAAACTTTTTGAAGGGATTAGTGGCTGTCCGTGACTTAGGAAGCCGTCTTAGTGATCCCTAGCACCCAACCATGGACCCAACTCATATGCAAGCAACCCTTGACCTCATTTTGGGCCAATTAGGTACCGTTACTCAGCAAATTCGCAACACACAAACCGACTTAGCTGACTTTAGGCGCCACACAAGTGACAGACTAGATAACATCGAGCGTAACGGGAATCCCGCAATTTATACGCCGTCAAGACCTCACTCGCCATATGGTGATGACAACCGACCAGATCGCGAACAACCTCGCGATCCAGGACATTTCCAAGACCCCTATCGTCATAATCCTAGACATCATCAAGAGCCCGTAGAACATGACAATCATTGGAGGGACAATGACGCTCAGCTTTTGAAAAACATTAGGATCGACGCCCCGACTTATGATGGAACACTTGAACCCCAAATTTTCCTAGACTGGCTCAAGTTAATGGATAGCTATTTTAAATGGCACAACATCTCTGAAGCGAAGAAAGTCAGATTCGCTGAAATGAAGCTTACCGGACGAGCCAACCTTTACTGGACCAATCTGGAGAACATGCGTGAATCTCGAGGAGAACACCCGATAAGCGATTGGAGAACCATGAAGCAGGAACTTAGGAGGAAATACCTACCACCGTCCTACTACCCTAAACTCTTGGATAAGTGGAATCGGCTAACTCAGGGGAGCAAGTCAGTTAAAGATTACATCTCCGCCTTCGACGATTTCCTGATTCGTTGTAACGGCGAGAAATCTGCTACCCCAACTCAAATCCTGTCTATGTTTAGAGCTGGTCTTCGGGAAGATCTTCGCACCGAACTGTTTGCTAGAGGGGTAAACACACTAGAGGCCGCTTGCAGCCTGGTACTTGACTTAGAAGAATCCAAAACCCATTCCCACACTAAGCAGTTCGACTCCCGACCCAACCCGTATCGCTCCTCCACTAACCAGCCTCAAAACCGACCCTCAAACTCGACCAGTAGTCGACCCACTGCTAATTCAGCCCCTCAACGTTCCGACCTTAAGGGTAAAGCACCTGAACGAGACACCCAAAAACTCAATTCTGGAACCAAATGTTATAGGTGTCATGGGTATGGACACATTGCCTCACAATGTTCCAGCCCTTATAAGGTCACCATAATTGAAGAGGTCGATGACGACGAGGAAGAACCCGATACTGACGTAGTTCACCATGTAGATGAAGAGGAGGATTCTTTTACGGAGGATGAACCCGTCACTCTGCAAGTCGTTAGATGTGCACTGTCCCAACCCAAGCCGAGTGATGATTGGAGAAGAACAGCCATTTTCCATACCTTTACCAAGATAGGGGATAAGAACTGTAAGGTCATTGTCGATAGTGGAAGCTGTATCAACGCTGTCTCATCAGCGATGATCTCTAAACTCAACCTTAAGGCCACACCTCACCCAAACCCGTATAAGGTCGCTTGGATTAACTCAACTTCTATGGAAATTAAAGATAGGAGCCTTATACCACTCGAATTCAATGGATATCAGGAGAAAATTTGGTGCGATGTGTTGACTATGGATGTGGGTCAGATTATTCTTGGCCGCCCTTGGCTGTTTGACAATGATGTCCACATTTATGGGAGGACGAACACCTGCGTGTTCGAACACAACGGGAAGAAAATCAAGTTGATCCCCTCCCAACCCCGACCCGATAAGAGCGAAGCTAAGGTTATTCCACCTAAGCCTAACAAGAGCCTACACTTCTTAACTGCCAAAGAAGTGGACATTGAGATTCACCACGGAACACCCATGTACGCCCTGGTAGCTAGGGAAGTAAATGATGATCCTGAAGGGCAAGTACCTGAAAAAGTAAAACCCCTGTTAGAACAATTCGCTGATGTCTTCCCCGAAGAGTTACCTGACCAACTTCCTCCCCTCAGAGACATTCAACATGTCATAGACTTGGTTCCTGGAGCATCCCTGCCTAACCTCCCTCACTACCGGATGAATCCAACGGAGCACGCTGAGCTAAAAAGGCAAGTAGAGGAACTTCTACAACGAGGATTTATTAAAGAAAGCCTTAGCCCATGTGCCGTTCCTGCCCTCCTAACTCCAAAGAAAGATGGATCCTGGAGGATGTGTGTTGATAGCCGCACTATCAACAAGATTACCGTTAAGTATCGCTTTCCAATTCCCCGACTAGACGACATGCTTGATATGATGACTGGGGCAACACTGTTCTCCAAAGTGGATCTTAAGAGTGGATATCATCAGATTAGGATTCGCCCAGGGGATGAATGGAAAACGGCATTCAAGACAAAAGATGGATTGTATGAATGGATGGTTATGCCGTTTGGTCTTAGTAACGCCCCTAGCACTTTCATGCGGATTATGACCCAAGTCCTACGACCCTTCCTCGGAAAATTCGTAGTCGTTTACTTTGATGATATCCTAATCTATAGCAAGACCGTAGACCAACATTTGGGACACCTGAAACAAGTATGTGAGATCTTGAGAAAAGAGCAGTTATATGCGAACCCTCAGAAGTGTGTGTTTCTCACTGATAGTGTCACCTTTCTCGGATTTATAATCTCATCTCGAGGAATCTCAGCCGACCCCGAGAAAGTTAGAGCGATCAACGAGTGGCCTGAACCAAAAACCATAAGAGATGTTCGGAGTTTTCATGGATTGGCCACATTCTATCGGAGGTTCATCAGGAACTTTAGTACCATCGTGGCACCCATAACTGACTGCCTAAAGAAAGGCGAATTTCATTGGACACCTGCTGCCACTAAAGCCTTCGAGGACATTAAAAGGAAAATGGTGGAAGCCCCTGTAATGCGTCTCCCGGATTTTTCTAAAGTATTCGAAGTAACCTGCGACGCGTCAGGGATCGGTATTGGAGGAGTTTTATCTCAAGAAGGACACCCCGTAGCGTATTTTAGCGAAAAGCTAAATGACATCCGTCAGCGGTATTCGACCTATGACAAGGAATTTTATGCGGTCATCCAGTCTCTTAGGTACTGGAGGCATTACTTGCTGCCCCTAGAATTTGTGATCTTCTCTGATCACGAAGCCTTGAGATATATAAACTCGCAGAAGAAACTCAATGCCCGCCATGGTCGTTGGGTCGAGTTCTTGCAGGAGTACACATACACGATTAGACACAAAGCGGGAAGTGAAAATAAAGCTGCGGATGCCCTCAGTAGGAGACTGATGACCACCCAAGAGATGAGGAATGAAGTTATCGGATTTGAACGCCTTAAGGAAGACTATAAGGACTGCCCGGACTTTAAGGATACCTATTCCCTTTTGGCCTCAGGATATGAGCATTCGACGGATGATTTTGTAGTAGAGAATGGGTACCTATTCAAGGCCCAGAAACTCTGCATTCCCCAAACCTCCCTTCGTGAATATCTTGTTTGGGAATTACATGCAGGAGGTTTAGCAGGCCACTTCGGGCAGGCGAAAACTATTGCTGCACTAGAGAACCGTTTTTACTGGCCCAGTCTCAAACGCGATGTCGGACGACTCTTCAAGCGATGTCACATTTGCCAACTAGCCAAGCAGCGGAAACAGAACACTGGACTCTACTCCCCTCTACCAGTACCGAGTCGCCCTTGGCAAGATGTGAGTATGGACTTTGTCCTTGGATTACCCAAAACCGCTAGAAAGCATGATTCTGTCTTTGTAGTAGTCGATCGATTTTCTAAAATGGCGCATTTCCTCCCATGCTCCAAAACTTTCGATGCTTCCCGAATCGCTAAGCTTTATTTTGAAGAAATTGTTAGACTCCATGGCCTTCCTAAGACAATCGTGTCCGATAGGGATGTTAAGTTTACCAGTTATTTCTGGAAGACCCTTTGGCACAAAATGGGGACTAAGCTCCAATTTTCCACTGCTTTTCACCCCCCAAACCGACGGCCAAACTGAGGTAGTTAATAGAAGTCTAGGAAATCTCCTAAGAACTTTGGTAGGGGAAAACCTTAGGGATTGGGACTCAAAACTTCCTATAGCCGAGTTTGCTTACAACAACTCTATAAATCGAACCACTGGCCTCAGCCCTGCAGACTCAGCCCTGCAGAGATCGTGTATGGATATCAGCCAAATCAGCCCATTGACCTAGTTCCCATGAGTCCTAGGACTAGAACATCTGAGTCTGCATTTGCATTTGCATCCCATTTGCATGAGTTACACAATGAAATTAAAAGAAAAATTGAACAAAACAATACGGATTATAAAATTCATGCTGATAAGAAAAGGAGATTTAAAGAATTCAAGGTGGGAGATTTTGTGATGGTACGGATCCGCCCGGAGCGTTTTCCTCCTGGGTCCGTAAAGAAACTACATGCGAGAAGTGCCGGGCCCTTTAAAATACTTGCGAAGGTTAACGATAATGCTTATGTGCTAGAACTCCCGGAAGGGTTTAATATGAATCCCACTTTTAATATTGAGGATATAGTAGCATTTGAGGGTCCTGATTTAAACCCCAACAATCCACTTCATAACGAGCCTTGTGTGACCCCACCTGGTGAGATCCCTAGCCTTCCTCCACTCCCCAATTTACCCCACTTACCTAGAGCGGAAAAGATTGAAACCATTCTGGATGATGAGATTATTTCCACAAAAGATGGAGGTCGCCAACGGTACTTGGTCCATTGGAAAGGAACTCCGGAGACAGAGGACACGTGGATCGATCGAGAGGAGCTACTGAGACTGGACCCGGACCTGCTGGAGTTATATGAGAGCTTTCGTAGCACACACTCGATGGGGTCGAGTTCTCTCCCACCCGGGGAGAATGATGAGGTCATCGATAGGAGATTTCGGCGCGCTTATCAGAGACGACCACGGAGATCGACGGCCGAGATTGCTAGCCTTTATTTTTGATCTCATTTGTATTTTCAGTTTTCATTTTATGATTGTATTTTCGTAGTTTCCCATTTTACCCCTGAGGGTAATAGTTGCTTGTGTAGCCCCAAGGGGCATTTTAGACTTTGCGCATTATTTTTCTGTTGGGCCTATTTATATAGCCATTGTATCTTGTATTGGAATTATTGAAATATTGAATGAAAAGTTTTCTCTTGTGATCTCTTTGTGAGTTCCAACCATGATCTCTTAGTGAGTTCATTTTAGATCTCTTAGTGAGTTCTACCCGAGTTTCATGCGATCGTCGTATTCTCTAGCCAATCTACTACAAGCCAAGATTCAATCGGTGAAGGAGTTAAATTCGTGTAAGCCCCTTCTCCCCTTGGAATTTGTTTTCTCTCCTAACCCACCCACCGGCCACTCACATCCCGCCGGCCCCCCACCTTGCCGCCGGGCCAGCTCTTCCCCCTCACCACCACCACCTCTTCCCACCGGCCCTAGTCAAGCCCCAATGAAATTTGATTTTCAAATTTCAAAAAAATTTCTAAAATAGGAAATTCTATTTTTGGAAAGTTTTGAATAAGTTCAAATAAAAAATAAATTTTTTCATTGGACTTATTATAAAACTATCCTAGTCATCAAATCCTATTTAGAATCCTCCCCCTCTCTCTCCCTATGGCTCTCTCTCTCTAGCATTGCCGCCGGCCTCCCCTATTGGAAACCCCTTGATTACTCAATTATTTCCCCCTCTTAATTCTAATTTAAAATTCATATTAGAATTTATTTCTCCTCCTTTTTTCCTTCTAAAACTGAAACAAATTTCAGTTTTTCCTTCTCCTCCTCTTCCCCTCTACCGCCGGCCCCCTTTTTTTTTCTCTCCCCTAATTGATAATTTCAATTAATGTCATCATTGCATTAATTGAAATTTTCAAATCCCAAATATTTCCCCCCTAATTTCACTAAAACTGAGATCAAAATTCAGTTTCCTCTCATACAACCCGCCCCTCTCCTTTGCCCTACCGCCGGCTCTCCTCCCTCTTGCCAAACCGCCGGCTCACCCCTCCTCCTTGGGGAGATTTTGCTTGCGGCGACTATCCGGATCCAATCCAAGGATGCATGGACGAGCACGAGTGGAATTACGGCTTTGAGTACGACGACAACGGAAGGGTCGACATCCTCCGTTCCCAATTCTTCGACGTCGGATTTGATTTCGACGATACCGTCGAAGATTATCTAGCCCGCATCGTGCCGACGCTCATAGAATCAATTGACGAACACTTTTCCGTCTATACTTGGCTTATCGAAGGTCGATCTACCGTGCCTCCTCCACCTCCGAGATCTTCTTCCATGGTGACGTTCGTTGGCGCTTCCATCTTAGTGGCAACCTCCTTGCTCGCTTGGACAATCTTCCGCCGCTCAACTTAGTCTTCGTAGGAAGAGAGTGCAAACGGTCCCAAAGTGTGAACAACTTGGTATTAATCTTGGGAATCTTATTTACTAGCTTTGGTTTTACGTTTTCTTTTGCAATTGCTTAAAAGATTTGGCTCTCTTATTGTCGTTTCTTTGCCTAGCATTTTGAACACCGTGACTTACTTATAATTGACTTAACTTTGATGCAAGATTGAGTAATTTGTAAAGCTGAAATTTAATTTTCTTTAACAATCATTGTGTAACTCACTTTGCATCACATCATTTTGGTATCAGAGCATGGTTTACCATGCTTGGCATGTTTAGAAAACATCCTAGGGATTAGCTTTTCATTGTAGCTTTATTTGGCATGCACATCCTTTAGCATTTAAGAATTTTTTACTGTTTTCATTCACTGTTTTGAAATTTCCTGCATGCATATAGTTAAGTCTTAGCCTATCAATTGTGGTATCACTTGCTTGCCCTTAACTTGTTAGATTTCTAAGTGTTAGAACCCTTTTCCCTTGCATTTACTGTGCTGTCTTTGCTGATTCCAGCCACTGTTAGGGTGCGTTTAGTAGACTTTTAGCCACTGACCAAGTGCTGTCCACCCTGTTGACACTGCCCCAACTCCTAGAACGACTTTAAGCATCTGCGCAGCTGCTGTCCGCAGTTTCCTGCAGCTGTTAGGTGGCCGTTTGTCAGCCTTTAACCACTGTTTAGGTGCTGTTTTTGACCCGGGAACCTCACCTAATCACTTTAGCAACTTCCCACTCGTCGGTGCTTGCTGTCCCACACATTCCGGCTGCTGTAATCTCGATTCCAGCAAACTTTTCGAAGGGATTAGTGGCTGTCCGTGACTTAGGAAGCCGTCTTAGTGATCCCTAGCACCCAACCATGGACCCAACTCATATGCAAGCAACCCTTGACCTCATTTTGGGCCAATTAGGTACCGTTACTCAGCAAATTCGCAACACACAAACCGACTTAGCTGACTTTAGGCGCCACACAAGTGACAGACTAGATAACATCGAGCGTAACGGGAATCCCGCAATTTATACGCCGTCAAGACCTCACTCGCCATATGGTGATGACAACCGACCAGATCGCGAACAACCTCGCGATCCAGGACATTTCCAAGACCCCTATCGTCATAATCCTAGACATCATCAAGAGCCCGTAGAACATGACAATCATTGGAGGGACAATGACGCTCAGCTTTTGAAAAACATTAGGATCGACGCCCCGACTTATGATGGAACACTTGAACCCCAAATTTTCCTAGACTGGCTCAAGTCAATGGATAGCTATTTTAAATGGCACAACATCTCTGAAGCGAAGAAAGTCAGATTCGCTGAAATGAAGCTTACCGGACGAGCCAACCTTTACTGGACCAATCTGGAGAACATGCGTGAATCTCGAGGAGAACACCCGATAAGCGATTGGAGAACCATGAAGCAGGAACTTAGGAGGAAATACCTACCACCGTCCTACTACCCTAAACTCTTGGATAAGTGGAATCGGCTAACTCAGGGGAGCAAGTCAGTTAAAGATTACATCTCCGCCTTCGACGATTTCCTGATTCGTTGTAACGGCGAGGAATCTGCTACCCCAACTCAAATCCTGTCTATGTTTAGAGCTGGTCTTCGGGAAGATCTTCGCACCGAACTGTTTGCTAGAGGGGTAGACACACTAGAGGCCGCTTGCAGCCTGGTACTTGACTTAGAAGAATCCAAAACCCATTCCCACACTAAGCAGTTCGACTCCCGACCCAACCCGTATCGCTCCTCCACTAACCAGCCTCAAAACCGACCCTCAAACTCGACCAGTAGTCGACCCACTGCTAATTCAGCCCCTCAACGTTCCGACCTTAAGGGTAAAGCACCTGAACGAGACACCCAAAAACTCAATTCTGGAACCAAATGTTATAGGTGTCATGGGTATGGACACATTGCCTCACAATGTTCCAGCCCTTATAAGGTCACCATAATTGAAGAGGTCGATGACGACGAGGAAGAACCCGATACTGACGTAGTTCACCATGTAGATGAAGAGGAGGATTCTTTTACGGAGGATGAACCCGTCACTCTGCAAGTCGTTAGATGTGCACTGTCCCAACCCAAGCCGAGTGATGATTGGAGAAGAACAGCCATTTTCCATACCTTTACCAAGATAGGGGATAAGAACTGTAAGGTCATTGTCGATAGTGGAAGCTGTATCAACGCTGTCTCATCAGCGATGATCTCTAAACTCAACCTTAAGGCCACACCTCACCCAAACCCGTATAAGGTCGCTTGGATTAACTCAACTTCTATGGAAATTAAAGATAGGAGCCTTATACCACTCGAATTCAATGGATATCAGGAGAAAATTTGGTGCGATGTGTTGACTATGGATGTGGGTCAGATTATTCTTGGCCGCCCTTGGCTGTTTGACAATGATGTCCACATTTATGGGAGGACGAACACCTGCGTGTTCGAACACAACGGGAAGAAAATCAAGTTGATCCCCTCCCAACCCCGACCCGATAAGAGCGAAGCTAAGGTTATTCCACCTAAGCCTAACAAGAGCCTACACTTCTTAACTGCCAAAGAAGTGGACATTGAGATTCACCACGGAACACCCATGTACGCCCTGGTAGCTAGGGAAGTAAATGATGATCCTGAAGGGCAAGTACCTGAAAAAGTAAAACCCCTGTTAGAACAATTCGCTGATGTCTTCCCCGAAGAGTTACCTGACCAACTTCCTCCCCTCAGAGACATTCAACATGTCATAGACTTGGTTCCTGGAGCATCCCTGCCTAACCTCCCTCACTACCGGATGAATCCAACGGAGCACGCTGAGCTAAAAAGGCAAGTAGAGGAACTTCTACAACGAGGATTTATTAAAGAAAGCCTTAGCCCATGTGCCGTTCCTGCCCTCCTAACTCCAAAGAAAGATGGATCCTGGAGGATGTGTGTTGATAGCCGCACTATCAACAAGATTACCGTTAAGTATCGCTTTCCAATTCCCCGACTAGACGACATGCTTGATATGATGACTGGGGCAACACTGTTCTCCAAAGTGGATCTTAAGAGTGGATATCATCAGATTAGGATTCGCCCAGGGGATGAATGGAAAACGGCATTCAAGACAAAAGATGGATTGTATGAATGGATGGTTATGCCGTTTGGTCTTAGTAACGCCCCTAGCACTTTCATGCGGATTATGACCCAAGTCCTACGACCCTTCCTCGGAAAATTCGTAGTCGTTTACTTTGATGATATCCTAATCTATAGCAAGACCGTAGACCAACATTTGGGACACCTGAAACAAGTATGTGAGATCTTGAGAAAAGAGCAGTTATATGCGAACCCTCAGAAGTGTGTGTTTCTCACTGATAGTGTCACCTTTCTCGGATTTATAATCTCATCTCGAGGAATCTCAGCCGACCCCGAGAAAGTTAGAGCGATCAACGAGTGGCCTGAACCAAAAACCATAAGAGATGTTCGGAGTTTTCATGGATTGGCCACATTCTATCGGAGGTTCATCAGGAACTTTAGTACCATCGTGGCACCCATAACTGACTGCCTAAAGAAAGGCGAATTTCATTGGACACCTGCTGCCACTAAAGCCTTCGAGGACATTAAAAGGAAAATGGTGGAAGCCCCTGTAATGCGTCTCCCGGATTTTTCTAAAGTATTCGAAGTAACCTGCGACGCGTCAGGGATCGGTATTGGAGGAGTTTTATCTCAAGAAGGACACCCCGTAGCGTATTTTAGCGAAAAGCTAAATGACATCCGTCAGCGGTATTCGACCTATGACAAGGAATTTTATGCGGTCATCCAGTCTCTTAGGTACTGGAGGCATTACTTGCTGCCCCTAGAATTTGTGATCTTCTCTGATCACGAAGCCTTGAGATATATAAACTCGCAGAAGAAACTCAATGCCCGCCATGGTCGTTGGGTCGAGTTCTTGCAGGAGTACACATACACGATTAGACACAAAGCGGGAAGTGAAAATAAAGCTGCGGATGCCCTCAGTAGGAGACTGATGACCACCCAAGAGATGAGGAATGAAGTTATCGGATTTGAACGCCTTAAGGAAGACTATAAGGACTGCCCGGACTTTAAGGATACCTATTCCCTTTTGGCCTCAGGATATGAGCATTCGACGGATGATTTTGTAGTAGAGAATGGGTACCTATTCAAGGCCCAGAAACTCTGCATTCCCCAAACCTCCCTTCGTGAATATCTTGTTTGGGAATTACATGCAGGAGGTTTAGCAGGCCACTTCGGGCAGGCGAAAACTATTGCTGCACTAGAGAACCGTTTTTACTGGCCCAGTCTCAAACGCGATGTCGGACGACTCTTCAAGCGATGTCACATTTGCCAACTAGCCAAGCAGCGGAAACAGAACACTGGACTCTACTCCCCTCTACCAGTACTGAGTCGCCCTTGGCAAGATGTGAGTATGGACTTTGTCCTTGGATTACCCAAAACCGCTAGAAAGCATGATTCTGTCTTTGTAGTAGTCGATCGATTTTCTAAAATGGCGCATTTCCTCCCATGCTCCAAAACTTTCGATGCTTCCCGAATCGCTAAGCTTTATTTTGAAGAAATTGTTAGACTCCATGGCCTTCCTAAGACAATCGTGTCCGATAGGGATGTTAAGTTTACCAGTTATTTCTGGAAGACCCTTTGGCACAAAATGGGGACTAAGCTCCAATTTTCCACTGCTTTTCACCCCCCAAACCGACGGCCAAACTGAGGTAGTTAATAGAAGTCTAGGAAATCTCCTAAGAACTTTGGTAGGGGAAAACCTTAGGGATTGGGACTCAAAACTTCCTATAGCCGAGTTTGCTTACAACAACTCTATAAATCGAACCACTGGCCTCAGCCCTGCAGAGATCGTGTATGGATATCAGCCAAATCAGCCCATTGACCTAGTTCCCATGAGTCCTAGGACTAGAACATCTGAGTCTGCATTTGCATTTGCATCCCATTTGCATGAGTTACACAATGAAATTAAAAGAAAAATTGAACAAAACAATACGGATTATAAAATTCATGCTGATAAGAAAAGGAGATTTAAAGAATTCAAGGTGGGAGATTTTGTGATGGTACGGATCCGCCCGGAGCGTTTTCCTCCTGGGTCCGTAAAGAAACTACATGCGAGAAGTGCCGGGCCCTTTAAAATACTTGCGAAGGTTAACGATAATGCTTATGTGCTAGAACTCCCGGAAGGGTTTAATATGAATCCCACTTTTAATATTGAGGATATAGTAGCATTTGAGGGTCCTGATTTAAACCCCAACAATCCACTTCATAACGAGCCTTGTGTGACCCCACCTGGTGAGATCCCTAGCCTTCCTCCACTCCCCAATTTACCCCACTTACCTAGAGCGGAAAAGATTGAAACCATTCTGGATGATGAGATTATTTCCACAAAAGATGGAGGTCGCCAACGGTACTTGGTCCATTGGAAAGGAACTCCGGAGACAGAGGACACGTGGATCGATCGAGAGGAGCTACTGAGACTGGACCCGGACCTGCTGGAGTTATATGAGAGCTTTCGTAGCACACACTCGACGGGGTCGAGTTCTCTCCCACCCGGGGAGAATGATGAGGTCATCGATAGGAGATTTCGACGCGCTTATCAGAGACGACCACGGAGATCGACGGCCGAGATTGCTAGCCTTTATTTTTGATCTCATTTGTATTTTCAGTTTTCATTTTATGATTGTATTTTCGTAGTTTCCCATTTTACCCCTGAGGGTAATAGTTGCTTGTGTAGCCCCAAGGGGCATTTTAGACTTTGCGCATTATTTTTCTGTTGGGCCTATTTATATAGCCATTGTATCTTGTATTGGAATTATTGAAATATTGAATGAAAAGTTTTCTCTTGTGATCTCTTTGTGAGTTCCAACCATGATCTCTTAGTGAGTTCATTTTAGATCTCTTAGTGAGTTCTACCCGAGTTTCATGCGATCGTCGTATTCTCTAGCCAATCTACTACAAGCCAAGATTCAATCGGTGAAGGAGTTAAATTCGTGTAAGCCCCTTCTCCCCTTGGAATTTGTTTTCTCTCCTAACCCACCCACCGGCCACTCACATCCCGCCGGCCCCCCACCTTGCCGCCGGGCCAGCTCTTCCCCCTCACCACCACCACCTCTTCCCACCGGCCCTAGTCAAGCCCCAATGAAATTTGATTTTCAAATTTCAAAAAAATTTCTAAAATAGGAAATTCTATTTTTGGAAAGTTTTGAATAAGTTCAAATAAAAAATAAATTTTTTCATTGGACTTATTATAAAACTATCCTAGTCATCAAATCCTATTTAGAATCCTCCCCCTCTCTCTCCCTATGGCTCTCTCTCTCTAGCATTGCCGCCGGCCTCCCCTATTGGAAACCCCTTGATTACTCAATTATTTCCCCCTCTTAATTCTAATTTAAAATTCAAATTAGAATTTATTTCTCCTCCTTTTTTCCTTCTAAAACTGAAACAAATTTCAGTTTTTCCTTCTCCTCCTCTTCCCCTCTACCGCCGGCCCCCTTTTTTTTCTCTCCCCTAATTGATAATTTCAATTAATGTCATCATTGCATTAATTGAAATTTTCAAATCCCAAATATTTCCCCCCTAATTTCACTAAAACTGAGATCAAAATTCAGTTTCCTCTCATACAACCCGCCCCTCTCCTTTGCCCTACCGCCGGCTCTCCTCCCTCTTGCCAAACCGCCGGCTCACCCCTCCTCCTTGGGGAGATTTTGCTTGCGGCGACTATCCGGATCCAATCCAAGGATGCATGGACGAGCACGAGTGGAATTACGGCTTTGAGTACGACGACAACGGAAGGGTCGACATCCTCCGTTCCCAATTCTTCGACGTCGGATTTGATTTCGACGATACCGTCGAAGATTATCTAGCCCGCATCGTGCCGACGCTCATAGAATCAATTGACGAACACTTTTCCGTCTATACTTGGCTTATCGAAGGTCGATCTACCGTGCCTCCTCCACCTCCGAGATCTTCTTCCATGGTGACGTTCGTTGGCGCTTCCATCTTAGTGGCAACCTCCTTGCTCGCTTGGACAATCTTCCGCCGCTCAACTTAGTCTTCGTAGGAAGAGAGTGCAAACGGTCCCAAAGTGTGAACAACTTGGTATTAATCTTGGGAATCTTATTTACTAGCTTTGGTTTTACGTTTTCTTTTGCAATTGCTTAAAAGATTTGGCTCTCTTATTGTCGTTTCTTTGCCTAGCATTTTGAACACCGTGACTTACTTATAATTGA
The DNA here is from genome assembly GCA_016618105.1 of Dendrobium huoshanense. NCBI lineage: Eukaryota > Viridiplantae > Streptophyta > Magnoliopsida > Asparagales > Orchidaceae > Dendrobium > Dendrobium huoshanense. The sequence goes on from CM028348.1 coordinate 24,418,736, forward strand.
CTTAACTTTGATGCAAGATTGAGTAATTTGTAAAGCTGAAATTTAATTTTCTTTAACAATCATTGTGTAACTCACTTTGCATCACATCAGCAATGCTTTGTAATTTTCATAATCCGATTATAATAGTGATCTTGATAGGAGGAGATATCAAGCTAAGTATGTCTCCAGTCTAACTTGATGTGAGATCAATTTGAATACTTGTCTTCAATCTACAGCTACTTTGCCCAATAAAGGGTATAACATGCAACTTTCAACAACTATTAAGGTTATTCCATTGAAAGGCCTTGAAGACTTGGTTTTGAATTAAAGCAACTCTTATTTGTTATGATAATCTGAGTGCCCTTCACTCACCAAAAGATCAGATATAACTTGAGAGAACCAAGCATATTAATGTATGGTATCACTTAGTCAGAGCTATGGTTCAAGATGTTGGGCTTTTAGTTTAGAAATATCTACAAAAGCACAATAATACCAACATGCTTACCAAATTCAAGCAAAGCTTGGACTAGATTGGTTTGTATGGTTGTTGATGCCCTTTAGGGCCTTCAGTGAGTAGGATTTGATGATTTGAGCGTGACTTAATTGTCTACATTATTCCCTTTTATATGAAAATTTTGATATAAAAAAGAAATGTTGGGGTTATGTCAAATAGCCTTAAGGGAAATATATAATTACCTAACTAAAACTCAATACCAATACTAGAAAAACTTAAATAAATGTGTAACAGGGATGATTTGTTGCAATGCACAACTATTTATTATAAAAACCATAAAATAAATTGCTCCAAAAAATCTGAGGGTGGAAATTTTAAGACATCCTAGCAATTGATTGATGAGAGGGAGAGGAAAAAATGTGATTCTTTTCATTTAAAATTTGATTAAAGAGGGAGATACATTGCTTTTGTGCTCCTAGAGATTTGGTGATAAGTTTTTTTTTTCTTTTATTTGGCTTTCTTTTTAAGGAAGATAGCTCCAAATTCAATGAGATCTTCTTTACACCTTATTAGTTTTACGAGAGTGGATTTGATTTGATCTGTAATGTTATTCCTCTAAATTTAAACTCCTTGTACATTTTACTATGGATTTATTTGTGACTCGCCACGTAGATGCATGTCTTTATTGATCAAAACATTTAAATCATGGTGTTCTTCTCTCTATGATTGTGTTTATTGTTTTCTGAAATATTTGTGTGTAAATTCATTTTGTTGTATGCTAGATTAACTCAATTGATGTCTTTGGTTTTCTCCAAAAAAGTAATTTATGACAGTTTAGTTACAACACATCTAAAGCAAGTAGATATTCACAAAAAATGAACACGAGTAAAAAATTTGCATCGTTTTGACAATTTGAGAAGGGACCAACCTTTTGTAGAACAAACTCTATTTCTACATCTCCACTACCATCTTGCTGTGGCATATAACCTCCTGGTGCCAAATGAGAAGCATAATCATCTCTTTTGCGCTTCCCAGCAGATATCATGAAAAAATCCTACACATACAAACCCAAAAGTCAAACAGATGCCATGAAGTACTCACTGAAACTTATAATATAATATTCTGAGAATGTCTATCAGAATATTGATGAAGGGAGCTTAAATAAATGTTTAAGATCTATAATTAGAAAAGTAGGGAAACAATTCACGACAGTAAACACCAAAAAAAAGCAAGATAACACCTCAAAATATGTATGGTTCTGAAGAAGAGTTAAAAGAGCAATATATGGCATTCAACAAATAAATAATTTATATTTAGAATTTAAATTGTCAATAAAATGAAAAAAAGAACTACCTGGGTCATTGGCTGATGAGGAGCTCCCCTATCAATGTCTTCACGACCCTCAACATAAGCTATAGTATCCCATAGTGAAAAAACCATAAATTCATGATAGACAAGCATATCATTGATATCATGATATATGATGCAAGTTTAAGTATAATATGATACATACCCACATTGACATCAACTCCTAAAGGCCTCTGATTCATCCAAGGAGATGGGGGTGGCTGCACGAATGAAGATAATACCTCATTAGTTATATAGTAATACATAGTAATGCAGACATATGAACACATTTCTTCATGTCTAAATTCATCAACATAATTTTCTCTTATCAAACACCCTCAGTAAAACAGAATGTATCCTTGCAGCAACATTTTCATTTTTCAGCAGATCTAAAATAAAAATTTCAGCATAACATCCACATTTCAATGAAGTTTTCATAAATGAAAATAGAAGGATCAGACTGCTGTACCATGTACGGACTTGGCCTTCCAGGTTTCATATCACCACCATTCCTGCTATCACTAACCAGAGCATAATCAGAGGGTCCTGTAGGTATATTATACATCTGATCTAGTCCAGGCAATGGAGTTTGAATTGGGGTTTGTGGCAATGGGGTTTGTGGCACCGGGGTTTGCAAAGGAGTCTATATCCGTTAACCCACGAAACACAAATAAATCATCAGAAAACAAAACTAAAACAACTTTTCTCCAATCAAAAGAGGCAAATAATAGTAAATTTTACAGGCGGAAAGAGCATCTCGGCTGTGGGGGTCTCATACTCCTCCACGGGCGGGACATTAAGGTCATGCACTGGGGTAATCGGGCCAGTCTGCTTCTGAAGCGAAGGCCGTTCCATGTTAGGCGATATAACCCCGCAATGCATCATCCTCGCCTCCCATATCTGAGATTCCCGAAGTTAGCATATCGCAGCCACATAACCAATTAACCAAATAAAAATCCTAGGAATCGCTCAGATCGGATAGAAAATAAATTACCGTCTGAAGCTCGCCGAGGACAGTCTCTCCGGCGCCAGAATTGATAAACTCATCCCGGACCTTACTGATGACATCTTCAATTACCTGTAGATAAACGGAAGAGACGCTACCTGCCATCGATCACCCCGGGGATCTGGCGCCTTTAGAGGATCAAAGACAGCGCGGGACCCCTCCGGCAAATTACAGCTGGAAGTGATCCAATAATTGATGTTCTCAAGGTTAATGGCATCAAAGAATCCGAGGCTTCGGTGCTCTAGGGTTTCGAGTTCGGCTTGCAGTGTACAGAGAGAAAGAGAAAGAGAGAGAGAGAGAGAGAGATGAGGGAGCTGCGGACGAGAAAGCAGGGAATTAAGAGGAGAATATAAATAGGTTTGCATCCGTTTGTGGAGTGGGGCCACGTGTAAACATCTGGGCAACTTGGGTTGATGGGCGGCGTCGGAGAGCCCATGGGCAGTCAGCGGACCAAATGAGCGCACCCATTTATGTAAGGCGACCACACCAAAGGATCTAGATTTTTTTTTTTTTTTTTTTTGGGAAAATTTGGGGAAAGCCCGTATATTAATAACAAAGAAACTACAAAATTATAAGAAAACAAAAAGGCCCAGCAAAAAAGAGAGGACAAATGCTCGAAAGAGCACAAAATCACAACCAAAATCCAAAAAAAGGCTCCAAAACTATAAAGCCAGGACTCAAAAATAAATCATAATTATTGACAGACATTAACCCCTGGTTGCCCAAAGACCATCCAAAGGGGCAGTCAATCTTAAACTAGCAAATAGTTCATCATTGTCCAGGCTAACAAATCCAACAGTCGAGTAAACGGGCCGAGGTAACGCCTGCCATATCAAAGCTTTTCCAGCAAATTGATTGAATTTTTACACTTTAATACTTTCTCGAATACCACTCTTTTAATATCGTTCAACAAGGAAGAGCTACTTTGTATATCAAACCCAAATCTCTGATTGTTCCTTTCTTTCCATATTTAATATATAATGCAACGGACATTCAACATTTAATAGTTTTAAAAGAGTGGAAAAATACCGCACCAAAGGAGCTATATTTTTATCTGCCAAAGATTTACAAGATTCGCGTCGCGACTATCGCATTCTTTTTACTAAATCTCATAATGGTCAATTTGGCTTAAAGGAAGCTTGGTGTAACATTAAAAGGAATAGACCTCATAACCTTTTTTTCTGTTATTTGGCATAATTTCATTCCTAGTTCTTTTGCTATTCTTACTTGGAGAGTGATCTTTAACTATACGCCTGTTGATAGCAATCTTAAGAAAAAAGGCTTTCATATTGTTTTTAAATGCTATTGTTGTCAGCATATTGAAACCTTGAATCATGTTTTGGCCAATGGGCCAATTGCAATTAGAGTCTGGATTCATTTTGAAGACCTTTTTAATTTCAATTTCAATCACGGTTTCAAGAGCATTATTGACATTTTAAGTGTTGGTTTGTTAACTTTAAAAGCCATATTAGGAATAGCATTACCACGACTATTATTTGATACCTTTTGAAGAGTAAAAATGAAGCTAAACATGATAGGATCAAAATGAATGCCTCTTGTATCATCCTTTCTATTTGTGATAAAATTAGGATGCTGTATGTGACTAATATCATTAAACCTGAGTACTTCAAAGGCTGTCACAAGGTGTCTCCTCACTTTAGCATCTGTAGCACTCCGTCTCCTAAAGATAGGAAGGAGAGAATTATTACTTGGCTCAAACCGGCTCCTAATTGGACCAAACTTAATACTGATGGGTCTTATAATGGGAAAGTGGCTGGCTGTGGTGGTATTCTGAGAAATCAATATGGTAAGGTGATTATTGGTTTTGCTGGTCCTGTTTCTGGTAATTCTGCTTTTATTGCTGAGTTATATGGCCTCAATTATGGCATTAAAACTTGTATTAAGTTAGGCTTTAATAGGGTTTGGATTGAAGTTGATGCTATGCTCATTCTACACTATATTAACAGTTCTAATTTGTTTAATGCTAATAATTTTTTTTATTAGGCAGTTGAAACAGGATCTCTCTAATATTAATTATAAGATTTCTCATATCTTTCGTGAGGGTAATGGGTGTGCTGATGCACTGGCCAAATTGGGTTGTACCTATCCTGTTTTTTGTGAATTTCATGAAAATGACATTCCTGTTGTTGTTAAAGGCCTAGTTAAACTAGATCGTGGTGGTTTACCTTATATTAGACACCATTAAGTGGTGTTTTGCTGGTTTTTTTCTTTTCTATGCTTTTCTCGGGGATCAGTTTGAGGGTCTGCTGGGTGGTTGGTATGGCTGTCAAGTGGATTGTTCAGATTGTTTTATATGTTTATATTTTTGGGCAGAGTTGTGTTTCGGTTGTTGGTTCTTTTCTGGAGAGTTTAGGGGATCATCTCTGTGTTTCTGGCTGGCCTAGTGGGAATGGGAATTTCTGCTCAAGGTGTCTGTCAATTATTATACATTGGTGTATTGAGTATTGCATTGGCAGGTCTATGAATAGATGGAAAATGGATTCTTATGCTTCCCATACGTGCAGTTTTATTGGCGGGATTTGTAAGAAGGGTTTGGCTATATCTGTTTGGTTATTAATGTGCTTCTTTTCTTTCAATTACCAGTGGCATATGAAATTTCATAGTTTTTTGCTGTTTTGGAGGTTTGTTTTTTTGCAGGTGTGCAGGCTGTTTATTGGAACTTTTCATGCTGATAAGAAGCATTGGAGGTTGAAAAGCTAAAAGATTTTGGAGGTTTGGTTTTGAGTTTTGTAGGAATTGTGCATTTATTGTGTTTATATTTCAATTCCTTTTTTTTGGTGCTGATATCTTACAGCCCTAGCATGTTACTAGGTTATTTTGTATTTGTTAGCATTAAGAACCGCCGGCTTTTAGGTTTTTTTATTTATAATTTTGTAGCTCAGCTGAGTATTAGTAAGCTGGAGGTTCCTATTAAGGACCTTGTAACACTTTTTTGGATATTAACACGTAGGCCCTTCTGGGTTTTAACAAAAAAAAAAAAAAGGCCTCGTATGATTCTTTGTAAATAATAATAATATTTCTTGAAATGATTATTTCATTTCATTTATTTTCAATGCAAAAATAAATTTTAATTTTTCAAGTATTGTAACTTTTAAAATTGATATTAATTTTAATTATATTCATTAAATCAAATTTAGCAAATCTTACCTATTTTAAGAATATAACTTCTAACTAGAAATACCAAATGAGCTCCAAGGATTAATGAGGGGTGGAAAATATAAGGTCTTCCCAATAAATATTTATTTGTAAAACAAATAGGGCACCTGTTTTGGTTGTAGTTAGAAATAGAAATCTACTGGAAAATGACTAAGGGTTTGTTTACTGTGTTTGGTTGCAAAATATATTAGTTTGAAATAAAAAAATGTGAGGATTTTCTTCTTTTATTTTTTATTTGAAGTAAATTAAATGAAAAATATTTGGGTTGGAGATTTAGAATATTCTAGAATGTTTATTATTTATGAATTTAAATTTCATCAACATAGGATTAATCCTAAATATAAGAAAACTCATAATCTGCAGCCTCACTAAACTGACATTACCTATTGCCACTATTCATCGTCTCTTCTTCCTTTGTTATCGCTCATGTTGCCACATTGCATTCTTAAAAAAAAATCACACATATTTGATATCTCAACAAAAATTTACCTTGATCGGGCACAAATCTCGATGCAAAATCAAGTGCAAAACCATCAAAATTAAAATTGGAACTATCTGAACTTTGATTTCAGCAAATTTACAGTCAAACTGAAGGTCTCGAAAATACGAACCCAACGACACCAAATTCGACTCAATCCGAGTCCAAATGGGTCCAAATAAAAACTAACGCGCATTTGGAAAGTTCAAGTCATAAATTGAACGTCCAAACAATTTCCAAACGTGACATGCTTATAATTAAATCGAGCGGCTCGATGAGAATAATCCAACGAGCACAAGATCAACAAATTCTAATATCATTAAGACATTCAAATGTCTAGGGGAAGAATAACGAAAACCATTCAAACCACTTCCAACTTACCCTTGATCGCCCTCCTGTTTGCTATCAATGTCACTCACATAAAATTATAAATAGACCATTCATTCCTTATGGAAGGGGACTCAAGTAAAGAAGAGAATGAAGATAGAGAAACTATAGTTATATTGCCACCAAACTTCTCAAACACCGTCAGATTTCCTCCTAGCCACCAACCGACGATAGATTTATGTCGAGCCACCGACTGACGCTAGACATATGTCCGGCCGCCAGCTGAAGCCAAACTTCCGTTCAGCTGCCAATTGAAGACGGACTTCCGTTCAGCCACCGGCTAACACCGGATTTCCGCCGGACCAACAAATGTCATCGAACCTCCATCTAATCTCCGTTCGTCTCTAGATTTCAACCTGACAGTTGACTATTGTATTTTAATCATCCTCAATTTCGATGATGATTCAGCCATTTGTAATATATTTAGACACAAATGGAATCAATTTAACTAAGCATGGCATTGTGGTTTTTCCCTTTTTCAGGGTTTTCCACGAAAAAATTTTGTGTTTCTGAATTCCCTGTTTGTGTGTTGGATATCAGTACAACGCTAGAACGTAAAATTCTAACTCTATCGCTGCATATATTCTAGCTTGTAACATTTGAATGTGTATTATTGGGCAAATCTTAGAATTCATTTGGGGCAATTTTTTATATTTTATTTTATAAATAGCTTTTCAGCATAAAAATTTTTGAATTTGAAATTAAAAAAAAAAAAAAAAACTTCTTTAAAAGTATTAAAAAAAAAACCGTTTGAAATGAAGTCTTAGATATATAGCTTATGATCCTGCATTTAAAAAGTGGCCTATTTTGCCATCAAAATATAGGTTGGAGAAGACAAATCTTTAAGTGGTAACTCAGACCTATACAGTTGCTTCACCTTATACAATAACAAATAATCATTAAAAATAAGGTTTGTAATGATCATACGGACCTATCAAGATGCTCAAGGCTAATGATTTGAAAATAAAGATATAAAGACTAATCATCTTTAATCATGCTAAAATAAGGTATTTAAAGCTCTAAGATAATATTAAAGTCTCTAAATAAAGCATATGTTGGCTTATTCTCCACCCAAGTTTATACTTCAACACAAATGAGCGATATAATAAAAAATCCAACCCAATTAGCTTGTATGTGGTTTAGGTTCTCTAAGTGTTTATAAGCATTAAAACATGATGGTTAAAACTAAGGACAAACTCTTTAAGTAATAATGCCTTCAATACTTAACGATTGAATGACTACAAAAAATGATGTACTGTTGGTAGAATATATTGCTTTGCATCATTTGATCTTTTTGTTAAAGAGGACAACAACGTGGTTTTCTTGGCTTAGGATGCCACCCATACGGCCATACCAACCATGGCTGGATAGAGTGTTTTATTTTAATTTGGACATTAATCTACTCTTGTTAAGTACTAGCAATTTTGAGTTGATAGAGTGTTTTATTTTACGTTTTTGTGTTGTATAAAAATTCAACACGCACATATAAAAATAGCTAGATCTAAAATTTTTTACGTAAAAATTTGGGAAAAAGAAAAGATCACGGGTTCTGACCCAATAGAAAAATTCACTATATAGTAAGTAATGCAAGAATCGTTCTTTCTTCAATGTTGAAGAAGTGGGGGATTTAACAAACTTCTGATTTTTCTTGAGAGATATTAAAGAAATTAAATATTCACAAAGAGATAGTTAATATTACAACTACCTTTCAGTTTCTGCATTACAACTACATGCCAGTTTTCAACATGTTCTATACTTCAGTTGCAACTGTTTCTCCATATCCGTTTCTTCATAACTACCTCTAGGCATTAATGTAATTAGATAAAATCCTTTATACAGTTCTATAAATGTATTCATAGTTCTCCTGTACAAAAACACATTGAGATGAAATGGATTGAATATTTTCTCCTATGTTATTCTTCTCTGGTTTGTAGTTTGCATTTTCTGTGTTTTCATTACAAGCATAAACTGTAAGATCAATTTATCATGGTATCAGAGCCATTTGCGTGACTGCAATGGATTCTCCTCAAATCTCCTCAAATACTCTCTCACCCTCCCAGATGTTGCCAGCCGAAACCTCTATCCCGGCTTCATTAAAGTTTTTGGTCTCCAACATAAAAAATGTTGTCCACATTCAACTTGTTGCAGAAAATTATCCCACTTGGCGCACTCAGGTACAAAAACTTTTTCTTGCAAATGGTTTTGCCGGCTATCTAGATGGCACATCCGTTTGCCCTCCTGAACACATATCCACCAACGCTGGCCAACTCACCATCAACCCACATTACTCTCATTGGCTTCTTCTTGACCAAAATTTATCCGTTGCGTTATGTTCCACTATAACCCCTTCCCTTCTTCCCTATATCATTAATCTTTCCTCTTGCCATGCTATTTGGACTACACTTGAGCGCCGCCTTTTCTCCACCAATCGTTCCAGAGTTATACAATTGAAAAATGAGCTTCACACGCTCACAATGAAAAATCAATCCATGTATGACTATCTATCTACTGTCAAACGACTGGTTGACAATATCTCTTCCGCCGGAGGCTCCATTGATACAGAAGATGTCATTCTTTACATCCTAAATGGGCTTCCTGCCACCTACCAAGCTTTTAAAACAGCTATTCGTACCAAACTCACTCCCATATCCCTGGACGATCTGTATTCACTATTATGTAGTGAAGAGATAAATTTAGCTACTGACGTCGCAAAAGAACTCACGCTACCTGATGCGTCTCCTTCCACAGACAGTCAGTTTGCTCTCACTACCACACGAGGTCGTGGTCGAGGTCGTCAGTTCTTCCAGATTCGCGGTCGTGGTCGATACCTTCCCAATGCTAATACTTCATCTCAGCCTCGAAATGGACATACTCGAACTAACATATATTGCCAAATCTGTGGCAAGCGAGGACATTCAGCATTTTCATGTTGGCATCGCACAAATCTACAGTACACTCCATCTACACCACAAGCTCTTCTCGCGGAATCAACATCCTCTAGTGCTTCACCATGGTATTTAGACAGTGGTGCAACAACTCATTTGAGTCCTGAACTAAACTCTATGCAGGATGCAACTAGATATCAAGGATCCGATCAAGTTATCGTTGGAAATGGATCTGCTATGCAAATAGCTAATTCCGGCAAGGGATTATTACCTACACCCAACCGTACGTTTCTCCTATCACATATTCTCCATGTGCCCAATCTTTCACATAAATTACTATCCATTTCTAAGTTTGTTTCTGACAACAATTGTTATATTTCATTTGAATCTTCTGGTTATTCTATCAAGGACCGGAAGACACATCAAATTCTCCACCACGGGCCATGTTCTAAGGGACTTTACCCTATCAAACCACTCGCCAACTCCGGTTCTGCATCCACCACAATGTGTCTCGCCGCACCTACTACCTCAACAACCTGGCATCGTCGGTTGGGTCATGCCAATTCAGCTATCATGTCTCTTATTTCAAAGTCTTCTCCTAGTTTATGTATTTTTCCTTTTTCATCTGTTTGTAACTCTTGTGCCTCAGCAAAAAGCCACAAATTATCATTTAATGCATCAGATAGTTTTTCTACAATGCCTCTTGAGTTGCTTCATGCTGACGTTTGGGGTCCTTCTCCTATACCTTCTACAAATGGTTTTCGTTTTTATTTACTTATGGTTGATGATTATTCTCGCTATAGCTGGATCTTTCCTATGAAAACAAAATCTGAGACTACAATCACATTCATTAATTTTAAAAAATTTATTGAAAAACACTTACATAAATCCATTCGAACTCTACGTACTGATGGTGGAGGTGAATTTCTTAATAATCACCTAATTAACTTTCTTTCCCAAAATGGAATTCACCACCAATTTACCTGTCCACACACCCCTCAACAAAATGGTGTTGCGGAACGCAAACACCGCCATCTCATAGAAACTGTTCGTACTCTCCTACATGACTCTCAACTACCTTACCATTTCTGGACTGAAGCTCTTTCCACAGCTGTCTACATTATCAATCGGCTACCTTCCCTAACAACTTCTAATATCTCTCCTTTCCAACACTTATATCAAAAACACCCCAACTACTCTCATCTTCGAGTATTTGGTTGTCGTTGTTATCCTTGGCTTCGTCCCTATGCTCCACATAAACTTGCTCCCCGCTCTACTCCTTGTATATTTCTTGGCTACGCATCATATCAAAAAGGATATAAATGTTATAATCCTACTACAGGCCGCACATTTGTCTCAAGACATGTCCTATTTGATGAAACCACCACTATGCCCATACCAACTTCAATACCACATACCACCGCCGAAATAACTCCTCCTCCTTTTCCTCCAATTACTGTACCATCTCGCTCCAACTTACCAATCTCACCCACACAAAATGTTACTAACAACCCTCTTCCCACTACCCCCACATCCTCCACCACCGTGCCTAAAACATCATTTCAATTATCTCATCCCGTTGACTCCACCTCATCCTCAAAAGACACTCCTCTAGCTCTACAACCAAATCATCATCCAATGACTACCCGTCTTCATACAGGTTCCTTAAAACCAAGGCAAATACTTGATCTAAACCATACCATTCAATCCTCTTCCACTACCCCTACTTGCTACACAAATGCAATCAAATCATCCGAATGGCGTCAAGCTCTCTCTGCTGAATTCAACGCCTTACAATCTCAAAATACTTGGATTCTTGTTCCCCCACAACCTCATCAGAATGTTATTGGTTGCAAATGGATATTCAAGATTAAAAGGAACTCGGATGGTTCAATTTCTCGCTATAAAGCGAGACTCGTAGCTCAAGGATACAAACAAGAGTATGGTATTGACTATCTTGAAACATTTAGTCCTGTCGCTAAATTCTCCACTATTCGTCTCTTCCTTACTATCTCTCTTCAATTTCAATGGCCAATTCTTCAACTAGACATCGCCAATGCCTTTCTTCATGGTCATCTATCCAAAACAGTTTTCATGACACAACCACAGGGATTTCAAGATCCACAATTTCCTCACCATGTCTGCCTTATATAAAAAGCCCTATATGGACTAAAACAAGCTCCACGACAATGGTTTGCCACCCTCTCCTCATACCTCACAAGTTTTGGGTTTCATTCCAGCACAGCTGATTTCTCACTTATGATCTATAATGCTAATTCAATACAAGTTTACATACTCATCTATGTGGATGATATTTTGATTACTGGAAATAATGAAGATTTCATCAAACAACTTCTTCACAAGCTTACTAACCGATTCAACATGAGAAATCTAGGCAAGCTTACTCGTTTCCTTGGAATTGACGTTAAATCAACCAACAATTCTTATCATTTAACACAACAATCATACATTATCGATCTATTAGCTAAAGCTGGAATGTCCAATTGCAAACCAATTTCAAACCCCATATCCAAACTTAGTCCCACAACCGAATTGCAGCAGCCATTTCACAACCCAACACTTTTCCGACAGTTGGCAGGTTCATTACAATATCTCACATCTACCCGTCCGGAAATAGCTTTTGCAGTTAATAAAGTTTGTCAACACATGCACAAACCGTTGGAGTGCCATTTTCTACAACTTAAGCGTATTCTAAGATATCTGAAAGGAACATCCTCTGCTGGTCTTCTTTTACAACGTGGTTGTCTTCAACTACATGCTTTCTCCGATTCAGACTGGGCAGGGGACTCCACTGATCGCAAATCCACAACAGGTTTTTGTGTCTTTCTCGGGCCAAATCTCATCACATGGAGCGTAAAAAAACAATCTACTGTTGCCCGATCTTCTACAGAAGCCGAATACAGATCATTGGCCAGTGCTACTACCGAAATTATATGGCTTCGACGTCTCTGCACTGATTTCTCGCTCAACCTGGATACAACTTTGTTATATTGTGACAACATATCAGCCCTCTCTATTGCCAACAATCCAATTTTTCATGCTCGGACAAAGCATATAGAGATAGACCATCATTTTATCAGGGAAAACATACAATCAAAAATTGTTTCAGTACAACATGTCTCCTCCACTGATCAAATTGCTGATATCTTCACAAAAGCACTACCGACTCCAATCTTTCAAGACCTTCGTAACAAGTTGACGATCACAGAATCCTCAACTTGAGGGGCGGTATTACAACTACCTTTCAGTTTCTGCATTACAACTACATGCCAGTTTTCAACATGTTCTATACTTCAGTTGCAACTGTTTCTCCATATCCGTTTCTTCATAACTACCTCTAGGCATTAATGTAATTAGATAAAATCCTTTATACAGTTCTATAAATGTATTCATAGTTCTCCTGTACAAAAACACATTGAGATGAAATGGATTGAATATTTTCTCCTATGTTATTCTTCTCTGGTTTGTAGTTTGCATTTTCTGTGTTTTCATTACAAGCATAAACTGTAAGATCAATTTATCAGTTAACACCCAATAATAAGATTTGATTTTTCTAATGGCAAGTGTCCACAATCAGGCAGCTATACCCAACAGCAGAGTTAATCTTATAAAAATTCTGGAAATGGTGGTGATTACTAATAGTGATCATCAATGGCGATGGTGCATGGTTGTCAGTGGTAGTAGCTAATGATGGTCGTCGACAGTGATACAAGAGAGCTTTCTAATTCTTTTTACTCCCTATTTATAAGTTTTTTGGAATTGACATTTTGCAATTTGAACTATAATCCAAAACACTCTATCGTATAGTCCATATTGATTCCATTGATCATAAAACATTAATTTAGCCTCCAAGTACATTAGTGATTTCAGAATTGAGTGATCTTGTCCTGTTGGATTCGTTTCGTCAAGCCGCTCGATTTGACCATAAGCATGTCTAATTTGAAGATCATTTAATTAATGTTTAAAGTTGTCAATCAAATTTCAAATGTTTATTTGGGCTCATTTGGGCCGATTGGACCACCTTTAGTTATGTTTAGTTCATCTCATTGAAATGTTTAGTTCAACTATGAATTTGTTGAGATTGGGGTTCATATGATATTGAATTGAATTTCATAAGTTTATAATTCCAATTTTGCTTTGACATTTGTGCCAACTCTTGCGGATTTTTTTGTAAATATAGCATTTAACCTCCTATTTTCGGATATAAAGCTTATTGCAACCGAAAATATGTTACAATCCTTCAAAAACTATTGTGATATAAAATTATAATAATTATAATCGTTCACTCCCCATATGTCAGAATGGACCTCTTTTTAGAGCCATGAACAAAATAAAACCATCTTAATTTTAATTACCAAGTTCTATAAAATTGGTGCGTTGATTAGAGCAACAAATATTAAAAAAAATTCACCGAAATCTTTAAACTAGCTTGAATTTGTTCATAGAGGCTCCTTTGGAATTTTAAATGCCAAAATGAAGTTCAGAATACTGAAAAAATGGTCAAAGGGCCCCAAAATGGCTGGAATAGACTTGTTAGAGCCCGAAATTGGACCTGGATTAGGCTACGCTAGTTGGGCCGACCGACCGACCACCCGGTGCCAGCAATAGTGCTGGTGGCCTGTCCAACGCCTTGGCGCACATTACGGGCACCTTTTTGGTGCCTTAGCAGGTGTCATTTGGCGCCTTGATGGGGCGTCTTTTTGGCGCCTATGAATTTTTTTTTATTCAGTTTTTGTTTTCCTTGTTAGGAAAAGGAGAATTTTTTCTCTTTGTTTTAAGATTTTTTTTTTTTTTTTGAAAAGATATATTTTTCTCTCTTTTTTTTAAGAGTTTTTTTTTTCTTGAAAAGATATTTTTCTCTCTTTTGTCTTTCATTTTTTTATTCAAAAATGAATTTGGCTGACACAAATGAAAACATTCCAATTAGCTTGAATAGAATTTAAGATATAATTGCGAAGCAGCCACATATTCTAAAATATGAAAGGAACTGGCCCTTAAAATTATTATTCAAAATATGAAGAGAAGCTCTGTTAAGATGTTCAGCTTTAGTGTATCCTGTCAAATTAAGCCATGAAATGTAGTAAAATACTCAATCAAGCATTTCCTACATCTAGTTACTATTTCAGATACAGGGACAAACCTCAAATCTAGCATCTATAAACCCATAGTCCATAATAATGAAAGAAAAATCCACCAAATCAGAATGATTGGGCAAAGTATTACATTCTCTTTCATTGTAATTTAGAACTGAAATTACTCACCGCTAACCAAAGAAGGCTGTTATGATTAGAGAAAGAAATCAATTGATCCCAAAGATTATGCTTAATAATGCTGCAAGAGCTTGCATAAGTAAATGACACTCTGCCAGTGTAAACAACATCAACTATACCTGCATTGAAAAGGTTTACAAAAAATAGAGAACGGAGAACAGGGAAAAGTTAAAGGAAATACTATTGTATATTCATACTTCTTTACAAAAACAGTGCTTGGTATATATATAAGTAGAGTAAAGGTTATAAGCAGAGTTAGTTGGAGCTGAATGGTGAGGATTTAATCATTAGAGAGAGTGGCGATAACTACAAAAGGAGTGGCGTCAGAGATTGTGAACTGCGCCTTGTTCAACCTGCTCGGGTTCGTTTACAGACCCTCACAAGCTAATGGGATTAGATAGACTATTTGTTTGGCACGAAGGGTAGCGAACCATAGCTTACGAATCACTTTAGTGAATATATCTGCAATCTGATCATGGGTGTTGATATTGTGAACAGTGATCACTTGAGTTTTTATGCAATCTCTAATAAAATGATAATCCACCTCGATATGTTTAGTCTAAGCATTAAAAGTAGGATTATGATAAAGTGAAATAACTGAAACATTATCACAATAAAATGGCTTTGGTTGTGATATTAGAAATCGAAAATCAGCTAAAAGATGTCTTATCCAAACAATATCAGTGGCAGTGGTAGCAATAGCTCGATATTCAATTTCGATTGAGGAACGAGCAACTGTAGACTACTTTTTAACAACCAAGAAATAAGTGTACCTCAAAAAATAGACAATAACTTGTTGTAGACTTTCTATTGAGAGGATCATGGTCCAGTCAGAATTACTGCAGACACGTAAGGTAGATGATGCATAATTGATAGGCAAACCGAATTCCAATGTACCTTGAAGATACCGAAGCAAGTGTTTGAGGGATGGAAAATGATCCAACATTGACGTATGCATGTATTGTCATAATTTGTTGACAGCAAATGAAATGTCGGGCAGAGTGATGGTTAAATGTTGTAAAGAGCCAACCAAATGACGATACAATTTTAGATTTTCAAATAAAGAGACAGTGGTAGAATCTATGGAAATATTAAGTGGAAAAGGAGTAACTACAGACTTATAGTTTTCGAGTTTAGTAAGATGAAGAATTTCTCCAGCGTATTTTGTCTGATTAAGGTGTAAGCTAGATGAGGTGGAAACAGCTTGAATGCCCAAAAATTGAGTTAAATTTCCAAGGTTGTGAATATGTAAAATGTTGTTTAAAATTGGTGAGCAGTGCTGTAATAATAGAATCATTATTACATGTTAAGAATCTATGTCATTTACGTACACAATTAGATAATAAGATTTGAATTGTGATTGTAAATAAGTAATGAAGGATCTACATCACTGTGAGAAAACCCAAGAGTTTGTAAATGAGATGTGAGCTTAGCGAACCACAGATGAGGTGATTGTTTAAAGCAATAGATAGCTTTATATATGGAGACGACATACAAAGTTGGAATGTTGAGAATCCTAAATCCTTATGGTTGTTGCATGTATATTGTTTCCTTCAAGTCACCATGTAAGAAAACATTGGAAACACCGAGTTGTGTAATTAATAGACCATTCTCTATAAAACGTTGTGTAGATAAATATGCGAATGGTAGGCAGTTTTGCAACCGGACTAAAAGTCCCTGCATAGTCGATATTGTATTCTTGACTGTAACCTTGAGCAACCAATCGAGCTTTATATCATGAAATAGAACCATATGAATAGAATTTGGTTTTATAAATCTATTTACAACCTAAAATATTTTGATCATATGGTGGGCGAACGAGAACCCAAGTACCCTGAGACTGAAGTGCTTGAAACTTAGTAAGCATTGCATCATGCCAGCACTTAAGTTTAACAGCAACAAAATATCAGGTAGGATTATGAACGGGTGAAACATGATGCTATAAATTAAAAATATGCTTGAGTTTTAAAGAACCTATTTGAAGATGAGTTACCATAGGGTGCAAATGTTGAGGTGTAAATGAGTGAACTGATGATGGAGAATTGGAAGGTGGAGCTAGAACTTCGAAAAAATAGGAGGTATGGGAAAGTTTAGCATTTTGAGGTGGTTGAGAAGGTTATGGAGGCAAATCTAGTGGGGCTTGAGATGTTTGCTAGAGGTTGGGTGATGGGTAAGGAACAAGAGTGAGAGGAGAAATGTTAAGGTTAGTGGAGTTAACTAATGACTTGGAGGAAGTTGAAATGAGAATTGGAAAAATATCCTCATGAAATTGAACATGCTGAGATATAAGAATTTTATGTAGGTAGAGATGATAACAACAATAGCCTTTATGAGTAGAACTATATCCAAGGAAGACACAAGAAGCTGATTTTGGAGAGAATTTATGTGCAACAAAATGTTGAAGTCACATATACCAAAGGAATCCAAATATATTTAAGTGAGAGTAAGATGGAAGTGCTTATAAAACAGATGATAAGGGGAGAAATATTTTGTAGTGGATGTCAGAAGATGATTTATAAGATAAGTAGCTGTTAGAACAACATCAGCACAAAATGAAAAAGGTAAGTTAGCTTGGAGAAGAAGAGTATGTCCATTTTTAATTAGACAGTGATGTTTACGTTCTGCTAGACCATTTAATTCTAATGTATAGGGACAACTAAATTGGTGATAATTCTAGTTATAGATAAGAAATGTTGAAAGGAAGAGCTAGCATATTCACTACTACCATCAGGGCGAAATACTTTAATATGTTTAGAGAATTATTTTTCTACCATAGCTTTAAATAGTTAAAATTTAGAAAACATTTCATATTTACTTAACATTGGATAAATCCAAGAAAAATGAGAAAACTCATCCATAAATAAGACATAATAATGATATCTATTAAGAGATGGAACCGGTGAAGGACCCTATACATCAGAGACAAAAAGTTCAAACAGAGTACATTTTTTAGTAGAACTAGAAAAAGACAATATATGACTTTTAGCAACTTGATGAATGGAAAACATTTTTAGAAACTAAAATACATAAAGATGGAGTTTGATTAGCTATGGTAGATAAAACAACTTGATGGTGATGTCCTAGGCGACAATGCCAAGCGTTAGATGAAGTGAATGTGGAGACGAACATTGTAGCAGCAGTAGTGGATGAAGAGTTGGAAGGAAGCATGGTGAGAGGATAAAGACCATCACAACAAGTTCCCAAAAGAATCAAATGAATTGTCTTATGAACCTTGATATTATAGCCATAAGAGTTAAAAGAAATAGTACATGCATTATCAACATTTAAATTGTGTACTAAAAGGAGGTTATGAGAAAACTTAGGAACACAAAGTAGAGGAGAGAGAGAGAGAGAGAGAGAGAGAGAGAGAGAGAGAGAGAGAGAGAGAGAGAGAGAGAGAGAGAGAGAGAGAGAGAGAGAGAGATTACGATGAGGAGTGGGTAAAAGGTTATGATCGACAGTAGATATTGGGATAGATTGTCTATTACAAATTGAATTTGCTGCGCACCTTAGTAGGGTTGAGGAGAAAGTAGATGCATGGAGTCATTTGTGAGATGGTAAGGTTCTCCATAGTCCAATATCCAATCAACAGACTGAGGATTATAGTCTGTTGATTATGCTATCAAGGCAGGAGAGAAATTGCTATTATAATTTAAGTTTCTGTGATGTCAGCACTTGAGAGCCGAATGACCTATCTTTCCATAAATCTGACATTTTATTCTAACATGAAGGTAACACTCGCTCCTGGTAGTAGTGAGGAACTAATAGCTAGAAGTAGGAGACTGAGCAAAAAAAATTTGATGACCCCTGTTATTGTGAGCAAATGTTGGACGAGCAGTACCCCAGAACGAGAAGTAACGAGAACAACTAAAGATTCAGAAATCTAGACTGATTGAAGTTCACAAGCTAATTTGTTCGTATTATTAGTCTCTTCACTGCATAATAATGAATACAAATCATCCAAATGTAGAGGTTGGAGATTGTGCGAATCACTTTTTTGAATGATTAATAGGAAGAAGGCAGCCCACTAAGAATATATAGAATAATATCTTTGGGATCTAGGGCACAACCTGCGACATTGATGGTATGTACCTTGAGTTAATTTCTCATAAAAATGATTGCATAGTTTTGTTATTCATGGAAATATGTTGTAGCTCATTTTTCAGATGAATAATGTGAGATAGTTTATAGATTGAAGTCTTTTACCAATCATTGCCAAATTTCAGTGCAAGAGTCAAGGTTCAGTGTGCATGGCAGTAAGGAGGAGGAAACTGTGGTGAACAATGCAGCTGCAAGATTCTGGTCAACAAGTATCCAGGTAGAAAAGAGAGGATTGAGAAGAACTTCATCGATTTCATTCAATATCTATCGAGAAGGGCAACGAACTCTACCATCGATATATCCATCAAATCCATTTGCGCAAAACACCTTCAACACTTGAGACCACCAAGTAAGATGATTATTTGGTTTTAGGTGAACAATGACGACATTTTTAATGGTGGACATTAAAAACTTGAGCTATGGAGGGATCGTAGCACAACCGATGAGAGGAGAAACATTGGTACAACTGCTTGCAGCAGAGGAATTTTTAGGATTCATGCTAAGATGCAAAACTTCTTACTGTAGATAAGGATAGCAGTGGGGCTTAAAGCTGCTCTGATACCATGTAAACAACAACAATTATACATGTATTGAAAAGCTTTATATATATATAACATAGAACATAGAACATGGAAGAGTAAAAGGAAATACTATTGTATATTCACACTCCTTTACAAAAGCAGTGCTTAGTATATATATAAGTAGGGTAAAGGTTATAATCAGAGTTAGTTGGAGCTAAAAGGCGATGATTTAATCCGTAGAGAGAGTGGTGGCAATTATAGAGGGAGTGACGCCAAAGATCGTGAGCTGTGTCTTATGTAGCCTGCTCAGGTTCGTTAATAGCTTGAAGGTCTCCAATTCAAACTTGAAGATGATTAGTTCGCTCAAAATTTGAAATAGCTGAATAATTGATAAAAAATTCAAAAGCACCAAATTTTGTAACTATCACTATAGGAAGGTTAGTAGTTTACGACAAGCTTGCGGGAAACTTTACGGCGAAATATTGTTTGTCAAAAAATTTGACAGATTTACGATGGAAAATTTTTGGAGAATTTTTTGCTGTGGCTTTGAGGAAGAATTTTCACAACAATTTTGCGGCCAAAATTCCATGACAAATTCGCCATAAATCTATCGCACTCCACTGCAAACTACCTCATCTAATCGATTGATTGTGCATTCGTTTCATTTGATGTTCTGCTCTTCAACTTATCTCCTTCGCCCTTTGGATCTTTTCCAATTTTCCCCCGCCCCACTTGGTTGCATCCTATATGTTCTCAGGCTATTTTTAACAAGTCGCTAAATAACTTCTTTCCCTCCTTCGATGATATTCCTTCATCTCACATCCAAAGTCACACCTGAACGAGTCGCTAGATAATTTCTTGGCCTACTTCAACGACGTTTTTTTTTTGTCGTATCCGAAGTCACACCTCCTTCAACTTTTATGGGAGCTTGGTCGTTGCGAAGGTATCGATCTTTCTTCCTTTTGCTCGCTTCTTCAACCATTCTAACTTTTCTCCACTTTAAATTTGCCATAGTTGCTAGCTCCTTCATAGAACTTCATTTCACAAAGTCTTTTGTAATACTATTCATTTTCAAAGATAACAACTTAATATTAAATTGGTGAGAGATATCTTTGTTATTTTCATCCAACCCTATTTTTGCACAATAAATCATCTAAAAAAAGTTCATTAGTTTGACCCTAATAATTTGGATTGGTTCACATTTGTTTAGAGTTATGATGTTGATATCTATAAGCTAATATATTCAATATTCTCATTTGAGATGTTAACTATCTAATTTCCATAGAATCACCAACATAGATCACCTAAGCTAATATCAATCTTAATTGGTATATCAGGTTAGATTTAGGCTTCGTTTAAAAAAGTTTTCTTTCTGCATCTTAAAATAAATTTTTAGTACAAATATTAATGTAGGAGATCATTGAAGAATCATCACAGCACATCTCCTAAGAGTAAGAAAACCAAAGAACACTAATTATTGTTAATCTTTAAAAAATATCATTTATATATCTTCTCCTCACAAGACACAACCTTAGACTTCATTTGAGATTGCTTTCTTACAACTTTAAAAAAAGTTTTTATAGTACAAACAACAACAAAAAATTTTAATTTGAAACTTTGTACTAAAAAGTTGCTTCATAAAGCATCAAAGAAGTTGTCCCAAATGAAATATTAATGTTGTATTGAGTAGCCAACTGCTCTCTGAACAATTCATTGTTGATAATTATATATAAAAAAAATTTGAATAAGAATCAAAATACTTTTCTCTAAAATAGAAAAACTTGGATTGGACTAGTACTTTGACAATCGATATAAAAGCAAAGCTTAAATGCAATCAAAGAACGCCTGTTGGCAGCGCTGATTTTAGCCGCACCTAATATTAAGAAGCCCTTTCAATTTGAAATGAAAGCATCTGCTATTGCTATTAGTGTTTTGCTTTTCCAAGGCAGCAGGAACAATTTTTTTTAGCACAATATTAAGCAAAACAAAGTAAAAATGTTCGTCAATTTGAAAGTGAAACATCATGATGAGGGAGGTCTTTGGGAACGAAATAGAGCATTCTAGGGCATAATTTCTGACCGATTTTTTTTGTCGGAAATTAAGTAACATATCAAGCAAAAAATCCACCTGATATTTCGCAGGGACACTTAACTACCAGCGAAATTATTCTGCCAAAATTCACGTAAGAATTACAGGTGAAAAAAATCTACCAAAAATTCTGCCAATAAACACTTTTTTTGTGTAGTGGAAGAACACCGTAGAGTTACCTTGGTAAAGCTGACAATCCCATCTCCTCTTAATAATACATTTATAAAGATTTCATAGTCTTACTATATTCCTAAATATGGTTTTAATTGCCTTCCTTGCTCTGTGCATTCAATCGTAAAGATAGTTGAGTGATGGTTTCTCATAAAAGTTAACTAATCATAATAATCTTATGAGTTAGCTAATTTTGATATTATAAACCAGTCAATTCAAAACGTAGAATTCAAATTGATAGAAGGTACATCTTTCCCTTTCATTATGTTTGACAACTTCAAATTAGTAAAGTAGTTATCAAAACTTACAAATCATGCTTATGATTATTAACACTTCTTGAAGTAATAAAACTGATTGCAAATCATATCGTATAGCTCCAAGGAGCACAATCTCTTTCCAACCAGGTCTTCTCTTTAACAAAGATAATAAGAAAATATGATTGTAAATAAATATAATCACTTTAAAAATACTTCTGTAAGATCAACAATATTTATCATAATATCAATATTTTTAAAATAAGATTCAATCCATGTGTTGTATAAGATAACCAATAAATATCATCATATAAAATATGTAGTAACTTTTTTTCCTTTTTACAGTTTGCATTATGATCAATAATTAGTTAAACAGTACTTTCAAGACCAATCTACTCAACAACTTTAATAAATCATGAGCATAAAGTATTAGCATCATTCATGATATTAAAAGCATCAATATATTTTAGAAATGACAAACCTCTTGTATAATAAACTAGGTAATAATTAAAGTTCTATTCACATTATCTATCCACCCAACAACTATCAAGTCGTAGCATGCTTCTTATTAATAATTACACATGTAAGTCTCAACTAATAGCTTACATTATTCTTCCCTATAACCTCGTGTAACTTAACTCTCAATCTTTAATAAGAGGAAAGTTGGAATCCAAGCCTAATAATAACGATTGCATCATGACCTTTTGTGCAAAAGAAGAATATAATACATTTATAGATATACAACTATCAAAACAACACCCTACAAGTGTCATGTCAGTGTGCTGTACAACCTAGTTGGATACCAACATGGTTATGATATTGGCTTAGTACTAGGAACAAAATTTCTTTTGATCTCAGCAAATTCTCTTCCCTCTATCTAAAAATTTTTCATGTGTTGTTCAACTTTGTGTTTTTTAATGAGAAGAAGCCCCCTCATCACCATGTGGTTGCACCTGTTTTTTTCTACTTTTGCTTCTTGCATTTTTCAAGTCATTTCCTTCATATTTTCTTGCAATTGGCAACAAATATTATTTTAAACTTTTTTTATTGGGAGCATTATTTTTCTTAGCCCCAACAATGTGTTGTTTCATTCTATTAAGTATTAATGCCTCCACTTATATGAATTATTCCACAATACGAGAACTTGTATCATTTTTTTGCATCAAAAGTTTTAATTTCACTAAAATGATTCTATGATGGATTTACTTTCCCACGAATATTATGCATTGAGGTAAAAGACTGAGAATTAGAAGATCGGATTCTAAAAGAAAATATTTTCTCAATTTCCTTAAAAGGTTTAATAACATAACTTTTATAAGAAAATAAAGTTTGTGTTAAAATAACAAGTTTTATTGCTATAAGTCATATAATTGGAGCCAAATTAACCCAACTATGTAGAAGCCAAGGAGAGTTTGTCATTGTTAGAACAAACTTTGATAAAAGATATAGAGAAATCAAATGAAAAATGAATGTAAGAAAATATATACATGAGTGTGTATTCAAAAGAAATAATTAATTCATTCTATGTGTTTTTAACTATAAATTAAAAATAAGAAATTAAATATGCAAATGCAATTCACAAAAGAGATGATGCCCTCATTGTATTTATAATTTACTAGGTTAACTGTATAGTGCTTCATGAGAGAGGACCAAATGATTGTTGAACTTTATCATAAAAATATAATAACAATTTTCTACAAGCCCTCTTAACTTTAGGTTCCGACGGCTAAATTCCAGCGGTTATCATAAGCTTTCCGGTTGTTTTGAAAAATTCCGGCGGCTTTGCGGCGGTTTCAAAGCCGCCGATAAAAACCGCGTAGGAAACCGTTTCTGGCGGCATTTTTCCGGCGGTTTAAATAAGCGGCGGTTTACCGGCGGCATGTACCGCCAATTTTGTTCAGACAATCATGACGCAGGTGACCGCCGGTTATTTACCGGCGGCATATCAGTCGTTTAATCGCCGGTTATGTCAGAAGGGAGAGAGAAGAAGTTGCGAGCAAATGAAATGGAAGGCTGGGGATGTGTTATTTTAGGGCTTTTTCCGGCGGCGTTCCGACGGTTAGGGCCGCCGGAATAAAATCATTTAATACCGGCGGTTTCAACCGCAGTAACGCAATGGCCGACGGTAACAACTTTTGCCGGCAGAATAACCGGCGGTTATTTGACTGCCCCTAATTCCGATGGTGGTTGTTTAAAAAACCACTGGTTAGACCGCCTGTATTGACCGCCGGTTGAACCGCCGTTATTACCGGCGGTCACAGAACCGTCGGTCGTGACCTTTGGTAATTCATGAATTTCCTATAGTGTGTCCCTAACTAGACTAGTGGCTAGACTCTAAGTTTTCGTAGTTCATTTATTACTAATATACTCCACACCTTTAACTATAATCTATCCTAATTGAGCCTAATTGGCTAATTACTTTACCCTAATTCATTCTAGTTTAGCTTGAATTGATTAGTGGACTAACATATGTTGACTTAATCATCACAATTTTTTTTTGTGATTTTGTTAGCATTGATTATCCCTTGAGGAGCCATGATGTGACATTCCACCATAAGTTGGATTCTTTACATTATCATACCCTAAGACCTTAAAATGACACGATTCATACTACCATTCTTATGGTCTATTAAAATTTGTAATTCCCCTAAAAATTAAAGCTAGGAGTTTGGGTATGTCATGTCCAATCCCTTATTTCTTTACACTAAACCCTCTAAATTTGGTTTTAAAATCATAAACTGAGTAGCCTCTTACTATATTGATCACTTAAAAAATGTGTCCTAAACCCTAGATATAGAATCTAGGAATTTGAGATGTGTTATATCATCTCCGTATTCTTCATGATAAAAACTCTTTTAGACATAGATTAAAGGACCTTTAGGATTGGATTACATGAATCCCATATAAGTTAAAAAGGGCATTATTAAAGTTATTCAAGTCATCATATAATTATCTACACTTAACACATGTTGAATACTATGATAGACATCCATAGTCATCCTAGGGTTTTGGCGTAGCTAAGATTGCATTTATTTTTGCTTAAATGGTGACTTATTGTTGGGTGGACAACATCATTTGTATAAGTATATTTTTTTTCTTGTAGATGCTTATTGTGTAGTAACCAAGATTACACTACTTACTTTCTTAGCACAGTGTTATGCATTTCTAAAATAAAAGCAGAGGAAATTTGTGTGCATGCAACTAATATTATTCCACGCTTTTGCTTCTCTCATGTACTTAATTTAGTCTAGGAAAATTAAGCATACATTTGATATGACCCAGAATGCTGGAGGGTCACATGTTCTCATTTATGCATACAATTAGGACTGTTTTTATCAAACAAAGCCCAGCTCTTGTTATAAAGGTTTTTAGTTTAGGAGCCCATCTTCAGTTTAGCAGTCTTGCACAGTTGATTTAAGTTTTTAAATCTATATAATAATAAATATAATTGCATTTTTTTCACTTGAGATTTATGAAAGGATTGTCCTTCTTTTATTATATGTTAATAAAATTTATTTGTTGTTGTGAAAAAAAAAAACCTTTAAAAAGTTTGCGAGAAGATGGCTAAATAAATTACTCATTACACGCCATAGCTGGCTTTAGCAACAAACAACATTAGTGCAGATAAAAAGAAAATAAATTATAATTTGTTGATTTTATTTTTCTTCATTTTGAGTGAATAAAATAATAATATTGAGTACTATTTAAGATGCTTATAAAAATATAAATGCATTTATTTACAAATACAAATCAAATGACCTATCTAAAATATTCATTATTTCATAGAAAATACTTTTTTTTTTAACTTGAAATGATCAAACAAGCCTTTAAATCTTCAACGTTCCTTATGAAGGTTCTATATCTAATTTTTGGGAACCATTTGCAGATGTTACAGAATAAATTAGATCTTTCGAAGGACTTCACCAGCGAAAGATAAACAAAAAATACAAATATGAGAGTAGAGAGGAAGAATCCAAATAATGGGGACAAATATATAATAAAAGAAACTTATCTCAGTTCGTCTTTCAAATTTCTCTCATAGTCTTCTTATTCATAAAGATATTGAGAAGTATATTTAGGCCTATTTGAATAGCTTCCGAGGCTGTTTTGATTCATGGCCCGTCTCTTATTAAACCTCCTATTTGTCAATATAAATGTTGGCCTACTCTACACGTGATATATCGTATAACCCTTTGAGTGTGTGAATGGAACATGGTATAACATTCATATTGTCAAAAAAGTAATTATTTTGATTCAACCATCTCTTTCTCAATTCATCTATGTTCATTCATGAATTTAAATTAGGAATCGTATATTTAGGAAATCACATAAAAAAAAAGACCAATCATTTTATGTTTTCAATCTTAAATATTATTCAATATTCAAAACATAGTTCAAACTCCAAAAGATGCAAACCAAAATAGTAACAATCAAAGAGAGTTCACCAAAAACAAACTAATATTGTTATGCGCTTGATTTTTGTTTCATAGGGACATTAATGCAAGAAAAATTTAACTTGTAGTTTGGAAGGATACTTGCAAATCCATGTCTTTTGAAGGGCTGGGAATTCCCTACTTACGTAACCTTATTTATGTACGTTGTAGAATTGTGCTCTTCTGACTGCTTTCATTTGGCCCTCTCAGTGGTTTGTCTTGCTTCTCTTTATTTTTTATTTGTTTCTTGTGTTAGATTGAATATGTTAGAATTAGTAGGAAGATTCTTAAGAGCTCATCTGGAGCTCTTCTTGCAAGAGAGAGAGAAGAAGGGGAGGAGAGAGGAAAACAACAATTTGGAGGAAATAAAATTAAACTTTATTTAAAATTTTTCCCAAATATTACATCCTATACAATCTCTATTTATAGAGATTTACATAGATGTGATAACCTGCATGAACAACATAACCTAAAACTACATGCATAGATTCATAACAAAATAAATGGCTCATAGGTTTTACTTCAAATATTGTATTTTTAGAGATTTTTCAATTCATTAAGAAATTGCATCATTTTATTTTAATTAACACGTAGGCCCCTATGTAGGTTTTATTTTAAAAAAAAAAATTATATGGCATTTTTTAACCACATAAATCTAAATATTCTTCCTATTGGAAATTTGAGAATAACATCACTTCATATTGGTGGAAAGCTCCTAAGCCTACTTGGGAGAGAATGAGAAAAGACTTGCATTTTATAGCTCAGAACAGGAGTACTATTTTTTTTTTATTTGGAATCTTTGGATAAATGGCATTGCGTTTGTTTTGTTCATTTCTTTGCCTAGTGTTTTGCAATCCTTCGAGTTATTTCTCATTTGAGTTGTTATTGGTTTTTGACTCCTTGTATTTTTTTTCATTAATGGAAATAGGTTAGTCCCTTAATCTCCCCCCCCCCCCCCCCCCCCCCCCCACACACACACACACACAAAATGTACGGTATGAATGATTAAAAATATTATAAAATAACTTTGGTACTTTCTCTATCATTATACCTTTTTATTATCACACTCAAAAGTCGTTGGGAGTTTTTGTCTACTCTCATCAAGTTACAGATCCTCATTATACTGAGGGCAGCAAATTCAAAATTGAGTTTTACTTATAGAGAGGGTAATTTCAAAATTTTGCACAACAGCCAACTCAGTTCATATTCCTATCCCCACTGCCTGTGCATCGAATCCCTCCGCCGTGCTTCTCTGAACTTCGGTCACCAACTTTATCCACCCTTAAAAAGTAAAGCTATTGCCCCTGATAGCAAATTGATGCAAGGTTGGAAACACTTATGCAAGGTTGCTAATACTATTAAGCAAAATTTTTCTCTCTATTCACACTGATAGCAACTTGTCTCTTATTTGGAATCCGTGGTGCAAAGGGAATTTAATTGCGGATATGATGGTTGATCCGCAGGGTTTGAATAGGCTTTCTCTATACTTCGATTGGAAGGTTTCAAATATTATTGCTGTTGATAGTTGGATTATTCCTCCAAGTTTTGAGAGCTTGATTGCTTCTAATATTCAAGCTATACAAATTGATACATTTGTGGAGATGCATAGTTGGCTGGGTAATCAAAGTCCTAATTTTAAAACACTTACCTCCCTCTTTTACTCATCTCTGAATAGTGTTCCTTGGTATAAACTGGTTTGGTACAAAAAAAAGTGCTATGCGTTTTTCTGCTTATGCTTGGATGGCTTTTAAAAGAGGTTTAAAAACGGCTGATGTTTTAGCCTCTCGTGGGATTGTTACCTCTGGTAATTGCTGTTTCTATTTCACTGAACGTGAATCTCTACATCATCTCTTCTATGAATGCAGCTTCACCTTCAATGTTGTTAAGCAATTGCTTCCCTGGCTGAGCAATCTGCTGATGAAGCCAAACCTGTTTCAGATTTTTGATAGTGTTATGGAGCAGAATTTCACTGGGCAGTGCATTAGTTACTACCTACTAGCCGCTTGTGCCTCAATCTACTATATTTAGAGAGCTAGAAATGATCGAATTTTCGGTGGTATACTTAACTGTCAAGCTACTTTGACTGCTAGAATAAAAAAAACCATTCACTTAAAGAACTCAAACTGGAAGAAGTCAGCTCCATGATTCATGTTTTGTGGATTTCTGTTGGTTTATGTTGCTTGGGTGATTAATTTTTGGAAGGACGATGATGATTGATGCTTTTAGCAGTAGCCCCTTGGACGATCTTCTTGGCCGCCAGGGGCTTCGCTCTGGTGAAGTCCCGCATCAATTTTTGTCCCTTTCAATTTTGTATTCACCACGAGCTGCCTGAGTCCTTCGAGTTTATACTCACTAGCTTTGTATTTTTAATCTTTTTGAATCCTGGTTTCTTTTTTGTTGTTTGAGATCCAGGATTATAGGTTTTCTTTTTACTTACTTGTAACCTTTTCATTTCAATGTTACGGGCTTTGCTCAAATTTCTCAAAAAAAAAAAAAAAATTGCCCCTGCCCAAATTTGACCGTATCGACTCACACTAATTTTACTAATTCATACACCATAAAGATTAACATTTAAAAAAAAAAAATCTTTTATTACAATTACTGTTGCCAACTACCAAAAATCACTTATAAAAAAGTGTAACTGCAGAGTTAAAAAATAAAACAAGTGAAAGATACTTTTGCTTGAAATAAAAAAAAAAGTGGTTAATAACTACTCAAGAAAAATATAGCATGATTACATCTCAAATATTTTGCAGTGACAACTAATTAATAAAGAATACATGAAGACTCAAAATGTTGATAATTGCTCACGCATATGCCTGTCGCTTTCATTTGAATCTCCACCAGAAAAATTAAATGGCAGCTGGAAAAGTTGCTAGCTAGCTATTATCAATGATAGGGTTGCATGCATGATGGTCATGACAAATAATAAACCTATGAAGAAAAACTTATTATCCATTTTTTTATAATAAATTTGAGCTATGATACACTTTTTCTTATAAAAAAAAAATCACATATCATAATGTAGTTATATATTCTTTTAACTTGTGATTTAAAATAGCACCTTTAGTCACAATTTTTATATTATAATCATATATTTTGAAAAAAAAAAAAATCCTTTTAGCTATTCCATTTATAATTATCTTCTTAAAAAAATGTGATTAAAAGATCAAAGCCAAACGGAATTAAGATGAACTTTCATCATATTTAGTTAATTCATTAAGCAAAAATGTAGATGAATTTAAAACAAAATTCAAGGACAGATACAAAGAAACTTATGGTTAGTTAAAAATTCTAATTACATTATCTCCCCTTAAATTATTACTAAAAAATCATTAGTCTCATTTTTGACCTTATAATATAATATTTTTTTATGAATATGATCATTTTTGTATGAATAAAAGTTTTAGCCACTGTTTTTTAAGAAGTTTGGCTAATAAGTAGTCATATTTAATCAATAAAGTTTTTGTTATACTAACGTTAGTCAAAATTTCGAAAAAATATAGTAGAAGAAGTTTAACTTAAAGATATTTTTGGTCACATTTTCTAAGAAGAATGAGACTAATAATCACTATTTAGTGAGAACTTACCAAAAAAAAGAAATACAATAACTAAAAACTCTTACAATGAATCAACTGATCAAAATGAGTTGTGGATGAAGTTAAGTATTAACCTTGCAGTTAATTTTATCAAGGAGAAATGTCCTAATCTCTTATACCTAAGAAGAAAAGAAACTTTATAATTAAATGCTATCAAACTATCAGGACTAAGGAACTCAAACTGTAAGAAACTACAGAGAATATTTGAAAGTTCTTTAAAACTTACTGAAGACCTACCCTAGTAGACCATAGCCAAAAAATGTCTGTGTGCGTGTCTCCACCGCCGCCACTTCCACAAGCCTCCGGAAGATCCTTCTCCGGTGGTCGTGTAATCTACTTAACAATGATTACAATCTTAAAAGAATCTCAAATTTCACCCAAGCTAGATTTCATTTCTCAATCTGCATGTCCACTTTAAAGAGCCACAACTCTTTATTCCATGGCATTTATCGATGGTCATGTTCTAATTAAAAACTGAAAAAGCCATTGCATCTCTTTCCAAACGATTTGTTGCTAGAGTTTTGATAAAGATGGACATATCTTGTACTTATTATAAGGAGATTTGGTTGGGCTTTGAATTCCATGGTTACCTTCAAAAATTGATTTTGATAAATTCCTTTCTTTTGCTCTCATTATATATCATCTTCATGGTCATTCTATAAATGATACTTTAAACTTCACCCTCATTAGTAAAAACTGCAAAAGGAAATGATGCCAAATAAGTGCCTCTTAGTAAGGCTCAGAAGGTAGGATTGATGAACCATCCATCAAATCTGCTTAGGCTGTGGCTGATGAACCATCCTAATATTTTAGAACATCTATCAAACCATTTCGCAAATCATTAAACAAAAGTGTCTTTGATTTAGCTATAGTTAGAAAGAATCAGCTTGATGGAATATTGTGCGTAAAAAAAAAAATTGATAAGGATGAGCTTTCTATGTCTGAGACCTCTAAAAGATCTTTTTCTTTAAAAAGGGTAGCGACAAGAAGAAATTTTATGTCAAAAGCCTTAGTTCACAAGGTCATCAACTTAGAATTTCTACAATTGTGATAATTTTGATTAGGATGGAGATATCTTTTATGATTGAAGGACCAACTTCTTTAATGTTTGTATTGATTTCTTATTTCTAATTACATGGTTATTGGAGTTTGATGATGACAGATAGATTTAAAGACTTTCTGAACTTCTACAATCGAGTCAGCAACTGACTTCACAAGGATATATCTTCCCTCTGCTACTCTAATAAGGACCCTCAAATCGTTACAAATTCCAAGAGTTGTAAAGTCGTATAACTACTTTGTACTTTCTAAGTGTTCTTTGTTTAAGATAAACTCTATTGTTATCTAGAAAGAAAAGCAGAAATACATATTTTAAATAATCGAGATAGATAACACATAGCTGTCATTATAGGAGTAGCCGAACTATACTTGATGAGGACATCATCAGAGATTTCGACACGTGTACCATCGGAGGCACCGGAGATCAACAGCTACAATCATGAGCTTATATTTTTTGAGTAATTTATGTAGTAGTTTATTTTATTTTCAGTTTTTACTGTTTTACCCTTATGGGTGATTATTTGATGTTGTAGTCCGGATCGAGGAAAATTTAGTCTTTGTTTCTTTTCTTTTTGGTGAGACCTATATATAGGTCATTTCTATTGTATTTGAGATGATGATTAAGATGAAATTTTAACTTCTTGTTTTGGATCTGTTTGTGAATTCTAGATAGAGCGGTGAAGCCTAGAAGAGGCTCAATGAAATACCCAACAGCCCCCTTTTGTGGGAGCTCTTGGTTCCTATCATTTCCTTCCACTTCTTCCCTTCTCCCCTAGCCGCCGGCTTCCCCAGACCGGCCACCACCTGACCGACCAGCAACCACCTCCTTTTCTTTTCTGTTAGCTGCTGGATTCCGCCCCTCCCTCACCTGTCCCTCCCTTAATCCCACCTCCTCCACCGAAATCAGCCCAACCTGACCCCCTTGGATCCCCACCCACCGGCCCCCCATTGATCCTAGCATTAGAATTTGAAATTCAAATTCAAAGAGTTGTTATTACTTTCCTCATTTGTCTATTTGTTATTTGGGAAGTTTCTAAATGGAATTCAATGCGAAATTTGAATTTCAAATCTCTTCCTAAAAACACTTGCACCCAATTAGGAAACTACTCAATGCTAATCAAATTTGAATTTAAATTTAGAATTTAATTTAATTAAGAATGCAATCAATTGAGCCCCACATACATTGAATCTAGACATATTCCCTCAACCCCTATGGCCGACCCCCTCTCTCCCCCCTTTCTCTTTCCTCTTTACCACCTAATCAACATTTAATTCCCCTAAATTCCCCAAATGACCGCCGGCCCCATTACTCCCTTAATTGGGTTGATTTGAATTTCAAATTGGCCCTTTTCCTTTAATGAAAATCTGAAATTAAACTTCATATTTTCCCTCTCATCTTCTTTAACCCCAAATCACTTGGTTCAACCAAAAGAAACCCTAACCCAAGCCGCCCCTCACCTTCCCAATTCATCTCTCATCATCCTCTCCCTTTCTCCTCACCAATCTCAAGAGTGTTATTCCCCAACCGTCGCCACCACTATGCATGGCCGATCCGAAAGTCGACCATGGTTTTTTATTTGATGATCAAGGACGAACCAACATCCTTGAATCTCCTTTCTTTGACATGAACCTAGACGTGGATTCTTCCATGTAGGATTACTTACATCGCATCCTGTTTACACTAGTACCTTCCATCGAGGAGCTGATTCTTCCCGGACGTTAGATGCTCACTAGTCATCCCACGGATTCCCCGTCGCCGGCTACTTTCCTAACGGACTAGACGTTGGGCACCATTTGTCTCTTAGTGGCATTGTTCGGTTTGCTCTCAATCTTCCTCCATTAAAGCCCCACCGTCAAGAGCGTGAGGAACCAAGGTGAAGAGTTCTATTTGTTAACCGTGGATGATTGTTTTTTCCATAACATTACTCTCTCTATTTTTATGTTGTTAACTTGATAGCATCCCATTAATCTAGTTGTAACTACATGCTTTGCATAGTCTCTAATTGATAATTTCAAAAACCAAACTTGGGTAAGCACTAAATCTATAACTAGCAAAGTTTTAATAATCTTCTATTAAAATCCCCAAGCAATTCTTGTTCCTTTGCATGGCTTCACATCTATACTAGCATATTGTTTCAAAGGTGTGACAAAATATCAAAATTTTAGTCATATTTCTTTTAGATCAGTGTAGCTAAAAATGATTATTTTAGAATTTATAAGGCTTTGACTAAAGTGGACACCAAAATTTACAAAGATAGAAATAAAAAAGAATAAATCATTCAAGCAGATAAATTGCATATAACTGTCATTAGAAGATGCATGAGCTATTAATGAAGCATACAATTTGAATATAACAAGTAAATATAATGTTTTGAAATATTTTTTCTCAATATTCTAATAAAAATGTATAGTAAAACATATGACTATTAAGCCACACTTTGTAAGTGATGCAGTGTATCGTTGGAAGAAATGGACCTGCTTAAAGAGAATCCCAATCCATAGACAAACATAAAGCTTAAGAGCCTAAAAGGAGAATAACATTCATTAATGCCTACATTTCTCTTACACAATCTATATATAAATAAAGCTTAAGAGCTTAAAAGGAGAATAACATTCATCAATGCCTACATTTCTCTTACACAATCTATATATAATAATAAAATAGAAAACTAGAGAAATCTAGGAAGTTTTTGAAACTTATAACAAATTTGTAACAAACTATATTAAATAGCCTAAGAAATGAATTAAGCTAAAATGCTCCGCCTATCAGTAAGTATTTAATCAACCACATGCTTAAGAAATTACTTATTACTATTGCTTCTAATGCTAAATATCTAAATCTCACTTCTTTACAAAAAGTATAGCTACATGCAAAACTAGATTTAACTGCAAAAAAACTTAGTCAGATGATCGATCAGTAATTAATTGTGAATCTAAAATTGTCTGCAAAACTGCAAATATGCACATAAAGAAAAAAATTATTCGTATTTAATAAGAAGCTATACATCAAAACTATAATGATCTATCATATTAATCAAGCTACAGTTTAAAAGTATCAGAAAACATAAGCAGCTAGGATAGCTTCTACTTGAGATATTTTACAAAAATAACTTTATCAATACTATTTCATCTAAAGATTTAACCTATTAATTTGTTTGTAGGCTTTTAAGGAATATAACGTACTCATCAACAAGTTAATTAATAACCACTTTCATAATTAACACAATGTAACTAAATATTAAATATCTATCATTTTTAAAAAGTATGATAAAAAGCATCTTTGCTTTGCTGTATTTTCTTTTATAATTACAATTTTTATGAAAAATATGATAATAAATGATGTGACTAAATTTTAATCATAATTTTTTGTAAAATTATGATTGAATTGTCATCATTACTTACAAACACCTTTTGTCACATCATCGATAATCCTCTAATGAAAAAAATTGAATAAAATTTTATAAAAGAGGGAAGAAAATGCACTTTTAATTGCTTGTATGTATATAAGTGATCTTTCACGCCATTTAAGAAAATGAGTACAGCTTGAAATTTTTGTAGTGCATAAAATGAAATTTAGATTTATTTAAAATTTAAAACAATAGACGAATAAAAGAGGCATACCAGACAAGAAAAAATCAGTTGAAAATTAGATCGTTATAAAATGTCAAATTCAAACTGTACAAATGAAGATGTAAAGGCAGAGTAGCAGAAGATGTCTCAATAATGCCAATACATGAAAGCAGGCAATTGATAGAACACAAATCAGCATTTTTCAGTTATCTTAATGTATTGTTCGTCAATACGACCATAAAAATGTCCTTAGATTTGATTTGCTTTTATTTTGACTCAAAACGGAAGTGATTTGCATCAATCTATCACAAGGACTGGCGTTGATCCCAATGAACCTCGGTACTGCCATATTGTTGGCCTAGATAAAATAGAAAATCTGGCAGAAAGAATTTAAGTCCCAACAGCCTTCAACTTGCCTTTGGCTAAAATGACCTTTACCTGTTGGTTGAGAGCTTAGACTTTCAACTAAGAGGTCTTGAATTCGAGTCTTTGTGTATGCGTTGTGTGTGAGTTTGCCTTAAATGACCTAAATGTCCCAAAAAAAAAAAAACCTCATAGCGTATAACGGGAAAAGAACACCAATTTCAAATTAAATAATTTACGGGCAAAATAAACAATTCCACGATATTGCTATAAATTTATACTATAATCAACATTATTGGAAGTTTGATTAAGGCTTCATTTTATTCCTTTTTTTAATCAGTTTTTAAATATTTTTTTTAAAAGCAGTAAAAAACGCCCCAAACGGGGAATAAATGTTAATCTATTCACGCTTTTCATTAAGATAATGACTAATAAATACAGTTCTAGCAATGCCTTTTGATCTCATGGCCATTATTTTAAGTGATATTAATTAACTGAATAGAAAATCTATCAACATGTTTTTATAAATATGTGGGTAAAAAGCTACACTAAACCACAGTATTTTAATCACATAGTCAATAATTAAACTATTAAACAAGTGCAACAAAAAATGATTACAGACTAATCTTTTTTAAAAAAGAAGATTGATGATATGACTTTAAATCACAATAATAAAAAAAAAAGTTATAAACCAAAAGTCTTTAAGTGATATATAAAAATTTCCTTTGTGTATAAGTTTATTAATGAAATCAAGGAGTGGATAAATATTAAGTTATACATACATTGTCTTGCTAGATTTACCTATCTAAAATTATCTTAATAAGTATCTTCTAAAATTGAAAAAAAATCTCTTGTGCTAGGATGAAAACAACCTGTAGTTTAGAAGTCTAGCTCCAACTACTCTCATCAAACATTATTTTTTTCATTATTGTATACTTTGTTCAGCGACACAATAAATCATAGGGAAAGCAGTAAGCTAGCTAGATGAGGGTCTAGAGATAAGATACACTATTATCAATCACACCTGTTCTTATTTCCTTCCCCTCGCACTATACAATCCATCCAATCACTACCTGTTTCAATAAAGCAATCTCATTATTTTGCTTCTGTAGACTATCATTTGGCATTGTTCAAGAGAAAATTATTAAGTTTATTTTGCAACTTGCATGAAAATTTTATGTAAAAATTAGGCAATCACATCCTAGCTCGATCCTAACCCTATATAGTTTTACCAAGTTCGAATGAAAGAACCCTTATTATGAAAGTATAAAGCATATATGAAAGTATGTGAGCCTCAATAAGATTAATAAGCAATAGAAGGGAGGATTGATAATCAAAATTTAGGAAAGTTTTTATTTATAGAGAATCTAAACACTAAAGAAAGTTAAAAGGCGATAATTAACTGTGTAAAAACGAAAAACAGTAATGCTACACTAACTTCCACCTATAGCCCAAAAAAACCTCTTCGTGTGTTGGGGGATAGTGTAGCATTACTCATACAAAAACAAGCAACTGAATCACAAGAAACATGAAATAAAACCCAAGCATAATAATATTAACGAAGACGAAATAATTTAGAAGGGAAATGACTCGTGAGCTAAGAAAGACTTAGTAGTTTGTTGGCGGCCGAGGAGCCCAAGCGCCGAACACATCGTGCGGAAGCTGACCGTTGGGCATCAGATTAGGCGGCACATTATACAGCGGTGGCATCGTTGGGAACTGCTCCCCGCCCTCTGCGTTCTGCTGCATCGCGGCAGCTCCCACTCCCGCGTCAAACCCCAGCGGCTCATCTGTCGCCGGCGGCTCTTCCTCTTCAAGCGGAAGCCTTTCATAGGTCGCGTTTGAGAAAGTGGCCGCAATAACAATCACCGGTCCCGACGCGACGAGCTCACCCAGTACGGTGCCACCTACCACTTGACCCTGCCCACCGGCGAGATAAATGGTGAGTCCAGTTGCTCCAGGCGGCGAAGGAGCGGGAAGGAAAGCGCCGGAGAGGGAGAGGATTTCGAAGCGGCCGTGAAGGGAAACCACGGCACCCGGCGGGGCGGCGGGCTGGCGGAGGGTGACGTTGGCGACGATGCCGCTGCCGCTGAGTATAGCGACGCCGCGTTGGCGACGGCGGGCAAAGGTCGTGACCGCGTCCATGATGTCGGTGCCGGTGGAGATCTCGAGCACGTGGGAGCGGAGGGCGTTGGGGCTGTCGCGGGTTATGATGATGGGTGGTTTAGGTTTGTTTTTTGAGCCAGATGGGCGGCCGCGGGGGCGGCGGCGGTCGACTGTGGTGCTTCCGGGGGTTGTATCTCCGCCTGCGGTATCAGCGCCGGCGGATTGGTCTTCAGCGCTGGCAGAATCGTTATTGTTTGTGTTGCTTCCGCTGCTGTTAGTGGCGCCTGGGTTGGGGTCGAGGAGGTGGGGGTGATCGTCGGAGAGGGGATTACGGAGATGGAGGGAAGGGATGGAGGGGGCGGCGGCGGGGGAAGAGGAGGAGACCGAGCGGTCCACTCCTCCCAACCCCGCGCTCCCGGCCCACCATCGGTTCGCCAGCTTCAATCTCTCACCCGCAAGCTAAAATATTAAGATCTCTGCAGGCTCGCTCTACCTTCCTCTTCTTAATCAGATCTGACGAATGGAAAACTTAACAGAAGGTCAAAGGGCGAAACCGCGGGGAAACAGATCGGCATGAGAAGAAACGCTCTGTTTCTCTTTCTCTTTCTCTGAGTGAATTGTACTTGTTGGTGATGGTGAGGTCAGGGAACTGAAGCGTTTAGGCGAGAGAGAGATAGGAATCTGACTCTCAAGGAAAGTAGGGAACAGCACAAGTACATGCCAAGGATGGTGCCTAGTCGTCTGAGAGGTCTGGCACTTGCTGCGGCGCACCACTGCAACTTTATCCTGCTTTGTGGGTGGGGCGGTGTGGGGGAGAGAAAAGGGGGCAATAGTTTACCTCTTTCTCTCTCATGGGTTTCGGCTTTCAAATCTTTCTCAGGCAACGGGAATTGGGTATACTTCGGATATGCCCGTTCTTGTGCTATCAGGGTCTCTTATCTCTTCGGATGACTCCTCCTTTCTCGCATCTAAGCTCCGCCATCGTGTCTGGATCTACACAAAAATATATAAAAAAAAAACAAAGGAGAGAGAGAGCGAGAGAGTTTGGGATAACGTGCGCACGAGAAGGTGGGTAGTGGGAACACGTCGCTGTCGCGAGTCGCAACACAGTATCGAGTTATAAGGGAGGAAATGGAATCAAGAGGAGAGAGAAATGGGTCTTGCCGTCCGGTCTTCAATGGCCTGCCAGTACTTGCCACTCCATTTCCTCATTTATTAAACTGTACAAAACTTCGGTTAACCTAATCTTTAGCCTTTCTTTTGACTGCAAAGCCTAACTATATTTAAACATCCTCCATAGAACAACTAAAATGTATCACACCAACACCTGTTCGGCATCCCCACATAATTTTGGGTGATGATTAGATCATTTCAACTCCTAATTAAGCCTAATTAAAATTTCTTGTATTTTCCTCTCCTTATTTTCTTCTTACTTTCACATCAATACAAAATAGCTTTCAGCATACTATTTTCTTTCGTTAATTTAAGCTGGAAAAGTTTTTGGTAAAAATATTGTGACATAATTTTGAGGAGGATAACCCTAATAATAATTATATTTAAATAAAAATAATTACAATAACATTTTAAATATTGATCATATATTACATTTAATTTTAAATAAAATAATAATTATTAACATAAATAAATTTGGGCCGGAATATTCTTATCCAAATTTTCTGTTTCTTTAGACATTAAATGGTTCACCACAATTAGTT
Source organism: Dendrobium huoshanense (assembly GCA_016618105.1). Taxonomy (NCBI): domain Eukaryota; kingdom Viridiplantae; phylum Streptophyta; class Magnoliopsida; order Asparagales; family Orchidaceae; genus Dendrobium; species Dendrobium huoshanense. Next base: position 24,457,720 of record CM028348.1, read on the forward strand.
CACACCTGGCGCCATCTTGAGTCTCGTGGGCAGAGCTCAAATGATATTTTATGCAGTTTATCTTGATTTGATTTTATATGAAATTATTTAATATTTATACAATAGGGAATCATTATCTAATCTCACCAAATAATTTGTTTTGGAAATATCTGCATTTAAGATGATAGCCTAGCTAACATGTAATTTTCTATTTGCTTAGGAGAAAATTTAAGTATAAATATTAAAGTTAATATTTTTTATTTCTACAGGAGCCAAAGCTACAAACAATAAAATCACAAAGCTTTATGCCAACTAAGGCTTTATTTGGGACGGCTTTTTTATTGCTTTTTAAAACGAAGTTTTAGTACAAATTTTTTTATTTTTGTACTAAAACTCCGTTTTAGAAAGCAATAAAAAAGCCGTCCCAAACGAAGCCTAACTCTGCAATCAAGTTGGCATTTCATATGAGACAGAAATTTTTTTTTGTTAAAACCCACGGAGAGGCCTACGTGTTAATTTCAAAAATCGGTTACATAGTCCTTAAAAGGACCAACCAGCTTACTACTGCTCCGAAGAGCTACAATTCAAAAAAGAGAAAAAAAAACCTAGAAGCCGATCGGTCTTAATCCTATGATTACAAAATTGATGTTAAACTGTAACTTAATTTCAATATCATCTGAAATAAATCATAATTTTAGAAAAATAAAATTTATGTTAAAAGATGGTGTAAAAATGATACATTCCATTTATATTGAAAAAAAAAAAAGAATTTAGATTTTAATAACATTAGAAAAATAGCCTTAACTCGTGTTTATTATACAATAAAAAAATCTTCTGAAGTCATAAAAGATATTGTTGAATTTATATTTGTTCTTGGAGAGAGTGAGAGAGGCAAGATTTGGAGTATGTTAGATGGATTTGGTTATAAAGAAATCAATTACCCGTTAGTAGAGAGGTGAGTCAAGCTGATCTAAGAGTCAAATTTTGAAGAGTGGATCTCAAAGATATATTACTTGGATGGAGTTTTGTCAAAAAAATATAGAATTGTATGGTGCCCTTGCTCAACTAGTGAATCCCTATTTATGGATAATGATCAAGGTTGATTGAACAAGATGGACTACATTTAAAATTATAAGAACATACTTAATATAGCTAGTTGTAAGTTTGATTGTTAACTATACCTTAAGCCATGGAATATAGTGAGTTCTAAATTATGAAAGAGTGTAATTAATTATGAGTTCTTCTACTAAGAACCCCTAATTAGCTGGTAATAACTCTAGATGAGTAACCTGGTTCCTTAGTTGAGTTTATGTGACTTAATAAGTTTCAATGGTTAGTTTAGTATATGAGTACTAAGGACAAAGTAAGTATTATCTCTTAGGTGACTTTTGAGATTCAATTATGTCACTACAGGAAAATCAGCTATTATCGGTGGTTCAGCCGCCAAAAAACTCGATACCAGACGGCTTTCAAAAGCCGCAATCGTGGCGGCGGTTATCCGACGAGACGCTGGCGGTTTAGCCGCCGGTATTTCATGCGGTTCTGACAGCCGGTAAGCAGCCAGTGATTAACTAGTAGTCATCGGCGGTCACCCTGCGGTTTAGCCGACGATTTTACCGGTGGTTTTGACAGCCGGTACGCCGTTGGTAACTAATCGGCGGTCACCGACGTTACCACCGCCGGAAATACCGGCTGCCAGGCCGCCAGAAACAATTACCTACGCCGTTTTTTCCGGTGATTTTTTGTACCGCTGGAAAGCCGCTGGTGTTTTGCAAAACCGCCGGAAATCAATCGTTAACCGCCGGTAATAACCGTCAGTAATAGCTGAATTTCCTGTAGTGTGTGTAGTTTGAGGTTTTGAACAATTTCTTGTCGAGCAATTATGGAGCTAGTTTATGATCATGAACTTATAGAACCTAATTTAGACGTTTATGATGACTTGATTGATTTGAATCAAAGAAATATGGTCTATATTAATTTCTTGATCATCATATCTTAGTTAATGAACTGAGAAAAGAATATGAGAATAAATTTGATGAACCTAATTCATATAAGATAGCTTGTCCATGATGTGTACACTGCATGCAAAATGATGATTGTTGGGCAATGGTGGTATATATGACAATAGTACTAATATTTTGGCATAACTTTCTTCAACTCCAACTCATTTAGCTCGAAGCTCTCATTTTAGGTCCTTTTTAGTAAAAAGTGAGGGTTTATTTTTAATTTATTTGAGTTATATTTTGTAAATTCATTCAAAATCTCCAAACACTTTATCAAATGGTATTTATTGATTCCCTTATTCATAGATTGCTCCTTAGGCATTTAATAACTTAATAATAATACAATTGACTAATCTTAGGTTTGTTGTATTTCTCTCATTAAGACATCCATTTTGAATATAAGTGTAAAAGATTTATAGATCATTTGGTCCCTCAAAAAGAGTCATAAAGTTTTCAATCATACTTATAGGCTTGATTTTAACTCATTTGGACTTGAATCAAAGCACTTTTAGGATCATTGGATTTTTCTTATTAAAACATTTGTTTATCTATAAGTTTGTTGAAATGAAACTACATGCTCTTGAGCTAATTAATTTTGAAAATTTCAATTCAATTATTTCATTAAGATCCATATTTGATCGGATAAATTCTATTGTAATGCATCATGTAGTAAACTCAACATGAATATATTACAATAATGTAATTTCATTTATTTTAAATTAAAGTCTGCTATATATATTAGTCATTTGAAATTTGATACATAGCCATCTCAAATATTACTGTTGCCATTCATAAACTACTTAATTCCTTGTCTTTTGTAAAAAACATATTATGCCATAAGTTTTTTAATGCCATACCCAATTAATTACAAGGATAACTATACTATTTTTCTAAGAATTTTTTTAGTTGTGATAACACTTTTTGATTTATTAAAAAAACTCATCACTTTGTTAAATATCTTGAAATGCATCATATCAAGATTATGCCATATTATATTTATTTTTTTAATATGATAAATATTAAAACAATATACTTTTCCTAGTTTAATAATGGTCTTTCCCAAATCAAGAGATCCTTTATTTGCCATTAATTTTCCAAACATAATATGGCTTAAATTAGATATTCTTGCATACATATCTTCATGGGATAAAGGTGTTTTGTCCCTTGGTTAATGTTTTTTCTAGGGTGTTTTGGCAAGTGTATGCTGGTTCATTGGGCTCTAGGTTTGGGTTGTTCTGAGCTATTGATTTTTTTTTTTCTTATTGGGTGTTTGATAATAGACTATTTTCTATTTTATGTTGCATCTGACTCCTTTGTTGTCTTGAGGTTGGGATTAATTTCTACTTTATTTTGTCCCCTTGCCTCTTCTTGTCCTTTTGTCTTTCAGGTTCTTCATGTTTTGCTATGTGTTGTGAATGATCTTGTTGTTGTTCCTTATGTTGATCTGGGGATTGTTGGTGATTTTGGTTTGCATTATATCTTGGATTGAGCCTTATTGGAATATATAGTGTATCTACTATGAGGTTTGAATGTTTTTGTGGCCTCTTCAATTTCTGGCATGTCCTTTATGGTGACTCTTGTTTGCTCCTATTGCATATCCAAACTTGGGCTTAATTTTGAGTTTGACTTCCTGCCTGCTTTTTTTTTTTTTAATTTTATTGTGTATCTAGTATGAGAATCTTTGCTCTATAGAATTTATTTATTTTTTCTATTGTAGCTTTGTGAGCGATAGTGAGCTGTGATTTCTTCTAATGACCTTGCAACCTTTCTTTTGATGATATAAAATTCACACCCATAAATGGGCTTTACAAAAAATAAAATAAAATAAAAAATCCTTCACAGGATGAGGTCTAGTTCAATAACTTATTTTTAAAATTTATTTCTGTAATTTAAATGAAAGATTTGTATGTAAGAATATGAAATAAAAATAAAAATAAAAATAAAAGAGTATTTACCCGTTTATTCTAATCAAATTTATATTGAGTTCTTTATACAGTATAAATATAGTAATATATCTTGTGTGCTCTATCCAAACATCATTGCAAAGGCATGAACTACATAATGGTTTCTCTCATTAAAGTATTTCACTTATTTATCCATCAAAGGTTGTACCAACCTCCTCCAATAAAGCCTTCAGCTCATCAATCAAATGTCTAAAAAATACATTCTTGAATTTGGAAATGTGTTATTAGCAATGATAAAAAAAAAAAAATAGAAATTTTATGTGAATCCAAGGTGTTTGCGATAGAGTATATAGAATAATATGAACTATACAAAAATAGATATTCTTGTATATATTATTTATCTAAAATCTTTGGTCTAGATTTTAATCTACTCCACATTATGTGGTTTTACTCAAATTGAAGGGTATGTATCATCAATGAGTTTATAAGCTTCACAATCACTAGGATAAACCATTAAATATTTTTTGATGTAGATATTTTTAATATGTTATGTGATATTATTTGCAATATTTCTGAACATGTAAAATTTTGAAGTTTAAGAGTTAGCAGATAATAATGGATCCTTTATTTGGACATCTAATAAACATATTTCTAAAGCAAAGACCATAGTGATTATGCTAATGGTTGTTATTTGAAGCTTATTAAGTGGTTTCCTTTTTTATATATATTATTGTGGAATCCTCTATAATCCTAATTTGGATTTCTTTTTCAGATATGAGGACACTTTTTTTTCTCCAACAGTTTTTAATGGTTTTGGTTTTATATTTGGGCGTCCTTTGAAAATTGATAGTGTTACAGCCAATGGTTTGAGGCTTTAAGTAGCTAGGATTCTTGTTAAACTTAATATTTCTAAGCAATATCCTAATTGTGTGTGGATTCGTCACGAAAAATTTGGATATGTCCAAAAAAATTTTTATGGAGGATTTCCCCCCTTTTAAAGTTTGTGAATATTGCAAAACTCTTAGTTACAGTAAAAAGAATGCTATATTATTTATCCTCATTTAAGGAAAGAATCGGTTGAGAAACTACTAGTGGGGAATGATAATAATGAAAATGCAATTATATCCCTTATTTTAGATATGAACGTGATTTCTACCATTCCTTTGGATGAAAATATGGCTGCTAATGTGCCTCTCTCGAAATCTAATAATCCCCCTCCTTTTAGGGAAGTGAATGTATGTATTAATGACCTTTCATTAAATGTCGACAAACCTAATAACTTGTATCATCTTGAAAATCCTTTTTATGTTAATCTTGCTATTGACTCCCCTAGTATTTTGGGAGATGTGATATCTTCTATAAATGATGTTGGTATTGCTAATTCTAATCCTGCTATTGAAAACTATATTCAAACGTCTCCTTCTATTAGTCAATATATTTCTTTTGGCGGTGAGGATGTGCCCAATTCAATATCCATAATTACAATTCCTATTTCTTTTATATCTACTAGCGAGCCTATTATCAATATGGAAGGGATGCTTCAGAATGTTAAGGCCGTTATGTTCTATCCCTTTCTATTTGGGAGGATGGAGAGATTAATACTGTTGATGAATGATTTAATTCAAATGTTTTTCAGGAAGAAGTTGATTAAATCCAAGGATGGAGAGATTAATACTGTTGATGAATGATTTAATCCAAGGATGATTCCTCTATGGCTAATAGTAAGAAAAAAAGGAAAAAAGAAAAAGAAAAAGTATGGCTAACATTTCTTCTATTGTTAGTTTCACTAGATATAATGCTGCTTTTTAAACTTATTTTTTTTATTTTGTTTTTGTATCATTAGCATTTCTTAGAGTAGGTGTTCTTGTTCTTTATCTGTTGGCGAGTTTCCAACAGCTGTTTTTTTTATCCAACAGCTAGTTTATGTTGCTCTTTTTTTTTTTTGGTTAAAACCCACTCATGGGGCTTACGTGTTAATTTAAAACAACGGTTACAAAGTCCTTAAAAGGTTCCACTAGCTCTCTATTGCTCAAAAGAGCTACAATCCAAAAAGAAAATAAAAGTCCTACGAGCCGGCGGATCCTTACACTACGATTACAAAAAGAACATAATGAAGTCGGGCTATTCAGCAATAGCACCCAAAAAAGGAGAATCCAAAAAGTCTTGATTGCTTTCAGCACCATTCTCCTGCCAAAAAATGTACTATAAAGGAAAATGACCAAAAAAAGAGAGAAATAGCATACCTTTTTCCAAATTTTGCTCCACTTGTAAGAGTACCTGCCAATAAACTTGAAGAACAAAATTAGATCACGTATACCATATAACACCCAAAAAATCCACCGCCAAAAAAGAAAATACCCAAACCACACCACATCAACCACATACTGCCAACAGCAATGGCACAAGGCTCTGAAAACAACATCGCAATAATTAACCAACATACCTTCCAGCATCAGCCAACCAACACCCTTACCATCAGCCCCAGTATAATAACCAAAAGTATTCATAAAAACCATATCACCAACCGATTCCTCACCACAGAAATCCCAAACAGCAGCGAAAAAAGACCCATACAGGCTCCAAATAGAGAAACAACCGCAAAACTTCCAACGCAGCAGCAAAATCCACCACAACCCCCAAAAACAATTCAAATTCTCCCAGCAGGCCCAGGCATACAGCGACGGAAGTAAGACCCAGAAAAACAACACAACACACCCAAAACACCCAGAACACCCAGAACCACAAACATCACCCATTACTATCGTTAAACGAATTCACATTGTCCAGTAACAGCAAATTAACCAAGAGAGGATCTAAATTTTGAATATCCAATTCCTCATAAATACATAGAGACGAGCCCTTCTTTGCAAGCCAATCCGCACAGCCATTACCATCTCGAAAAATATGCGTAATATAACAATTCATCAACTGCATCAAATACTTAATTTTTCTAATAATATAAAAATACTGAGCATTACCATGACAATCCTGATTTAAAATATGAATCAGATTTAAAGAATTCACTTCAATCCAAATCCATTTCATGCCAATTCTTAAACTCATTTCCAGACCCAGCAAGAGGGCAATAAGTTCAGCGAAAATGGCCTCCCTAACGTTTAAAGGAGAAGCAAAGGCAGCCATAATATTACCAAGATAATCTCTAATTAAACCCCCCGCGCCAGACATATTAATGGCAACCGAACCATCCGTATTTAATTTCACATACGGGGGTTTAGGTTTAATCCAGTAAACAAAAGAGTCAGAATTATCCGAGGAAAGCATATGCAGATTAATACCAAACTTGACCGCAAGATCTTTACACTTGGCAAAGGTCTTACAAGAGATAATTTTATAATTATACAGTTGTAAAACCTTTCTTTTCACATTATTAATGATATTAGAAGCCTCCATCTTAATATTCTCATGTTTCGCCTTATTCCTCGCTTCCCAAGTATACCATAAAATAAGAACAGGAAGAAGGTTGAATAAATGCCCTTTAACAGGTATAAGCCAACTATTCAACATATCTTTTAAATAGTCATGATAAATGGAGAGATTCTTACCCGTTAAAGCATTAAAATACAACCAAACCTGCTTAGCCACCCTCCCATTGCAGAACAGGTGATCAATATCATCATTAGAGGAACAGCAGAAGCATTTAGAAGCAAGAACAATACCTTTTTTCTGCAAAACGTTATCAATCGGCAAAAAACCTTTAATGCAACGCCAAACAAAAGTAGAATACGATATAGGGAAAGAACTATGCCAAATAGCCGCAAAAATATGGGATTTATCCCCAACATTCCTAAATTTCTCCCAAGTTTTACTCAATTGAAATTTACCATTTGAAGAATCCGAGAACAGGATTCTATCATTACAGTTAATGTTCAGGGGGATATCCCTTATAGTGTTAACTAAACAAGTGGGCAAAAACATTTTCAATTTATCCACATCCCAAACATTCTCCCTAAAAAAAGAAGCGACTTTAATCCTTTCTACAGTATGAGAGTTTAAATAATCATCAATAGATGAAACACCCAGCCAATTATCCTGCCAAAAGAAAATATCACCCTTTCCCAACCCCCAATTCACAAATTTTTCCGCTTCCCACTTGATGTTGCACAACCTTTTCCACGTAGGAGAGTCAGAATTTTTAGCAAAGCACATGACAGGGTGAGTATTATTACAGTATTTCTCATTCATATAACGGGCCCATAAAGTACTATTCGATCTAAAAGAAAACCATAATTTGTGAGAGAAAGCAATAGCCATATCGTTAAAATTCTTACACCCCAGCCCCCCTTCATCTAATTTCCCACAAATTTTTTGCCAAGAAGCCCAATGAATAGCCTTAGAATTACTTTTCGATCCCCAAAAAAATTTGTTTATCATTCTCTCCATTCTAGTGCAAATAGTAACAGACGGCATTAAGGTATTAAACAAATAAATCGGAATAGAATTCAAAACCGACTTGATAAGGACTAATCGACCACCAAAAGAAAGAAAACTCGAAGACCAATTATTAAGTTTCTTTTGAATAATAGTAAAAATATCTTCAAAAAGGAAATTTTTCTTTTTACCTTTATAAATCGGCGTACCCAAATATTTGATAGGCAGGTTTTTAGCTCGGAACCCACAAACTCTTTGAATAGCTTGAATCCTATTTTGATTAATAGACTTACCAACAATAAAGTTGCATTTATCTTTGCTAAAGGCAAGACCACTATAATCTTTAAACTTAAACAAAAATTTCATTAAAATTTTCACGTTCTTAATGGAGCCATTAGCAAATAGAATAAAATCATCCGCAAAGCTTAAATGCGAAATGGGAAAACCTTTAATCGTTCTAAAGTACAAACTCACATTTTTAGCATAAAGATCTTCTAAACCTCTGGACAGATACTCCATAGCTATTATAAAAAGATGAGGAGAAATAGTATCCCCTTGCCTGAGACCTTTATAAGACTTGAAAAACCCATGATTTTTACCATTAATAATAACAGAAAAGAAGCAGTTCTCGATACTATTTTTAATCAAAAGGATAAAATCTTGACTAAAACCAAACAAATCCATAACTTTATATAAAAACTTCCAATTCAAATTGTCATACGCTTTAGTGATGTCAAGTTTATAAATAATATTACCACCAGAAACCTTAGTGTTAATATCATGCGCAAGCTCCTGAGCAAGGAGGACATTGTCACTTATGCATCTACCCTTAACAAAACCAGTTTGATTTAACGATATAATTCTCGGCAGTAAATTGGAAAGTCTACTAGCAATGATTTTAGAAATTAATTTATTCAAAAAGGTACAAAGGCTAATAGGTCTAAAATCCGTCCAAACATCAGCCCCCTCTTTCTTAGGAATAAGAACAATATTAGTAGAAGAAAAAAATTTAGGATACGGGTTACCTCCAAAAAAATCTTGCACCGCATTAATGACATCACCTTTCACTATCTCCCAAGATTTTTGGAAAAACTTGGTAGTGAAACCATCAGGACCTGCAGTAGCATCTCCATTCATATCTGTCAAAACATTAAAAATTTCAGTCTCATTTGGCATATGGCAAAGCAAATAATTATCATCATTATTAATCAGTTTAGGAATCAACTCAGGATTAACAATAGGGTGAATATTCCCATTGCATTTAAACATATTGATAAAAAAATTAACCCCCGACTTACAAATTAACTCATCAGAATCCAAAAGAGTCCCATCATTTTCCACAATTCTATGGATTTGACTTTTAGTTTTATTTTTATTAGCCATAGCATGAAAAAATTTGGTGTTTCTGTCCCCCTCAATAACAAACTTAGCCTTAGCCTTTTGTTTCCAATAATCTTCTTCTTGACTTTGCAGAATACATAATCTATTCTTAGCAAGATTTAAATTAACACTGTTTTCCTCATTCAGAGAGTCAATGTAGATCCTCTCTAACTCCACCACTTTAGACTCAGCTTCCATGATATTCGAAAAAATATTTTTAAAAACGTTTTTATTCCAATATCTCAAACATTGTTTAAGTCTAGACAATTTAGCCCAAAGCCTCATCATACCCGCAATGTTGTTATCCGGAAAAACAGGAGCATTCCAATTGCAAGTAATAACATCTTTAAAGTTATCATGCAAAAGCCACATGTTCAGGAATCTAAAAGCAAAAGTGCCATTATGGTTAATGACATTAACATTTAAAAGTAAAGGAGCATGGTCAGACATCGTTCTACTAAGATGTTCAACATTAGTACCAGAAAATTTAGCTAACCAATCATTATTAAACAAAAATCTATCTAACCTTTGCCATAAAGAACCTCTATTCCAAGTAAAAGGGCTACCAAGGAAACCAATATCTTGAAGGTTACATTCATTAATCATCGCATTAAATTCTTCCATAGCTTTAATATTAGGCCTACACCCACCACTTCTTTCACTGGCGTTCGAAATGATGTTAAAATCACCTCCAATACACCACGGACCATTGATGTTAATACCAAAATTCACAATTTGATCCCATAGATTAATACGATCAATTCGATTACAAGCAGCATAAACAAAGGATGCAAAACAGTTAAAGTTACCGACATTAACATTACAATGCACAACTTGGTTCAAGTCAACCACAATATCTAAAAATATATTATTCTTCCACATAATCCAGATTTTGTTAGAAATATTCGCAAAATACATATGAAAGCCCAAAAAATTAGAAGTATCTGAAATTCTATCAGCATTAATAAGAGGCTCAATTAAAACCAGGAGTTGAATATTATACAACCTACAGAGTTTTTTCACACGTAATTTTGAAACCTTACAGCCAATCCCCCTAACATTCCACATCAGGGCTTTAATCATTACCAGCTTTTGAAGAAGTTTGAGCTCTAGTGGATCTCGGAGTAGCTGGACAGCTCTTTTTATTTTTACTTTTACCTTTACCATTCATACTACTAGTATTCTTTTCACCCATTTCAAGATATTTAGAAGTCTGATACGATAAAGCCATACCTTGTTTCATTTTAGAAGTATCAACAACATTACTATTAGTAATAACTTCACCTTCCTCATACGAGTCCCTCACAGCATCCTCATCATTCTCAACCAAAGAGTCCCTGTTAACCTGTTTTGATATCAAGGCATTCTCAATAACCACAGAGTTAGAAATAACAGGCGATTCGTTTAAAATGTCATCAACAAGAATAAAAAGTTTAGGATCAGCATCATTCTCATTAGAGTTTTTAAGCATCATATTAACATCTGAAGTATTAACAGCCGGATCAGGACTATCCTGAATCTTCATAGGATCCAACTTCTCCCTATCAGCTGATGTTTCAGCACCCTCCAGACTGTCATTAGACATAGGCGGCAGCGGTTCTTCCTGAGTAATATTATCATTTTCATTTGGTTTCTCGATAGGCACTTGGTTAATCTCTGTCTGAGCCAACCTCCCGCCAACATTTTCAGAAACTCTTTTTAATTCCGGATGCAGTTTAAAACAATCCGTAAGGCCATGACCATGCATTTTACAATGGTTGCAAAATTCAGGAACTTTTTCAAATTCCGCTTTTTGTAAATAACCATAAGCTTTAGAACCTACCCAAACTTCTTTCGGATGCTTTTTTGAAATATCCACTTCAACCAGCACTCTTGCGACCGACGGACGGGTTCTAGATGCCGTAGCCTGATCCGTTTGCAAAGGTCTACCGAAGATAGAACCCAAAGCATGTAGAACTTTCGAATTGAAAAAATGCAGGCGGAGATTTGGGAAAGAAATCCAAATGGGCACAATTGGAGATTCTTCTTTTATATCAAAAAAAGGAGTCCACTTCAGAACTCTCATTTGACAATTTAAGATGAAGTAAGAGCGTATAGCAAAGATTCTACTATAATCTAAATCATTAGATAATTGAATAGCAACATGTCTAGAATCTAACAAACCAACAGAATAGAAACCAGAGAGCTTAAGAGACGAGAAAAAAATTCGAATCGCATCCAGGTTAGGACGTCGCAAACCGAATTTGCCAACCAAAGTAAATTGGAAAGGAGAAGCAAGTTTCAGCACTTCTTCATCCGAAAGTAAAACAGCAGGAACACCATTAACGACAGATTGTTGAATATTCGGAAAAATATCACCTGATTCGACAGCTCCTGAAAGAACTTCTTTAAACGATCTAGATCTAGCAGGAGTACCAGATCCCTCCTCATCTAGGTTAAAAAAACCTTTCTTCTTTGTCACGGATTGGTCCATCGCAGATTTCCCCCAAGGATTGGCTGGAGGAGCCATCGCCATGGCACAAACGCCCAAAAGGGCACCAACAAAACCATAGTTTATGTTGCTCTTTGTTTGGTTGAGTTGCTTGGGTCCGGACTGTCCGTGCCATATATCACTTAATCGGCCTGTCTGGGATTCAAACATGCACCACTCTTAAACTAACTCCCTTCTCCATTCGGTTGCATACAAAAAAGACTAGAAAGTTTTTTTATTCATTACAAGAAAATCGTCCATTACCGACTGATTTCCAATAGATTTTTCAGCCGATTTCCACCTGATTTCTATGAAATATTTCAGGTAGATTTTTTGTGAGATCTTTCGGCGGATTTTCCGACAGATTTTAATACATCTTTTAATTATTTAAATATAAAAGAGTAAGTTTTTTTTTTACATATTTTCCTCCACAGCAAAATGGTTGTAGGTTCCGGCTTTGAACCCCACGGGCAGCGGGTAGGCAGCGCGGCAACCAAGCGGACAATAAGCGCGGGCAGCTGGCAGCTAGCTCGTAGGCAGGCGGGCAACATGCGCGGGCAAGCAGGAGAGCAGCTCGTTTGGGCAGGTAGGCGGGAGGGCGGACAACTCGCTCGGGCAGGCGGGTGGGCGGGCAGTTCGCTCGGTCTGTTTTTTTACTATTTCGACTTCTTTTTTACAACTTTTCGTTGGATTTATTTTATTGCAATTTTACCGAAGCTTGATTTATCATAGAAAAAAAATTCTACCAGGTATTCATCGGAAAATTTTAAATTCCGCTGGTAATGACCTATTTTCGTGTAGTGACATACATTATAACTCTGCTTGAGGTAGATTTGGGTGGCAATTTCCGCCGCCAAAATCCACCGCAAATTAGTCGTCATTTTCAACAAGAAATAATCTACCGCAAATTAGTGATTTTCATGTAGTGTTTCTGTATTTCTTGCAGCTTGTCCTCATTCTAATAATTTTTTGAGTTTTCATTTTGCATGACTCTCCGTTCGTTGGCTATGTTTTTTCTTTGATGATACTATGAGACTCGTAAGTGGTCTTCGATTTTTGCAGCTTTCTTATTTTGCAGGTTAGTATGTTGCCTAATTGAGCCTTATACTAATCGTGCTAGTGCTTTTTTTGGGTGGTGGTTTCCTGCCTCCCCTTTGATTTTAATTTCTTATATTGTATCTTAGTAGGAACATGTCATGTGCATAATCTAATTTGTAAATAAAGCTTAATCTCTCTCATGCATAACATTTATAATGAATATATTGTTTAATCTAACTAACACTAACAGAAACCACTAACAATTAACAGCTACTGATAATAATTTCAGGAATTATGTATAAGATTGGGTGGCTTTCTAATAGTGATATGAAATAAATAAAAATGATCATTTTATTTGAACAACTCTAATTAGCGGCTTAATAGTTTTTTAGCAAATAGCTTAACCTCTCACAACACCTACGTCTCAATTTGTCATTATTTAGCTACAGTATTATTGTGATGAAGGTGCTGTGCAACGGTATGAAAATAACTGTTTGAAGAGATTGTCTTATAAATTTTTTGAAATAAATATCATTATATATTTTTTATGATAATAATTAAAATAATTTATTTATTTATTAATATCTTATAAATATTTTTTGTGAAGCTAAATAAATCATCGTTCCAATCACAAACTGCTGCAGTTAAGTGGGATCAAACATTAGAAAATTAGTTTTTTTTTTTTTTTTTAAATTTGCCTCATTGGATTGGGAAAATAATAAAGGTTTTGAATGATAAATTACATTTAGAAAATTCTCACGTAATTTTACAACAGAAGCAATGACAAGTAATAAAAAAAAAAGATAAAGTCATTTATTAAAAATACATGACAATATATTTTGTTATTTGACGCAATGCGTTTGAATATTTTTTTATATATTTATACACATAATATTTTAAAATTTTAGTCATTATCTTTACTCCTGTTTCCTGAAGTGGAAAGCTCCTGGCGGTTTAGTCATTATCAAACCAAATTCTATTTTTACTTGTCTCATTCAAAAATAAAATTTTTTAGGAGGATATTTAGATTCATTAAGATAAATTCAACATATTAAAGTTTCGTTTGGGCAGCTTTCTTATTGCTTATTAAAGCATTTTGTTAGTACAAAAATTTTAATTTTTGTACTAAAAATTTGATTTAATAAGCAGTAAAAAAAGTCGTCTCAAACAAAACCTATGTATACAAGGCTCAAGTTCAAGATTTAATTTTTTGGTTGATAACCAAAACTCTTAATAAATAAATTAAGGCGAGCTGCATGAATTTATTAACAAAAAGTTATATAATTTTTTTTTGAAATATTTAGATCAATTAAGATAAATTCATATATATATCACAGACATAAATTTCAAATTCAGAATATCTTAGTTGATATTCAAAATTCTCAATAAACAGATAAATGAGCGCATCATTCTAAAAGAGCTGCTTACGATGCTAAGCAATTCAAATTTGCCGACACGACTAATACAAAAAAATGAGCCGTTGAAATTTGCACCACCAACTACAATTGGCAGGTCAAACTATTAAGGTGTACATGTGCCTGCACGGTGACGCATTTTAGGATTAAAAATAAGGCTTGAATTGCCGTGCATTTCCCTTTATTGGAGTTTTATTTTAATTTTTTTGAGAGAAGTCAGATATGATTTTAGATTAAATTAAGCAAATCAAAGAAGGATAAAGACATGAATACAAAAGAAGAAGCTTGGTTTATTAACAATTAAAACTTAGGATCACAAAAGTTTGTAACTCAGATCTAAAAGGAACAAGATTATAGAAGTAAAATAAAGAGGTATAAAATGAATGTAACACGTAGATTTTTTTTTTTCATACAAGAGCTCACCACTCGTTCAATTCTCTCTCGTGCGCCCTAGCCGCCTCCTCTCTTTGGCGATTTTAGGGTTCCCTTTGGCCTTCTTCCGACCGCGTGCTTCCTCTCTTTTTAGCTTCGATTCCTAACGATCCTTCGATCTCTGGTGGTCTTTCTGGCTCTCTAGCCCTTTGCGGGGCTTTTCTCCTGGCGGGGATGTCTACATCCACTGCTTGGGGGAAGACGTCCAACCCGATAAATGGGAAAAACAGAGGTTTTTTCGAGCTTGAAGGAGATGATGCATCCAAAACTCCTACGCGATCTTTCAAAGATGTGCTTGCGGGTAACTCCATGCAAGGTGATAACACTCCTAAATTTACTCAATCTACTCTGAATGGTGTCCCGGCTGTTCTCATTTCGAATGAAGATGTTCTTAAGTTGGCTTCGCCTTTCAGTTTACCCTTGTTGGAAAATTTGCGTTACGTCGACCGAACCTTGATTCTATTCGTAGTTTTTTTGCGAATCTCAAACTTTCTGGTTTTTACTCCGTGGGACTTTTGGATTCTAGACATGTTGCGATTCAACTATCGAACGACCTTGATTATAGCAGAGTTTTTGCTATGAGATCTTATTTTATTAGCAACTGTCAAATGAGAGTTTTGAAATGGACACCATTTTTTGATGTGCATGAAGAATCCCCCATCGTTCCGATATGGATTTCTTTCCCGAATTTAAGATTGCATTTTTTTAATCCTCAAGTCTTGCATGCGCTTGGTTCTGTTTTGGGAGACCTTTGCAAACTGACCAGGCCACTGCCTCCAGGACCCGCCCTTCTGTGGCTAGGGTTCTGGTGGAAGTGGACATTTCAAAGAAACATCCTAAAGAAGTTTGGGTTGGTTCTAAGGCTTTTGGTTATTTACAAAAAGTGGAATTTGAGAAGGTTTCCGAATTTTGTTCCCATTGTAGAATCCACGGCCATGCTAATGCGGCTTGTTTTAGATTGCATCCTGAACTAAAAAAAAATTCTAATCCTTTGGTTGCGAATGTTGATTCTCCTGTCAACTCTTGTTCTGATACTGTTTTGGATAAAGTGGAACCAAACGTTTTGTTGGAAAATCAGGTGGAAGATGGCACGAATCTGGTTATTCCTAAAAATAGAGATGATTTAGAGATGGTGGTAGCTGGGGATTCTCTGGGTTCACTACAGGAAAAACGTCGAAATCCGACGGTTTTTTCCGGCGGTTACTCTATATTAACCGGCGGTTTTTTGGACTACCGGCGGTTTTTTGGCCGCCGGAAAAAATCGCGTAGGAAACTTGTACCGGCGGTTTTTTTTGCGGCGGTTTTCCGGCGGCCTAGACCTCCGGTTACAACCGGATTTTGAACCGGCGGTTTTTCGACCGTGACGCCGCCGGTTATTTGACCGACGGATTACCGGCGGTCAATTTACCGACGATCCTCCGACAGTTTAGTTGGGCGTCGTTTGTTTTTTAAACCGCCGACAAGCGCCGGTAGACCGCCGGTTCGTGGCGGTCTAGCCGTCGGTAGTACCGACGCTCTAAACCGCCGGATGTCCACCGTAATACCACCAGTGGCCGTCGGTAACCACCGGTATTGGGCATTTTTCCTGTAGTGGTTTCAAGGAGAAATCCCCGGACATTTTTATTTATGTTGATTCTATGTTACATAAACCTATTGATGTTTCTACAGCTGACCCGAAAACTAATTTAGCCACTATCTTAGATTCTGATTCTAATGAAAATTGTGAAGAAGGGGAATTTATCCCCACTAAAAAAAAAAGAAGGGGAAAATGGTGCAAAATTTAGCAAGGGGTTCTTCCTTGCCGACGGATTATGAAGGTTCCAAAATTATGAAAAATCCTGTGGATGATTCCTATAGTAAAAACCATGAGGAGGAGATCTTTTCTAAAGTCTCTAAGAAAAAAGGGAAGAAATCCAAGGAAGCTGCTTCCTCTACGCCTTTCTCTACCAAAGCTCAAAATTCCTCTAAAGATTCTCATGGTTAAGTCGCTTGTTTGGAATGTTAGGGGTATTGGAGGGAAGGAGTTTATTATTAGAGTTAAAAATATTTGCAGGTTTCATAATATTCATCTTTTAGTTTTAATTGAACCTTTGATTAATATGAGTAAATTGGATATGACTGCTTCTAAATTAGGTTTTTGAATAAATTTGCTAACTGTTCCAATAAGATTTGGATCTTTTGGAACAATGTCATTAATGTGAACATTCTAAATGATTTTATTCAAGTTGTGAATGTTTCTATTTCTATGTTTGATTTTGAATGTAATGCTTCTTTTGTTTATGCGGCTTGCTCTAGAATTGATCGTTGTGCCTTGTGGGATCAGCTTAAGTTTTTTGCTTCTAACAATTCAGGGCTGTGGTGTGCTGGAGGGGATTTCAATATTATTTCTAATACTGGAGAAAGATTGGGAGGTAATAGTCCCAATATCAATGCTATGGAGGATTTTAACTCCATGACCTCTACTTGTGATTTACAGGATATTGGTTTTTTTGGGAATGCTTATACTTGGAATAGAGGTAACTTGTGGCAAAGGCTTGATAGATTTCTTTTTAATAATGATTGGTTAGCTAAGTTCCATATGACTAATGTGAAGCATCTTAGTAAGACTGCGTCTGATCATGCCCCTTTACTGCTTTCTGTTAAGGCCAATAATAGTTACATTCCAACTGCTTTTAAATTTTAAAATATGTGGTTATCTCATCATGATTTCCTTAATGTTGTTGAAAGAAATTGGCATGCTCCTATTTTCCCTGATAATAATATTTCGGGTATGACTAGGCTTTGGAATAAGCTTAGTAGGCTGAATCAAGTTTTGAGATGGTGGAACAAACATATTTTTAAAAATTTATTCTCTAATATTAAGATTGCTTAGGAGGAGGTGATGAAGCTTGAAAATGCTTATTTGCTTAATCCTGGTAGTTGCTTTCTTTCTGAGCTTAATAAAGCTAAGATTAATTTGCTTAAGTTACAAGAACAAGAGGAGACCTTTTGGCATCAAAAGGCGACTACTAAATTTATTGTTGAGGGTGATAGGAGCACAAAGTTTTTTCATTCTTTAGCTAACAAAAAAAGAATTAGGAATCACATTTTTAAAATTTCCAGTGATGATGGGAGGATCTTGGAGGAGGAGGATGCTATTCTAAATTCTGGGATTGATCACTTTAAGAATATTTTTAACAGTGGTTTCTTGCCTTCTCCTATTGTGAATCCTTATATTGTCCCTTGTTGTATTTCGGATACTGATAATTTTAATCTCACTCTTGTCCCGTCTGAGGAAGAAGTTTGGAAAGTTATGCAGGCTATGAACGTGGATTCGGTGGCTGGACTGGATGGTTTCACTACTAAGTTCTTTATTCATACCTGGCATATTATTAAAGGTGATATTTTGGATGCGGTCTCTAATTTTTTCTTGGGTAAGCCTTACATTAAATTTTTTTCCTCTACCATTATTGTTTTAATTTCTAAGAAGGCGGCTACTAACAACTGGAATGATTTCAGACCGATAAGTCTTTGTTCTTTTTTTAACAAGCTTAACTCTAAGATCATTGCTTCTAGACTTATTAATATCCTACCTAGAATTATTTCTCAGAATCAAACTGGTTTTGTTAAAGGTAGGAGTATTTTTGATAATATTTTGCTGGCTCAGGAAGTGACGCATGATATCAATGCTAAAATTAAAGGTGGTAACATTATTTTCAAATTGGATATTACTAAGGCTTATGATAATTTGTGTTGGAATTACCTTTACAAAGTTCTTTCCTTATTTGGTTTTAGTCATAGTTTTATTTCCTTGATTAAAAACAGTATTGAGCATTGTTATTTCTCTGTTATCATTAATGGTAAGAGTAATGGCTTTTTTAAATCCACTCAAGGTTTGCGCCAAGGAGACCCCCTTTCCCCTGCTTTATTTATTATTGCGGTTGATTATCTTTCCAGGGGATTGGAGTGTCTTTACAGAAGACATCCTAATTTGCTTTATCACACGATGGGTGGTATCCCGATTACTCATTTGAATTTTGCGGATGACTTTATCATTTTTGCTAATAGTTCCTTGACTAATATTAAATGTCTTATCAAGCATTTAAACGAATTTCAAAACATGAGTGGTCTTTCGATTAATTTGAAAAAAAGTACATTTATTGTCTCTAAGTCTGCTAGTATTAGTAAAATTAACGACATTAAGAGGATTTGTGGTTTTAATTTATCTACTTTGCCTATTAAATACTTAGGTATTCCTATTTTTAAAGGTAGAAAGAAAAGTTTGCTTTTTGAGGAAATGATTAATGTGTTTCAAAACAAAATTTCCAATTGGTCCACGAATTTTCTCTCGTTCGGTGGTAGACTGCTTTTAATTAAACATGTATTAAATTCTATCCATATATATATTTTTCACACGCTTAACCCTTCTCTTGCTATTTGCCTTAGATTAGAAAGACTCATAAATAAGTTTTTTTGGGGAGCCAAGGATAGTAGATCTTGCATTTTGTGGGCTTCTTGGTTTAAAATTATTGGCCCTTTTGATGAAGGCGATCTTGGGTGTAAGAGTATTTTGGATATGGTTACGACTTTTTCTTATAAACTTTGGTTTTCCTTTCGATCTAATAGTAGTTTATGGGCTAATTTTTTGCATGCCAAGTATTGTAAAGAGAAGCATCCTATTGGCTGTATGGTTAAGAAGACTGATTCCTCTGTTTGGAAACGTTTATGTAACATTAGCTGGGTTGCGAAGCCGATTATCCAATGGGGTTTGGGTAAAGGGGAGATTTTCTTTTGGCAAGATAATTGGTTGGGTGCGGGTTCAATTGACAGTTTACTTTCTTCTCACACCCTTCTGTCTACTAAAGTTAGTTATTTTATTGATAATGGTAATTGGAATATTAATAAACTTTCTTATCTGTTACATGATGTCATTTTAAATCAAATCTTGAACATCCCCTTGAATATTTGTGATGATGACTGTATTATTTTTAATTGTTCTACTGATGGTCATTTCAAAATTAAAAAGGTTTGGGATATGTTTAGAATTAAGAATGAGGCTTCTACTATATATGGTAACATTTGGCACAATAATATTCCTTTAGCTTATTCTATTTTGGCTTGGAGGTATTTTAAAGGCTTTCTTCCTGTTGATGTTAGGCTTTGGAACAAAGGTTTTTATTTGCCGTCTAAATGCTACTGTTGTTCTGCGATTGAAAGTATTGACCATGTCTTTCTTTATGGTGATATTGCTCAAAAAGTTTGGAGATATTATGTCATGATTGTTAACAAGCCTTTTCCTGTTTATAATTCTACTTCTACCTCGTCGGTGAAGTCCTTCTTAACTGAGTGGATTTCCTCGGCTAAGGGTCATGTGCTTAACTTACTGTATATTCTTATTTTGTGGTTCCTGTGGAAAGCCCGTAATGAAGCTAAGCATAATGGGATTAAGATGGAGGATAAGGTGATTATCTCCAACATTAATCATAAGTTGCTCCAATTATTTGCTGGTAAGCTCATATCGAGAAAAAATTTAGGCAATTGTTTTTGTTTGTGTGATAAGCTGGGTATTCCTATTAATACTGAGGATTTTATTCCTAGTTGTAGAGTTGTGAGATGGTTAAAACCGTTATCTCCCTCCTTGAAGCTCAATTCTGATGGTTCTGTTGATAATAACTGTGCTGGTTTTGGGGTTATTATCAAGGATTTTTCTGGAAAAGTTATGGTGGCTTATGTGGGCCCTTTAACTCCGTGTAAGGTCATTTTTGCTGAGCTGATGGGCTTATACAAATGTCTTTTTATTTGTATTAATAGAGGTTTTTTTAATATTGAGATTGAGGTGGATGCCTTAAGTGTTATTCAAATTATCAATAATGTTGAGGTGTTTCATCCTCAGTTATTTTATATCCTTAGGAAAATTCGTTTGGCCCTCTCTACTATGAATTATACGATTAAACATTTGTTTAGAGAAGGTAATGCTTGTGCTGACTTTTTGGCTAAATTTGGGAGCAGATTGGAGGAAGATAGAGAATTTGATGTGAATACTTTGCCCCATAATTTAAAAGGTTTGGTGACTCTGGATAAAATTGGTTTTCCTTATGTGCAATCTTTCTGATGTTTTGTGTGGGTTTCTTTCCCTTGGTTTAATTTTGCTTGGTCTGCTGCCTTCTCGAGTTGTTTCCTTTGGTTTTTTCTGTTCTACTAATCCTGGTAGCGGTTGTTTTGCTTCTCCCGTCTCGGGTTTGGTCAAGCCTGGGATCTGGAAGCTTTTGAATTCCTTTAGGGATATGGATTTTACTACTATGTTATTAACTTATTCCTCCTGCTTCGTGTGGAGGTTTGTTTTTGTATTTATTTTTAAGGCTTTTGGTATCTGGAATCTGGTTTGGTTGTTCCAAGTCTCTGGGTGTTTACAGATTTGGTTATCCTTGTTAATTGGGTGGTGGATTATTTTATATGGGCTGAAGAGAAGCTGTGGGGGGTTATGATTTAACTGGAGATGGTTTAGTGTTTTCAACATTTTTTTCTATTTCAATTGGTATAATTTGATGGATTTGAGAAAGGTTAATCATCAACAGATCGTTTTTTGTTTTCTATGGAGGAACATGGACATGTGGTGTTTTTATTTCTATAAGAGCGGCGTTAAATTCAAATTTTGTTTCAGTTTGAATTACTATGATAATGATTCTGTTTTTTGGAGATTGTCTTGCAGGGACAGATTTTTCCTTAGGTGCTTACATGACTGCAAGGTTGTTTTGGTAGGTTGTTGTTATTTCTTGTTCTTTTTTGGTTTTTTTTTTTGCAGGAAGAGGATGCTGAACGAGGACTTTAAGCTATTCCTTTTTTGGGTGTTGTCTGCTCACAGCCTGATTACTTTTTTATGTATTTCTTGTAATCTTAGGAAAATGAACCACTGGCTCGTAGGTTTTGTTTTTTCCTTTTTGCTTGTAGCTCTTTCGAGCAGTAGTGAGCTGGAGGTTCCTTCTAAGGACTCTGTAACCGATTTTTTGATATTAACACGTAGGCCCTTTGAGGGTTTTAACTAAAAAAAAAAACACGTAGATTTTTTGTGGGTTATAAAAAAAAAATAAAATTATAGAAGTAAATTGAGATATTAAAGGAGCAACCGGACAACAACATTAAAGAGCTCATCAGAATATTGAGCTCACATGATGTTTGAATTGAGCACATTAGAAATAATCTAAGGACCAATGTGTTTGAAGTTAATGCAAAATTAGTTTAACATTTAAGTGTTATTAAAATCATTGCATTCAATATCTATATATTTTGTTTTTTATTTTCTTATGGCATTGACATTACTTTTTGTGAGATCATTATGTGTTGCTTGTTCTATTTTTTTGCTCTACTTTTTATTTAACTCTCTTTATTTTTATTAATAATATTATATTTTTTTTGCAAAAAAAAAAAAAAACCAACACTCCCTATCTATATAAAAGGGTGTTTGAGAAGAATTTTTAAAATGTAATAATTATATTTTGTCTAGTATAGAAGGAGAGATTTATAATTATGGAGAGTAACTCTATGGAACATAGAGCTAGAGAGAGAAGAGGTTTAAGATAAGGGAGTGTCATCCCGCTTTTTTTTTGGCTACTTTTTTGATATAATGTAGTTACACATTTATTATCTGGTATTTCTACATACATAACACTTAAAAGTTTTTTATTTACTCACTTAACATCTACAGTTGTCTAATTACACACCTACCACTTAAAACTTACTTGGCTTTCTAAAATACCATTCCGTCTATCTCTCAATCAAAACCCACACGACGCTGGGTTCTTCGCACGTGAAACTCATCTTCCATTCCTCTTGTTTGAGCGGTTCGTTTGGCGTTTGCTCATCTTCTCCATTCCGTCGAACGCAGAAACTCATCTCTGTTTTCGTTGAAACGCCGCCCTCATTCTCCATTTTAAGCGAACATCCTGACGGAGTAGAATTGGTCGACTTGTCGCGTGAGCTTCAGTAATCGGCCTCCCGTCCGCTCGTCCTCGATCTGTGTTGACCTCCATGTAATAACAAAAAAAAGAAAAAAAATCAACGTATCTGTCTCTGCCGCAAATCGCCAGAAATCCTGCATACCTCGGACCGTCGAAAGATCCCCGCGTCTCAGTCCGTAAATCCCGCAGAAACCCCGTCGATTCGGCGCCGTCCGCGTCGTTTCTCCGAAAAATCTGCGGAAATCCTGCCTAAATCCTGCGAATTGCTTCGATCGCCTCCCATTCGCGGCTATAAAAGGAAGCCGATCGCTCAGCTTCTTCGGACACACACAAGCCACGAGCTCTTCTCACACTCGCCTCCTTCCCTCTTCCTCTGCTCTCGACTCTCATCCCATCTCCGACCCCTCCTCCAGTGCTGCTCCCCATTCGCTACTTCCACGGGCTCTTCCACTCTCAACGACCGATCTCCAACACCAATCCCTCTCCGTCTTCTTCGTCGCTGCTTTGGCTTAGCTCCTCCGACGCTTTCCCTCTCTGTGAGATCGGAAGCCACGATCCCTCAGATCGGAAGCCCCATAAGAAGCCGTAGCTTCTTCCCCTAGGCCCGATCGATTCCCCTCCATCTCCCTTT
This sequence comes from Dendrobium huoshanense, assembly GCA_016618105.1. NCBI lineage: Eukaryota > Viridiplantae > Streptophyta > Magnoliopsida > Asparagales > Orchidaceae > Dendrobium > Dendrobium huoshanense. Next base: position 24,481,295 of record CM028348.1, read on the forward strand.
CATAAGCTTCTTCGGCCAACTCCCGTCCAGAGAAACTGAGAGAGAGAGAGAGAGAGAGAGAGAGAGAGAGAGAGAGAGAGAGAGAGAGAGAGAGAGAGAGAGAGAAGGAGAGGAAGAGGTAGATCTCCCTACCTCTTGTCCAAGCCGGCGCCTTCTCTGACCCGCTCCTCCTCCGGCGACCCGCTCCCGACGACGTTCCCTATCAGTCGGATTGGAGGCCAGAACGAGAGCACGCTTACTGTGAGGGTAACTTCATCCCTCACGTCTTCTTCAGCCAAATCCCGTGAAGGGATTTTAATATTATATATAAAATATGATTTTAACTATAATTATGTTAATTAATTAAAATCAATTATAATAATTATTTTAATTAGTTATATTTATAAAACTAATTATCATTAATTATTATTAATTAATTACTATTTATTAAAATTAATTAATAAGTTAGTATTAATTCTAATTTAATTAGAATTAATTATAACTTATCATTTTAATTAATTTTAATGAATTTTAATTAATTATTTTTAATTAATTATAATTATTTATAAATAATTAATTAAGAATAATTACTTAATTAATTTTGGTTAACTAATACTAATTATAAATGTGCTCATCCCTTCTCTCGCCTCGATCCTCGAGCCTTCACCGACCACCGCCGGTCCACCGGCCCCGAAGGTATAACCCCCTAAACTCAGGCTTCCGTCCTCGACGTGTACGACGGACCGGAAAACCGCCTATACACGCCTTTATTGCGCGTGGTGGGATGGGACCCCGGTCCGACGCCTACGACGAGACGGACAGTCGCCTCCACTCTCTCTCCCTCGATCCTCGAGCCACCGATAAAGCCCGCGAAGGTACGAACTCTCTAAACTCAGATTTCTCGCATCGTTGTTTGCAGCAGACCGGAAAAACTCCTATACACGCCTTTATTGCGCGTGGTGGGATGGGACGCCGGTCTGATGCTTACGACGAAGCGAGCAATCGCCTAAACTCTACTTCGACGTTCGTGGCGCACCGGAAAACCGCCTATACACGCCTTTATTGCGCGTGGTGGGATGGGACCCCGGTCCGACGCCTACGACGAGGTGGACAGTCGCCTCCACTCTCTCCCTCGATCCTCGAGCCACCGACAAAGCCCGCGAAGGTACGAACTCTCTAAACTCAGATTTCTCGCATTGTTGTTTGCAGCAGACCGGAAAAACTCCTATACACGCCTTTATTGCGCGTGGTGGGATGAGACGCCGGTCTGATGATTACGACGAAGCCAGCAATCGCCTAAACTCTACTTCGACGTTCGTGGCGCACCGGAAAACCGCCTATACATGTCTTTATTGCACATGGTGGGAAGGGACCCCGGTGCGGCACCTACAGCGAGGCGGGGTCACTCATAAGTACCCCCGAGCGGGGGGGAAAGCAAATTGTGTCATTCATAAGTACCCCCGAGCGGGGGGAAAGCAAATTGTGCATTTAAACAGGTACCGTCAAAGACCCCATACACGCCTTTATTGCGCGTGGTGGGATGAACAAAAAAAATCACGGCCGCGGTGTCCTCGTCAGAGGGCACCTACCATACACGCCTTTATTGCGCGTGGTGGGAAAGGCCCAGTTTTCTCGTAGTTTTCCCCTAAACAGGGGAGACGCCGGGAGGCTGCCGAAATTTCGGGTGAAATCGTACCTGGACTTGATGAAACTCAAAGAACAATGGTGGACTTGATTCAATATACTTAAATAAACTTGAATCCAAATAAAAAAAAATGTGCAAATGAGATTGAACTTGAGCTTGTGCATCCGGACTTGAACTAAACAAGACTACAAGAACTTGGACATACAAGATTGACTACAAAGAACAAAGCATTGGGACTCAAATTTGAACTCAAATGACACTGAACTTGATTGAACTCGGACTTGAACTCAACAAGACTACGAGGACTTAAATGTGAACTCAAACTCAGATTTGAACAGAATATTTTGAACCCAAAGTAATTTGAACATTCAATTGAACTCAAAGGACTGTAATGGACATAGCACTTTGAACTCAAAATTGGATTTGGTTCGTACATCAAATATGATTCAAACATCTAAACTCAAGCAAGGATTTGAGTTAGACTTCAGAAGAATCCAAACACCAGGACTTGATTCGGATCAAGCATAGTGGACATGAACCCAAATCTGAACCGTGACTAGATAATCAAGTTTAAATGGATGTATAATTATCTTAACATCACTCATCAAATTTGATTATGCTAGTGGAGATCAATGAATGGAGGAAGGACATTCGTCAACATCCCAAATATAAATAAATTATTTGCTCACTCATAAGCAACAATACAAGCTCAATAATATCACAAGGGCCATTGTCTTCATTCAACAACTCTTCAATGGCAGTCAGATACATCGCCTTCTTACAAATGGAGATGTATAACACACAAAAAATGATGCTCCTTACAAGATTGCCTGTTGATTGAGAAGGCAATACGGGAGACCAACAATCAAAGATCCGTCCTTACAGACAAGTGCAATCTCAGCAAATCCCACCTGAGATTGGTGAAAGGTGAATGTGATGCAAGAAACGAGGGTCTCCTATGAACATTCCTAGGAGCTCGTAGCAAACACAACGGATCTCTACAGACAAATACGAGCCGCTTGTGGATAACAACAGTGGATATATCGTATGTACAACGAACCATTGTGGACACAAGCGCAGTGTCACCTACAACAACGGTGATTAAGATCTACAAGCACGTCGGGTACAAAGATAGCTCGATGTACGAAAAAGAACACCTCTTGCAGAATGGAAGAGATGTTTGAACATATCCGAGCTAAACTTCTCGGTGTTCCAAAATTCCTGAATTCAAGAGGAAAACAGTTCTGGTATCCACAAATATCAGAAATAATAAGTCCACTACACTGACGATCTCAAAGGGAGTTCTCTTCAAAGCAACGAACTTCGAAGTCCAAAAAGGAATCCACCCCCGGTGATTGAGAAAGGGGGAGGGGGTCAACATCAAGACCAAATCGCCACCGGATCTGCAACTTCTGATACAAGCAGACAGAAGGCGTCTACGATCTACAACTCAACGCCACCGGATCTGCAACATTCGTACAAGCAGACAGAAGGCGTCTATAATTATTTCAAAGTACCCCTGCACGTGCACCTTAGTTTGTATACACATAGGTACACAAGGGGTAAATACAATCTCAACCCGCATGGGCCCTGGCGAGCGTGTTATTGGTACACACGTGACGCCTATGGATGCTGCGCGGGTTGACAAGTGAATTCAAGTTCGAATCCGATCCTTCTATACGGATCAATAGAAGTCGACAAGATTCGAACTACCTAACAAAATACACGGTTGTATCGAACGGTGTATTTGTTTAAATACATTCTTTTTAGGCCTTCAAAGCCTAAAATCAAGAGAATTCACTAAACAAAAGGCACAAAACCTACGAGAAACCCGATCCCCTATCGATAAGTTGATAGGGTCGACAAGGTTCAAGCCTTAAATGGAAATGACCCCAAACACCCCGATGATGGCCGTGTTGAATGCATATCTCAACCGGAGGGGTTCCCAAATGTTTTCCAAATGCCTCCCAAATATCCAAAGTTTTATATCCATATTCCAAAGCTCCACCCGAATATCTACGAAAATCCAAGACTCCCCAAAAATTCAAAAATTCCAAAAAATATTTAAAATATGAAATCCATCAACGCACTTAAAGTAAAATCCATCCGCCCTCCGCAACAGTTTGTCGGGGTGGACAAATTCAAATAAACTCTAGCTCACAAAGAGCCAAATGCCTAGTCGAAAATATCACTAGGATCCATTCTCAAACAATCTCTTGCCAGTAAGGGCGTGGTACGTGTCCTCTAACCGGCAGTTTCGCCGCCAAATGGCACTGCAGGTAAACGGTTATGACCCGGGGCCCTCTGAACCGAGTGGTTTTGCCGCCAAATGGCACCACAGATAGCGGTTATGGCCAGAGCCAATACGCTCCTTAGTGGCGTTAAATCCTTGAGATATGAATCAATAGGGTATGATTGATAGGGCACAAAGCCCTCTGTTAGCTAAGGTGGAATCAAATTTGTCCCCTTAGACAAACATTCAACCCCGGTCTACAAGGTCCCCTTGAACGAAGCAACCCATGGCTGCCGACAAGGATCCTTCTGTCAGGTTGGGTCGACTACCTCCTATGACTAAGTAGACCAGGGACCACGATGGCCCGGGACGACGGAACCATGGGATCTTGATCGGGTCTATCATCCATTCCCCCACCATCCGCTTTAAGTGCAAGATGGTGCAATTTCTATTTAAATATCAAATCTTTCAACCCAAAATCCAAACCCAATTCTTCAATTCTGAAATCCAATATTTCCAAAATCCATACCCATGTTGCTACTATATGCCAGATACACGTATCTCTATACGTATCTGATTGACGACTAGCCTTAATCGAAAGTTCTCTCTCATGATTGAGAGGGGTAATTAACTATAGGGGCTTGCGCCTATAGGAAACCAGAACTCAGATCATAAAGTCCTCACAAAATGAGGGCGAAATCTCTGGGTAGTGTCTTATCTACAAACCCATCTGCCTTCCAAAATTTACCTCGGAACTTAGTTCGTTAAAACTCCCTCGCCGAATAAGAAAAGCGATGCGGAGGCCGGGGCCAAATTTTCGGAGCCCACAATCTGTCATTCCAGAAAGCCTCATTGGGGTAAAAGCTTTAGACGTCTTCGGTCTCCCGTCTGAAGAGATTTTGACATCAGATGGTTCTACAGAAATTATTCTGCTTATGTAATCCAGTTATTCACACAATTACTACTCTTTTGTAATTCTGGTGCGCAACAGATATTTTGCATCAGTTCGTTCTATAGAGATTAGACAAAATCCATAAGTTTTGAGATGATTTTAATCATCAGTAACAATTAATTCCACCTACATCATTTTACGCATAAGTTTTTATATCATTTTTGCATTGCTTACATTCCACATTGTCACGGTTAGAAGATCAAAATCACATCCACATACAGATTTGTGTATACCCAAAATGCCAATTTGACAACAACGTGCTCTTACCAATTCACTTAAGAACTAAATTAACTTAAACACAAGACCTGCATAGAATTAGATTCCGAAACTGAGATTTGTCAAGCGAAGAGGAAATGTAGAAGATGAAATGAAGATGCTGAAACGAAGATGCCGAAACGAAGATGCTGAGATTTCAAACTAAGATTCTTACATATTTCTCAAAAAAAAAATTTGAGAAACCGCCAATGCGGAAGAACGAACTCTAGATGGAGAAATGGGGATAACAATTTTCAAACCTAGACGGAGAAATGGAGAATACAACATCATACCTAAGACAAGAAATGTAGAAGACAAAACGAAGATGCCGAGCGAAGAGAGAACTCTAGACGAAGAAATGGGAAGACCGAATGGGACAGTTGCCAAGCGAAGAAACCAGCGTCGTGCGGGTTTTGATGGAAGGAAGACGGAATGGAATTTTAGAAAGGCAAGTAGTTTTAAGTGGTAGGCATGTAAATAGACAACTTTAGGTGTTATATGAGTAAAAAAAGAAACTTTTAAGTATTATGTACGTAAAAATCCCTTATTATTTTAATCCACATAAAATTCACCCTATCCACTTAATACATGTGAATTCTTAATGGAATCACTCAAGGATTGGGAGACCATTACCATGCCATTGTCTTACTAGCCGACTTGCCCCCCAAAGACTCTCTTTTACTATGCTTCTAAACGATGACCATGGAGCTTTAAGAGTTTTTTTATTATTGGTACACCCTGATTTAAACTTCCTAATAAAGTTAAAGTAAATTTTATAACAGCCTAATTTATAAGCCATCATTATTATTATAATGATCTTAAAGAGATAATCATCTACCATAAGCAAACCCATTGGGTGAGCCCATGAGCAGGATCATATAGGTACTTTCAAAGTAGAATAAATAATTTAAACTATAGAATACATGCTAATTTAATTTAATATATTTTGGTTAATAAAAAGGCTAGAATGTCCTCTAAAAACTATTCATTAAATTTAATCCTTTAAGGACATCTACAATTAAATAAAATTCTTAGTATCATAGGGAATTTTATAGCTTTTTTCTCATTTGACCTTCATTGACTCTAGGTTGACTTACTCTCCTCTCTTCAAAAAAAAGAGGGAAATAAAATTGAATCAATTAGATTATACAGAATTAGAGAGGTTCAACCTTAACTTATAAAATGAGATGATTGACAGTAATTTTCTTTATAGGATCCTCTTTGCTTAGAACAAGTCACACAGTAGCCCCTCCTTAGAAAATGATCATCCCAAACATCTACAATTAGTCAATTATTTGTTGACTCCGGATGAACATAGCCCAGTTGATCATAGGAGTACTACAAAATTTCAAGTTTTTTTTTTTTTTCAAAACTATGAGTCTCCTATGTCAATTTTGAATGGAATTGAAAAGCACCCAATATAGCTCACTTTTATTTCATTTATCAAGTTCTTCGAGACGTTTTTTTCCTGTACGAATCGCAACCACAATACAAATTTACTGCTGCACTTTCTTCTTCATTTGACATAATAGTACAGCCATGGCTACCAATTCATTCCCAAAAGAAGGAAGCTTTGGCTTCCAACCTCCTTTTGGAAAGTAATGCTTATAAAAAGGGCACGGCTGGAAGAGTGCCTTACAGGCCGACAGGACCCATCTAAAAGTAAGGTATGATGCCTCCCTGCACTGAATCATATCAAGAAACTACAGGTCAAAAGTCAATTTCATTTAATCCACTGCTTCTCACACCTTCTTGTTTGTGATAACCACAAACTGTCATATTCCTTAGTAATTGGAAGAGCATTCATATCCATCGAAATTCGAAATTTAGGATGGTTGGTGGGTGAGCACTGTTGAAAACCCCCTGGATTTGAATCTCCTCTGCTATGGCCTCGCCTTTTCAGTGGGGCAAAGCAAGTGTGAGATCGATACCGGTGGGTGGCCTCTCTTGATTCTGCCGAGAGATTAGTTACACCATCATGTGCTATATTTGCTGAATAATTTCTGCAAAAATTCCATCAATTTGATGTGGCGATAGCAACATGACATTTATGTCTTCCATTCAATTACAGCCAAGCAATTTGGTTTCCTTTTTCAGTTGGAAAACTCTGGCTAAATTAACTCTGGATTGAAAATTTTGGGCCACTTGAGGGAACACAATGATTGACATTTTTGGCAATAGAATCTTCAGCCTCTCGACTATTATTCATAAAGAGAACTTTCAACGGAAAGATAAAATTATTTGTAGAAAGTATTTTAGAAGCTATCCTCATACTTTTAGCACATTTAATTATCTCCTTCAAGTTAACTTTGATTTGTGGGTATGGCAGACTATCTGCTATTTCGGTTTCTCCTCGACTGCTCTGCCATTGTGCTTCCTCTATCGGCTGCATTCTCTGTTTCTCTATTGGCTGCTTCATGGTAGCGATTTTTTCTGCTTACTCTGTTTATTTGGCCTTAGGTTTTGGTTTAATTTGTGATGAAGGTGGTGTGACAGATTTTATGGCTGCTCGTATCTTATTGTTCGTGGCTTAATTTCTTCTTCTCATTTTTTTCATCCTTTCATATACAAGAGAATGCTTTTGGTTTGGACTTGCAGGGATTCATCCTGGTTTTCGATTTTTGTGGTAAGTAGGACTGCTTTTCTTTTTTTTTTGGGAAAATTTGGGGCAAATTGCCCATTCTATAAAAATGAAAAAGATTACAAGTAAAAGCTGTTGAAAACAAAACAGCCAGCTCACATGCTAGCAGTGAGAAAAAATGAAATAGGAACAAAAGGAAGAAGAGAAAAAACAAGGGCTAATGGACTCAGAATGTTTAAAAAAGAATCTCCCACAGAAAATTGAGCATCAAAATGCTCCCGGTTGCCAGGAAAGACTATCCAAAGGAGCAGCTAGTGGGGACTAACATTCATCATAGTCCATCAAAACAACTCTATTCGAACCTTGCAGCCAGCTGATACCTTGGTTGCCAACAAGGACCCTCCAAAGGGTATCAGAAAAACCAATAGTGCAAAGAAGCAGTCCAAAAACTGAATGAATGAGCCCAACCATAAGAAATAGAATCAGACAAAGAAGGGGGAAAAAGCATTCAGCACAGCAGGTGTTAAAAAAGATGAAAACTCTTCCATTTGGTTGCTTTAAAGATCACCGCATTCTTAATTTTGTCCACAATGTTCAAGTGGTTCATAAAGGAATTGCCAAATAACCTATCATTCCTTTCCATGCAAATAAAATAAATGACCGCGCAAGTCGAAAGGAAGTAAAAATTTTTAATTTGTTTGCAAATGTTCCTTTCTTCAAGATGTGAAAATAACTGGTTGAGAGTCGGTCTCAGCAATAAGAAATCCGTTTGATGAATGATATTTTGTAGAATAGCATATGAGAAATCGCATTGAAAAAACATGTGTGAGTGAGATTCAGGCTCAACAGAGCAAATAATACACCTGAAGGCAACCGGGATCCCTCTCTTAATAAGCAAATCAGAAGTTTGAAGACCTCGTTTACGAGCCCTTCTTATCCCCTCTCTGCTCGAATGAATGCCATGAAATGCCGAAACAGTGAATAAATCGATCATATACAGCCAATACAGGCGGGAGGGAGTCAGAAACACTAAAGCAGTTGCCATTGAATGCAAAACAACAATTAATAAAGAAACTGCTGCAGTAAACATCAAACTCTTCCTGGAGGAAGTCATATAATTAAGAGCTCTCATGTAGTAGAAACACTTTCGATAATATTGCCAAACCTTCTCCCATTTCTATCCCTCCAAATGTAGTGAAGGGAGCAAGAAATAGCCAGAAAAAAAGAATATTTTTTTTTAAATTTCGAGCCTCAGCTCAAATTCATTTAATCTCAAAATACTTCAAATTTATAAAAGTTCAGTTCAATGATAAAAATTACATGTGGATAGAAGGATCTAGGCAGAGCTTATTACAATTTAGCACAAATTTCCAGATGTCTAACAAAAATTTGTGAGACGATTCACTGGCATGTGAAGGATATATGTGAGTTAGACCAGTGAGGATTGTAAAAGATTATTTAGGATATATGTGATAAAGAATCCAAAAAAAAAAAGGGAAACGAGCTAGGATGGCCATGAGAGTTCAACAAAAGAGAAGAATTGAAGCCACCTCCATGATGGTCTCCATATAAGACTGAAAATTTGAAAGAACCGAGGATGCTAATGTAGGACCTTCTGGAAAGACAAACACCTTCAATTGCCTTCAACAGACATTCACAAAAAAAATTCTTGAAGGCCACGAACAAAAGAGAAGAAAAAGAAAAGGAAAAAAGATATGTTTGTATTATTATTTTCTTTCTCTTGTTTTCTTTTAACGTAAAGGAAGAGAAAGAACTAGAACTCAAAATCCACCCCTCCATATACAAGACATCCATATATAGAAGAAACAGAGAATTTACAAAGAATCAGTAATTCTTATAAATTTTATGCTGGAGTCTCCTTGTTATGTCTGGCATCAGTCTTTCCATAATCAATGAAATTCATCTATGATATCATTAAAAATTTCCCTTGACCGGGCATGAATCTCTTGACCCAAATAAGTTGGAAGCTTTAAAAATTAAATTCAGGATAATCCAAATCATATTTCATTAAGCTTATAGCCAAATTGAATATTTCATTAATTGGATGACCAGATGAAATCCAAATATGACATATTTATAGTCAAATCGAGTGGCTCGACGAGACAAATCCAACAAGCCCAAAATCACTCATTTAAGACATCTCTAAGGCATTTAAATGCTTGATAAATTCTTCATGATGAAGGGCACGGTGAAAGCTTATGAAATTAGGAGGTAATACATTTTTGACATATTTATGAGAAATAAAATTTGTAGAAATAAAAAATGTTGAAAATAAAAATAATAGTCACATATAATGAATTAAATAAAATTTGTAATAAGAATGACTAATAAATGTGATCCAAAGACATTTTTCTCTCATATATCTTCTTCCTCACTTTCAATTTCTTAGCCAAACAAACAAGTGAGGGAGTCGGTGAGATAAGGCAGGGATATACATATATTTTATGGTCCAGCGCCGTAATGCTCACAAGATCAATATTAAAGCACTCTGATGTGGTGCATTTTAAGCTAGAATAGTCCTTAGGAGTACTTTATCCATCAGTTGGTATCAGAGCCTGGAGCTTGTGAAGATCGATGGACTGCGGAAGAAGGTCGGCTGTCGACGACGATCGAAGCCGCAAAACAAGATTGGCGGTCGACGACGATCGACGCCAAGGAAGGTGGGCTGTCGACGATGCTCAAAGCCGGATCGCCTTCTACCAAGCTCTATCGAAGGAATCGCTCGATCGGGTAGACAGAAACCTTGATCTGATTCGCGAAAACCTTCGGACAATAAGGAAGATGAGGATGTCGTCGGCAACCATACCGAGGTACTCTTCTTCTTCTAATTCGATCTCATCATCCGCTTCACGCAGACGCCGTCAGCCCCGCCACGATTACCCTCCGCTCGAGCTCCCTCTTCGATGGCGTGACCCGCCACCAAGATACCCGCCGCTCGATCGTCCGATGAGATGGCCAAATCCTTCGCCTGATCGAGTAGTTCGCAACCACCCTGGGCCCGTCTTCAGCGATTCATATCCATTCCAGCATCATCCGCCTCCCGCGGACATGAATCTTCGCACACCGCCAGCGAGCTCAACTCAGCGTCCGCCTCATGATTCGCCTGCATTTTCGATGCTCGAGCGAAATACAGCCATAGAGCTCCCGTCTTGCGATTTGGAAACCCATGAAGAAACTTCCGCTACTATGGTCGATTCCGCCTCTGCTCAGCTCATTGGAACACGCACAGAGCTCCCGTCTTTCATTCCTTTGGACTCGGAGATGCGAGATCCAACACTCACAGCTGCTACTCCGATTCCATTTGACCAAAGTTTGCCCGTCCAGCCCTTCCATCCCACTGTCCGAGCAGATCTATAGTCCGACGCTGACTCCGACTCGAACCCTCCTTCACCTGCCGACGGTGACTCCGATTCATCCTCCGGAGACGATCCGTTTGGCGATATCGACCGCGCCATCTCCCTCAAGCGCCAGGAATTCGTTAATCAGGGCCTTCTGCCTCCCAATCCCCCGAAAAGTAAGAATAATGCTCCTCCCGTTGATTCCATTGACGAGCTTTTTCCCAAAGAAGTCGTTGATGTTGAGGAGATCGAGGAGCTTCATGGACTTACCGTAATATCCAGTGACGAAATCCAGGAAGAAAATACGGCCAAAATGTTAGAGGAGGAGGAGAAGGTAGCTGCTGCACTTTTCGATTCACCATCATTTGAACTTGATCTTGAAAGTTTGGGCAAGTCCAGGAACCAGATATTGGAACCTAAATTCGGTATGACGCTTGCTGAGCTTCTGGATGATAGCCGGGTTGTGCCATTGTCTGTTTATGGAAATTTGGAGGTGTTGATCACTGAAATTCTGCATGATGCTAAAGAAGTCAACTCCGGTGATCTCTTTATTTGCTGTCCTGGAGCAACCACTGATGGACATGATTATTTAACTGAAGCGAATAAGAGAGGAGCGGTTGCTGTTGTAGCTGATAAAGTGATAAATTTAGATGAGACGATAGGGTGCAAGGCTCTTGTTGTTGTGGAGGATACCAATTTGGTGTTGCCGGTTCTTGCTGCTTCTTTCTACCGTAACCCTTCCAGTACACTGTCGGTAATTGGGATTACTGGGACACGCGGTAAGACCTCAACATCATACTTGGTAAAGGCGATGTATGAGGCTATGGGATTAAGGACAGGAATGCTGGGTTCTCTTGGGCACTACATCCATGGGGATAACAAATTGGATGGTTCTGAGTCGACTCCAGATGCTGTTAGTATTCAGAAATTAATGGCAAAGATGGTCCGTAATGGTACAGAGGCGGTTGTGGTGGAGGCCTCTTCTCATGGTTTGGCTGAAGGAAGATGTGATGAAGTAGATTTTGACATTGACGTATTCACTAATCTGACAAGGGATCACAATCAATTGATTTATGCTCTTTGCATGGAAAACAGGCTGAAGGATGCAAGGGAGATGTTTGATTCTATTTGCCAAAAGGGAAGGTTCCTAATGCTGTCACTTTCAATTCTTTGATTGTTGGTTTATGCCAGAAAGGAAAAGTTGATAATGCTTTTGTGCTGGTGAGTTCAATGGAGGCTAATCCTGATAGTAGAACTTGCAATGAGCTAATTGATGGATTTTGCCGTGAAGGAAAGTTACACAAAGCAATGATGAAGATGTTTTTTTTAGCATCGCAAGCAAAGGAGCAGCACAATAATGAATTTCATTTTAAATTTTTTGGTCTTCGAATAGATGATGGTCCAATTATTCTGATTGGGAATGCTCGCACTAACCAGGATATTCATTATTTTGTTATTGGCACATATCATTCAACATACAAGTTGAATGGATTAAAGCAACTGTGGGATGCCTTAGCACTTGAATCTCAACTACAAAGATCCTCTGTAAAAAGAGATGCATATTTTGTGGGATCATGCTTTGAGACTTTTGAAATACTATGTGGACGGACATCAGCCCAAACAGACTATGAGGAAGATGCAAATGATGAGAACAAAATCTTCGATCCGGGAATCTATTTTTCTTCTGCAACAATCTCTTATTCAATAATGCGTCTCGACGGAGTCGAGCCTTTTTATGCTAGGGGAGAATGATGCGGTGCATTTTAAGCTAGAATAGTCCTTAGGAGTACTTTATCCATTTTGTTCTAGAATGCTCCTTTTGCTTTATAAATAGCAAGTTTTGTAATAGGGAAGCCATTGAATGATATAATTTAGTCTTTTAAGCTTTTGAAGCTTTCTTCCTCTTCTTCCATGGATTGGGAATCCCAAATCCTTCTTGCAGGTTGCATCTTCCGACGATCCACTACATCACACTCTTCTTCAGATTTTTTTTTTTTTTTTTAAATAAATTTATTTCATATATTTAAGTTATTACAATATAACTCAAACAAACTCAAGATAAGGCTCAACTTCAGCACAAAACTGTGTACAACATGACAACTCTCATATCCTTATCTATCAAATAGAGAAGAGTGCAAGTGCCTACTTGCTCGCCACATCCGTTGAATAATAATATATTACTGGTAGATTGACTTATATCTGGATTATCAAAATTTTGAAGTATATTCCTTAGTGATTGTAACTCTTGGTCGAAGTAGTACGAACAAATTGATTAGTCTTATACATCATGTATGCTTTATAAATTAATCTTTTAGGATGTGCTTAATTCTTTATAGTCTTCTTAATTTTATTTAAATGCCTGAATGATATATGATTATGAATTAATAACTTACTAATAATATTATATATGCTATATTTGCAAAAAAAAAAAAATCTCTTAAAAGAATACATCTATCGATATTGAACAAGTCCGTCAACTCTAATCTAATATGGTAAATGCACGGGGATTGCTCTATGGAGTCAAAAAATCATAGATGAAATATTTTCTCAAGCATGCATGTATAGAATGAAAGAAATATTATACTTCATAAGCACCAAGGTATTTTCATTTAGTCTTAATGAGTATAAATCCTTGAAGAAGATACTTAGTTCGATCAAGAGATTTAAAATAAGCTACACAAAATATATAGAATCTACAAGGGTTACATTAGTTGGCATAATCTTTTGAGTTGAGATGCCTCATATATAAAGTTTGATGTCCCTAAATGGAGGGGTAATAACTAAGTATGAGTGCCATTAGTACGAAGCGATGCCGAGTATAAGGTTCATCTACTAACTTTTCTCCTTTAGCCTAACAATTTTACAATCTTTCAACTCAAGGCTTGTTGACATGACATAAATGTTGGGTATACATTAGTTAAGTGCCCGGGTAGGCATAATATAATAATGAAAAAAATATTAAGGTGTTAGTATGCAAGAAAATGTCACATAATGTTTGAAAATAAAAAAAAAAGTATTATGTTTAGCATGAGAGTTGGTGACATGAAGCAACTGGTTAGATGAGTCGACAAGTGAATTAGATGATCTAGACAATGTGTTTGATATGGTTGTGATAATAACTAGAAGTTAATCTAAGAAATCCAATAAGAGAGGAATTACATTAAAAATGAATTGATGCTGTCAACATTGGAGATTTCAATGATAAAAGTTGGTGGAGATGGGTTATAGAGTCCCTGGGTTGGTCGAAAAGAAGCCTTGGAGATTGATGCCACTCAAAGGGGTGGGAGGTAAACAAATAGCATGTGGAGATAACAATTTCATTTTAGATTAAAGGACTTGAGACATAGGGGTGTCAATTTCGGGTCACGGGTCGGGTTCGGGTCGAACCCGGAACTGACCCGGGTTCAAACGGGTAGACCCACCCAACTCGGGTAGGTAAATGGGTCGGAAATTCAAACTCGGACCAAACCCGGCGGGTTGACCCGTCATAGGACGAAATAGAAATACAACAAAAAAAATGTAATAATTGAGTTCATTTTTTTCTCATAAATATGGTGAATATATATAAGTGATTAATTTAGACCTACTAAAATTTGTAAAAGATAGCTTAGTGGTGGCAAAATTTGTTTGCAATTGGATGTTAATGATCATTAATGTGATCGAATTTATTATTTAGAAACTTATATATTTAGGTTGCACACCTATATTGTTATACACTGAAGTTTTATTGTAATATTAAAATTAAAATCGTTTGCCATTTTTAATGGTACAAATAATTATTAAATGCTTATTATACACATATTTATATTTCTAAAAAAAATATTCATTTTTTGAATTTTATGTTATTAAATAGGGGGGTTTACATACATAATAGATCATGAGAGACCTTGCGATGGTAGGGGTCACCAAAAATTAAAAAAATGATTTCCTGAATAAATATGAATTGGATCGTTATATTCATTTATAAAAGCCAAAAAAAATCTGGATTTGAAAAATTAAATTTGAACTTTTTTTATTTTAATTTTCTTTGTAAATAAATATTCTTAAAATAAGAAATGAAAAAAAAAAAAAACTTACTAAAATATTGATTGAAATTGTAAATCTTCTTTTGATCTACAAATGCCGATTGAGACTGTAAGTCTTCTTCTTCTAATCGCCTCACCAAATATATTTTAGTGAATGGGCACCTTCAATCAATTATTGATGAAAACTCTTTTTTTTTTTAATGTAATTGTCAATTTGTGTTCTCAACATAATTTTATCTTTAAAAAAACGTTTTATGTAGAATTTGATTCATTATTTTATAAGAAAAATTTACATCTTTTTAAATTGGACACTTTTTTCATAAGCATATTTTTGTAATTCAAGAAGTAACTTTTTACATTATTAGTTCATCATCTCTATTTTTTAAAAGATACATCATCATTTTTATCTTTTAATATTAAAAGATATTTATCATGACACATAATCATTTCAAGAAGTTTTATACAATATTAAAAAAATATTCTTATAACATAAATGTGTTATTAATGTAATCATAATTTAACATTTATATTATGTTAAAATTTCAATAATATTGTTCAATTAATATATAATAATGTTAAGGTGATGAAGAAGAGATTTATTAAGCTATAATTCAAGCTCCAATAAATTTGATCATTAATTTAACTCTTAAATTAATAAATCAAATTAATAATTTCAATATTATTCTACTATAAATATGAAATTACCCTCTTTAATTTATAGCATAATTTACTCAATTTAAAAAATTGAATTGTCTATTGATTTAATCATTGCATATAAAATAATCATCCATAAAAAATTTATAATTAGAGCTAGATAATTCTGTCACCTCATTAATTTGATCCTTGAATTCTAATTACTTCTTTAACGAACAATAAATTGTGCGACCTTACCACAAAATTTGAACGCTCACTAAATTTTTAGCTTTCCAAATTGAAATGAATTGATTCCATATATATATATATATATATATTTGTGTGTGTGTATATATAGCTATTTATTTCATTGAGGTTCTAAGACACAAGGAATGAGTTTATATCTTTCAAATTATTTACGAGTAAATAAAGAAATCAAATATCATAAATAGGATTTTATTAATAATTCATATTTCTATATAAATATCTTGATGATTAATTTTAAAATCTCTCTAGTTTAAAAAAAAAAATATTAGCAAATTTAAAATTTATCTGATTCAGCTATATATAGAATTTCAAAATTTCTAATTAAAACATAATTATTTGATCATGTTAAATTTGTATTTAAATATTTATTTCAACAGAAAATATATATACATCACACTCGAAGAAAGTGTCGTTTAAACGCACTTCCTCCAATGTTGAGAAATTTCTATATGTGAGCTCATATACATATACATATGCATATAAATAAAATTTTATACATTAAAAGCTATCTAAAAATTAAGTCAATTAAATTCTTGATTTATTTAAGCATTAAATTATTATTTGACTTATGTATTATCTCAATTAAAATTGTATGGAATTAATTTGTTTAGAGACCGAGTATTTATTTTATTTTAATGATAAACTGAAATAAAATATTTACAATTAAAGTATAAAAGTCGTGGTCCCCAGTTTAAGCGGTTAAGTTCTCATTTATCTCATTTCCTATCTTGAATGAAAAAGAAGGGGTCTTTCACTCTATTGGGTAACGTCGCTCTAAACGTGGATGACAAAAAAATCTCAATCCTGCATTTCAATGGATTCATATATGCTTCCAAAAATTCTTCTCGAAGTTTGACATGTCTTTCAGAGACGACCGAATTATTTTTCGTCTCCATTGAATCCTAATATCCAACGCTACCAGGCAATACCATTAAAGTAACTTATCTCATAAAATAGAGTCAACCAATTAGTTGGGATGGTCGGCAGCAAATTGCAGTGAGGGGCGGGGTGATGAGTTGCCTCTTTTCTTCTTCGTAAGAAGTCCAAAGTCGGTTTAACGAACATAAAGAACAGGAAAAATCCCCATGGCATGGTATTCCAGTCAAAGAAGCCTGCCTATTCTCCTAAATGAAATAGACTGTAAAATAAAAAAAATAAGTATATTAATTAACTAATTGAACCTGTACATCTCCTATATCTCTTCGATCGTCAGTAAAGAGATGGTTAACAGTTATTTACACCAAGATATATATAAAAATATAACAGTTCTAAATTTTATCTGATAAAAAAATCTCTTGACGCATTATTTTTCCAATTAAAAAAGTGGTTAATTAGACCTTTAGGAAAAACTCATAGCGGGAATGTTGATTCGCGGAGGCCGCATTCCCTTATCCGGATCTCAATGCTCTCCCCATCCGTCTTTCGCCGCGCATCGCAGCATTGCCGCCTCGGTGCCTGCCATGTACCAACAATAATCGTTTAAAAGCGCTTTCCTCGTAAACATAGAAGGTATACATTACGGTACCAACCTTCTGCCAGACTTTTGTATCCATCCTTTGAGCGAAGACCCGCACTCTCTCCACCCTAGCGGCCGCGCGGAAGCCCGGCTCATCGCACTCCTTGCTCTCGTCTCCCCAGCCGAAGCTCTTATATTCCGTCACCGTCCCGTTACTCCTGTCGGCAACTCTGTCAAGGAAAAACCGTAATGGACGCTTGCAGGGCAAGTCCGGCGGCGCCAGCTCCCTCGTGTTAAAAACAAAGGGCCCTTTCCTGAAGCTTCGCCATGTCTTGAAGGTCCGGAACGGCACTTCCAACTGATTGGGCTCTACAATCCATGGATAAAGCTGGACCGTGTACCCCCATGAGACGGACACCGACCAATTGAGGGCGGGCGATGAGCGGCCGGTGAGGTAGCAGATGCTCTGCTGCAGTGTGCGAGCAGGGTCGGTGCGGAGGGCATCTACTTGGGAGTGGAAGAGCGGCGAAATGGGATGAACAAAGTCAATGTGGTGGAGGGATACCAGCGGCGCCACTGGGTGCGCCGCTAACATTCCATAAACGTCGCGGCGGAGGTCAACCTGCCATTGTAAATGTCGTGTGTTCAGTAATTTCGAGTTCGGTATCGGCTGTACGTATAGCAAAATCATTTTTTTTTCTTTGTTTTATAGGGAAGATGTGGGCATGAATGTTTTATCAAGTACAAGTATTTTTTATTTAAACTAATCCGGGAAATAAACAGCAGCAGTACCATTTCATGAGAGAAATCTGTGTAGTCTTCATAGGCTATTATAAAACTTTAACTATTTTTTATACTTGCTTAAAATCCCAACAAAAAAAAAAAGTTTCTCATATGAATTAAAGCAGCAGATGAAGCAATATAGCTCGACATGCAAAATAAGTACATTGCAAAGAGAATGAAGGCTACAAGTCGACAACATCTGAAAGGAAAAGACTAAAAAGCTAACATCTGAAAAGAAAAGACTAAAAATATAAAGCTGCAACGCTTGTATTCTAACCGTTAATCTAAGCCATTGGATTGCATAAAATCATTCAAAAGAGGAGAGATTATTATGTGCGGATATTGAACGGAGGGAACCGTTGGGTTTTATCTTTATCAACAGTAAAAATGCTTTGAGCTACATTAAGGCTTCGTTTGGGATGGCTTTTTTATTGCTTTTTAAAACGGAGTTTTAGTACAAGTTTTTTTATTTTTGTATTAAAACTCTGTTTTAGAAAGCAGTAAAAAAGCCGCCCCAAACGAAGCCTAAATGTTCACGAGATAAACCAAATGATTCTCTCATTTCCGTCTCTGTACAAAATAATTTCTCCCAAAAGAGCAGCCTGCACAAAAAAGCATTTCAATTTTGCTCATAGTCTTACAATTTTTTAAATATATTTATTGTTTTGAGAAACTATCATTTTATTCAATTTATATGCAAAGAATCCACGGAAATTAAAAATGGTTCAAAACTTGAGCCAAATAATATCTTATTTAACTCATTTATTTATTTCCTTCTTTAATTTCAAAATATATAAATATAGAAAATTATTAAAAATTATGGAAAAAGTCATTAAAAATAGTAAATTAACATTTAATCTAAATTTAATTAATTAGTTTTTGAATATAAAACGAAAATGTTTAAAAGCTTAAATAAAGAAATGTCAAATGAGTAAATGTTCAGCATTCAGATTTGTACAAGTTCTAGTCAAATTTTAACATTCTAGTAAAATTTATGCTAAAATTTTAAGCCAATACCTGATGAAACCCAGGTTCTCTGGTGAGCGGAACCCCCAGTTCGCTGAAGCAGGCATGAACGCGCTGATCGCTTCCGAAGAAATAAGCGTACCTCTCAAGACACCCGTCAATAACACCGTAGAGGGCCGCCGCCGCTGCGTAGCTGATGGCAAACCCGCCGCCTCCAAAAGCCATTCCGTAAGAGTGAATCTCGTCCTGCTCCACGCTCTCCGACGGCGCACCAATATAATATATCTGCTCATGGTCATACTTCCCCAGAACAGCAACCAGATTCTCAGGAAAGAAAACGGTGTCGTCATCCCCCATCACGAACCATCGCACCCCTTCCATCCCCAACCCGTACGTGTCCGTCGCAATCCGAGCCATCCGCGCTGCCGCCGAGTGTTCCGCATACCGATCCGTCCCGGCCGCAAGCACCCGCCAAGGCGGGCTCGCCGCTGACCAATTCGTTTCAATCGGCGCCTCGTCAAGCCACACATAGCCCCGCATCTCGCTCGGCCGCCACCAAACCTCGCTGTACCCGCGACGCCGATTCCACGTGCGAGCTGAGCCACCGATCCCGAAGACGATGTGGGAGAGGTTCGTTGGCTGGAGCGAATCGACGGTGGTGATCGTGGCGCTCTGGCATGAAGACAATCGCCAGTTGTATGGAGCGGATAAGAGAAGGAAGTAGGAGATGAGAGAAACGGAGAAGAGGAGGAGCGTGCAGAGGGATGTTTTATTGATTCGTCGGAGGATTCCGGTAATAATTTCCGACTTGAGGAAGTAGGGTTTGCAAACCGGAAGCACTTTTCCCGCCATGTTTAATTCAGGTTAAGGCAAGAAAGGAGATTTTGGGTGGGGACTTCGAAGGAAGTTGGGATATCTGGTATTTATCGAGAAAAAAAAAACTTGGATCTCCTAGAACTAAAAATTCATCGCATGTCCTTTTTATAATAATTAGTTTTATAAATATTAATTCTATTAAATATATGTATAATTTTAATATGTATATATATATATATATATAATATTTCAGTATTTATCTACATTTTATTTAAATTTATTTAAAAATATAATATAAATTCTTAAATTGACTCTAATAAAAATTTAATCAGGTACAAACATTTTTCTTCGTCGTGCCTATGAGAACCGTCGTTGTTCCGTGCGGAGCGGAAGACGAATCCCGACTTTTTCCATAGGACGAAGACAATAACGCTGGTGATTGTGTACTCAATATTTCAAATGATGCCACGTGTCTCTTAGAAAATCAATTGGTTTTGACTTTCTTCCAACGTGTAGAAAAGAGAAAAAAGGCGTTATAAGATAAATTTTATGCAATAAATACTGTTGATTTGAAATTGTACTTCGTACAAAATTTTTACAGAAATTGTATTTAAAAATACAATATTTATTGTCATTTAACATATAGTAAATTTGCTGTGATAAGTATTTTTAGATCCAACGATTCGTGGGAAGAGATGCACCTGATAATATTTCATCTGAACCGTCCGATATTTAATACGCAGGGTGGTATGTCAAAGTTACAGTTAGGAATGTATTCCTTAATAAAGGAGAGGTCAGTCTCGATTAATTATATTAATATTCATGTGGTTACACTGGCTTGATCTTCATAATAGGTAAGGCAAGGGAAAATGAATTCTTGTATCCAAAACTTCAAGATTTAATATAAGGTGTACTATGTTAATTTTAATTTATAGTTAGAAATGCATCCTCCTAACTAAGAAGACTTATTTTAATGAATATTGTTGAGTGTTAGAAAATTTGTGAGAGTATGATGAGAAAGTTTTATGCTTTTACTTTGTATTCAAATTTTATAGACTAACATATTAATGAATAGATTATGAGATTAATGGGTAGAGATAGTAGAGTCGAGAAAGTTTTTACATGAAAACTTCATATAAAAAAATAAATAAAATAAAAACCATGAGGAATCCAATGAATAGACTCAGGAGCTTTTTATATAGTTGAGCTTGTAGACTGTCCTCGTACGATTTTCTAGTTAAAGTCGAGCTTTGAAACGTCTTCGATCTATGAGAAATTACCTTGGGAGTATTTTGACTCAAGCTCGCCGGAATTCGGTTATCGGTGGGGTTTGAACGAAGGTGATTGACTTGGGAAGATTGGAGGATGTTGGAAGAGCTCTCCCACCAAAGCTCTCGGGCTAGGATGGCTTAGAGAGAGAGAGAATTCAAAAAAAAAAAAAAGATCCTTTGGCTCAACCCTAATTTCACTGTTTAAAGCCCTAGACCTATCAGTGACGGTCTAGATCGAATCTAGGGCTAAATAGAAGAGAATTAGATGGGTTTAGCTGTGATTTGAATGAATGGAGCACTTTAAAAGGTTTTAAATGCATTGAATGGGTTTTAAATTGAACTAAACGGGTCAATTTGACCTAATAAGACTTGGGTTGACCAACTCAAAGCTTGACTTGGTCAACTTGGTCAATTAGATCAAGGATGGTGAGGGATTGAGCCAAAGATTGGGTTTGAATTCATATTGAGCTTCCTTAGGCTAAATGGGTCAACCTGGGTTGACCTGGTCAACCAGGTTGACCCAAGGCAGGGGTCCGGGCCCAATGGGTTGGGTCTGACCCACTGAGTCCAAAAGAGGTTAGAAATTGAGCTAAGGGAGTATGGATTAATTTGAAATCAAAAGGGAGAGTGTATGGGTCAATTTGGGTCAACCCGAGTTGACCCAAGGCATGAGTCTGAGCTCAAGAGACTTGGTCTGACCCATGAACCCAAAGAAGGTGTCTTTGGGCATGGCTTGGTAAATTTGACCAGGTTAGCCTTTTGACCCAAGTCTAGGTGAAAAAGAGGGCGAACATTGGGGAAGATTTCTTACAAAGCAATAAGAGCAGTAAGAGACTTCAGCGAGACGGTGAGGAAGGATGCATGAGTGAAAAATAGAAAATAAAATGGTTGAAAGAACTTGAAACTTGCCGATTGAATAGAGACTCGACTCGTTTACAATACTTAAAAGGCATGCAGGAATATGCTAGTTGCTTACTGTTATACGGTTTTACACCCTTAGTTTTATTTTTTTACTTTATTTTGACTGTTCGATTTGCAATCCACGACCACATCAGTTGAATCGAACAGTTCTATTATAATCAATCAGTTCACTGGTTATACGATTGAACAAGTGATCCGTCCGATTATTCACCGATTTGATGTCAAGATGGGTCTCAATATAAACCGGACTAGCTATCCCACATGTTCCCGGTTGAACTGGCCGATCATTCATGAACCTTGTAATGGTTATACAGCTAGCAAGAATAAAAGCTTACAAAAAATATAGTTTTCCTCTCTCTTGTATAGATTTACTTATCAATGCCACATTTGGACATCAAATATTGAATTTGGATTGTTACTATGATTGTAATCAAATTAAAAAGAAGTTATAGATGTGGAGGCAACTATTATTCATAAAATATAATGAAGGATTATATTATTATAAAATCATACTTTTAGGATTAAAGAATGTCAGAGTTGTAGTGACATCTTCTATAATAATGGAGCTACTAATCATAACATGATTTGAACCTTAAAAGAATGTACATGTTTGAGACTTGCACTTTTTTTTTTTTAGTATGCGGTGATTTGTAATCAGTAATCATTGGCTCAGTAAACATAATCGTCATTCCAGTAAAGGATAACACAAAATCACATTATTTAAAGAAAACCCTGTTAACTCACCATCCTGTACATGTATGTTAGTTTCCAGCCAACATAAGTAAAATCGGCCTTTACTTATTCTTTTTCATGCTACTATCACATTATTTTAATATTATTAGCAACTAATAAATACTCAATCGCATGCATATATTCATTCACAATATTTGTATGCTCATATAAAAATCTCAAAGTCTCTATTCTATGTAAATCGTACAAAACACATAACCTTTCATTTTACATGATAAAATTATGAAATGATCTAGTCAAAATGTTCAAATTAACCAATATTATAATATATAAAAAGTTATGGGTTAGAAATTCATTAAATTCAAGAAAAATGCATTAAATTCAATTTAAAAGAAATCAAATTGTTGAAATCAAAATCATTAAAAAAAAGATATATATAACAGTCACCTACCACAATTTGATCAATTTTTATAAAAGCAGAAAACAGATCAACAACCAAAATGCATATGTTCTCTTCCCTCTCTCCTTCTTTCTCTTTTTCCTACCATGGCAAGTTGGCACTGGTTGCAGTGATGGGCGAGTGATTGGAGAGAAAAAAATAGGTTTTAATATATAAAAACATATTTTAGTATATATAAACAATCCTTTCCAAATCGTAGGTTCGTCTTGCACAGACGTTCAATTTGACTGTAAGTTTGCTGAGATCAGAGTTTGGATTGTTCCTAATTTAATGTTGAAAGTTTCCAACTAAAAAATGCATCAAGATTCACGCCCGATCAAGGTGATTTTTGGTGATGTATCAATTATGAATCAAGATTTAAATGATCTTGCATAGGTGCCAATAAGTGCAGTTAAAATAAGATTAGTATATATTTTTAATATTTATGTACTTTAGAGTAGCCCTTTGAGTGAAGGTAAAAAAACAAAAAGATAACAATGGTGTATGTGTGAAAGGGAATACACATACAAAAAATGAGGGCATCTACTATAAAATTATACAATAAATAATGTAATTAAAATATCCTAGAGAACTAAAAACAACTTTTTTGTTTTCAAATGTGTTTAGTTTTGCCCTACCCCCAATCAAGTCTAAAGAGTGCAGAGGTTATTAAGCACAGCTGAGATCAAAACAAATAGAAGATATGAAAAATTTGATACCTTTATCCAACCATAACAAGCTAGTAAAGTATATTACATAAAAAATATCATGGGAGAATAAGAGAGAAAATAGATTAGCTAGTAGTAATCAAGATTGATTTAAGATGAAGAATCAAGAAAATAATATGATAAATGCACTTATTAGACAAAAGAGGTGCCAAAATTCAACCAACCTATTAGTGATGATGAATCATTTAAGGGATATATTTTAGTAGAAACATAATAATAATTTCATTTTGTTTTGTAGAGAGAATTAAATTACTTGTTTAGGAGAAATTTTTAGCAAATTAGAGTCTCCACATGCTTGAGGGGTATGTTTAAAGATATTCGGAAATCAGACAAAAAGGTCTCTATGGATCGAAGAGAGAACTTAGAATGGCCTATTGAAAATTTCAAACAGCCTCAATTGTACTAAAATGAGATAATGGAATAAATAAAATCGGGCAAATAATGGTGGTGCTTTATAAAGGAGTTCTCTCCATACTAGCGGCATGGTACTATATATGGAGTATAAAAGAAGACTTATTACAATATATAAGTCCATACTTTTTAGCAAAATATTTCTATAGGAATTAAAGAACCAACTATATATATAATGGGGCTGCATACTCACACCCATCAAAGATAAGAAAATCGAGACTGGGCCAACAATCAATCTAGCATGTTTATGTAAGAAAAATATTAAATTCTATATATTAACTCTTTATTTATGCATATCTATTACATAGTAAAATAATTTTTTATTACATGTGAGTTAAGAAGATGAAGAGTAAAGCTTCTACAAAAGAGGGATCATCCCAATAATCTGATCATGGGCTATGGAGAGGCTGGTGGAGGGACAAAGAAAGGAATTATAACTTGGAAATTAAGCCCAATCCTAAATATAGTATGTTGGTTAGATTATAATTGCAATAGATGAGTTGGGTGAAATTATTACGTGCGGTCATCAGATGTCATTCGGAGGTGAATCAGGAGGCGGCAGGACATTTTTTTGATATGTATCAGTGCTGTGTACTGGATGATATGACGAATCCTGATTCACCTATGCACGGTCCGATGACCGCACATAATAATTTATCTCCAAGCATACCCTTATTTTTAGTAGTTTTGAACATTGAAAAAACAGTTCTTTCATGCAGTGAAATTAGCTTTTTAAATTGAAATCTAAGTATTGGCAACAATCACATGCAATGATATGAATTTTTTTAATTGAACCTATCTTTTAGAAATTTCGAAAATAGGTATTGTGGAGAGAAAATTTGAAATAAAAGGAAACATCTGTAAATGCATTAATAATTCAAATTATTTATTTTGAACATACCAAATTTCCCAAGCTATTTTAACTAATTTTCTCTCTTAAATGGTTTTAAAAATAATTATTTTAATTATAAAATAAGGAAATTAAGTTAAATAATTCTAAAAAGTTAGGGTAAGTCAACTGAATGCTAATGACCTATAGAACGAAGCTCCCAAATTTGGAGTTTCTTCCTATATTTAATATTTTAAATAAAGAATATTTTAATTACTAAAAATATAAAATCAACCCCATAAATTATAGAAAAAATTTAGGGGCGTTTAATAGCATGCATGCCTATGACTTATCAAAATTGAATGACATCATAAGCAATCAATGAGCATTGAACTTGATTTATTAGTAGCGAATTTCATAATGAAAAATACCTAGCATGCAAACCAATCAAAATTAATTAATCCAACTTTTTTGTATGCTCATATCCAAAAAGTTTCATAATTTGAGGAAATATTTAGGTATTTTAACTAATAATTAAAGTAGATGGCTAATTAATGTTTTAAAATTAAAATATGCAAGATAATTACATTAAACCGTTTTTTCTTGATTCTATGTGCATACTTCCCTTTAGGGTTAAAATTTCATCAAATTTGATTCACAAATGAGCTTTGAGCAAAAATCTAAATGAAATCCCTACAAATATGTTAAGATTTATTTAAAGCCATCGGATTGTGCCTCACAATCAAATGGACAGTCACAATTATATCCCTAACCACATGCCATGTTGAAACTATATATAATTTGTTAGCATGTTGGTTCAACCTAGCTAAAGGATTCAAATCATCATTCTTTCCTACATAATAAACCAATGAGACGATCTCAATCGCCACAACTTCAAGGAGAATAGGGCTATCCAAGTGTGATATCCATATAATAAATAGTACACTATAACATGACCTAAGGTCACACCACTTAGGGCCAAGCTAGGGTTTAAGATTTATACCTTTACAGCCCATGGGTTAGATAAAATTCGTCGCCTTTATAAGGTTATTTGCTAATAAACCTTATTTGAAATAGCCTCAAGGTAGTTTGGCTTGGGCACCTAAAGACTAAAGCTCAAAAATATTTTTGAACGTCTTAGTGGTTGAAGGTAACTGGATCACTTGAGCTACTATTAGAGGATTTAGAAAACTCACTTGAGCTTAAAAAGGTCATGCAGAATAAATATGGAATCATTCTAAGAGTTAAGCTTAATTACCATTTGGCCTACAATTAATTGCTATAGTTCTTAAGTTTTAGCATGTGGACAACCTGGATAATTTTAGAAAGTGATTATCTTCTAACGGTAGTATACTACAGGAAAACATGTTAATACCGTCGAACATTTAGGTGGAAAGTTTTACATCGGTAATACCGGCAACCATATCGACGACATAGACGTCGATATATAAATTAACGTCAAAATTTTCGGCGCAATTTTCACCACTGCAAAACCAGAGCATATTTCGACGTCTATTCGCTAGTATTTTAAAGGATTTTGGTGTAATATCTGCCGGTAATTACCGATGAATATTGCACCGGCCTACTTAAACTCGACAAACTAATACCGACATATTATCTACCGGTAAAATAATCGACGGGTAATCCATCAAAAAATACGCCAGTATAGTCCTTATTACAACCCGTTCGCCATCTGACTTATCGTTTCATCGCTCACGTCTAACCGAACCCTTGCCTTCTCTTATCTTCCCCTCTCTAGGGTTTGCCTTTCATTTTATCTTTTCATCGTTGATGTCGTTTGGGTTCATCATTTAGCAAGAGCAGTAGAGATTGCACGTGTTCCTTCTTCGGCTCCTTCGTGGTTGTTCAACTTTGCTCCTTCGATTACTTTCTGTTACTGTCAGATCAAAAGTTAGGACATTTTAATCGGAAGCAATAACGAGAGGTCGCTAGTTGTGAAGGTAACTTTCTCCCTTTCATGCGCTTCTTCGACCAAATCCCATAAATCCGCCGAACCGAGGGATTTAGTAAATCCAAGATTTTAGACATAAATCCTTAAATCTGGTATTTACCATCAAAAGGATTTAACATGCGCACAAAGACCATTTGGCTGGATTTAGCATAAATCTGACTTAAATCCCTCTGTAAATCCTATTCCAGACAACCCTAAGTTCATATTTTTTTTCTTTTAGTCATAGATGTTGTTACTGGACATTTACAAGAGGATTATCCTAGTATATACCTTTTATTGATGATATTCTTCTTGTTGATAAGATTAGAGAGAGAGAGTTGAAGAAAAACATAAATTATGGAGGTCATCCTTAGAGTCTAAAGGTTTTGGAATGACTTCATCTTATGGCTTAAAGTTAATCACCCATTAATTACCTCTTAACCTTAGATCAATGCCTTGATTAATAACTTACCTTGCTAGTTTGGACTAATATTAAGTCTTGGCCATTAAATTGAATCAATTGAGTCAACTAATTGGGCTTTGAATTAAAATTAAATCTATGATATTAAATCATATTAAGTTAAGTTAAATTACTTGAACCATTTTGATTGATCCAATGGGTCAAATGGGTTTAAGTGCATAAGAGAGACCTCTAGGGAAACTTATGGATATAATGTGAAACCCATAAGTAAAAAGAAGCTAAATTCCTAAACATTGATGAGCATTTTTTTGTAATGGTTGGAAGATTATTTAAGAAACTCAACAATTAAACATATTCACCCAAGAGAATACTAAGGATTTGTGACTTCCTTGGAAGTTATACCAGTAGGACAATCATGAGGTCGTTACGTTAAAGTGGTTACTATCTCGATAATTAAGAGTTTAAATTATTACAATTAAAATCATAGCAATACACCAACCGGAAGATAGGAATTAATTAACTGTCATATAAGATAAAATGTTATGCGGTGGGAGTCACCTCTTAAACCCTATATGGGACAAAGTGCTACGTAGCGGGAGTCACCACTTAACTTGTAGGGGCACCTTTTGAATTCTATGTGTTCGATGGATAATTATGGGATAAAGATACTGGCAAGAATGTCAGTTACTTACATGAGGGAGATTGTGAATCTCTTTCAGTAAAAAAGAAGCTAAACTATGTAATAGTTAAAATTTTATTTAAGAAACTCCATTATTAAGCGCTTATCCTAGAAAAATTCTAGGATGTGTGACTTCTTGAGAAGTTATATCATCAGAACAAAATCGTGAGGCTCTTACGTCAAATTGGATAATATCACGATAGTTAAAAGTTTGAGCTGTTACATGTAAGAAGTGCCAAATTTATCCATTGGATATGTTTATCGAATAAGATTGTCATACCATATTCAAAAGACAACACATAGGCCTTCAATGATCAATCTATCCTCATTTTCTTATAGGTGAATGACTAAGATGTATTAAAGCTACCCTTGATGGCCAAGCAAAACTAAGAAGGCCATATATCATGGGCACCTACATGGCATGACCACATGAACTCAATGTAGATTGAACTTTGTTGCTCGCCATTTGATTACCATGACCTATAGTTGGATAGACTTTTGAGGTGCTATAATGTGAATTATGTTAGTCAAGTTGAGATTGGTAAGTTGAGCTAACTAATTGAACATAATATGATACATGTCAACACCTTAGGTTGACATGGGCTAAACTATTTGGGTCAAGTTGGCTAGGGTATACTCATATTGGTATTGTGGTTGATTTGAGATAAGGAGCCCTTGAGTGACTCATAGGGAGGCTAAGCTTGCATTTAGTATTAATGGTTAAACCACTTCAGCTATGCTCAAATGTGGCTTAACCTAGCCTACCTAAGCTAGGGTTTGGTCTATTACATGGTTAGAGTTACTTAGAGTAAGACTTAAGCTTATTTGATCAACTGGTTAGGCTAATAAAGGCTTTAAGATTTAGATTTAAGATCTTAACAACAAGGATTTGACCATAGGTTTATATGACATTAGCCTTAGGTCTCATGGTTCTTGGTTAATGCCATGCAAACCAAGTGCCCCTACCTAAGGATATAAGGTTCTTATGAACTAAGAGTATGGTCAATATACCCATGTGTGGGGTTAATTAATGTCTTAATAAGGAATAAAACTTTGCTTAATTTCCCTATGGTTGATTTGGGCTTAATCCAATTTGTTCTAGGTCTCAAGTGGTAGACCAACTAGCTTAGCATAGGTGAAAAAGTTAATGAGCTAGCTAAGGTAATTATGGGTTAAGTACTCTTAATTTTATCAATTAGACTATACAATGGGCTAATTTGGGGCTTAAAGGCCTTAACCATGGCTCTAACCTGATATGCATGAGATTGGATTTAACTCGATTTGGAAATGAGTTCAATTGGATTACAAAGGAACTTAACAAGGTTAGGGAGGCTTGGGATTAACTAAAGCTTAGCTTGATACGATCCTATGCTAAAGCTAAGAATTGTAATTAGTCAAGTAGACCAATATTAGTATGGTTGATCACGAAGCCTGCAGCTAAATTTGGTTCAAAGCTAAGGTTAGGGTCCCCTATGGCATGTTTAGTTCACTAGGGGCTACTGATATAATCTTAAGAAAATCATAAGGCTCAAGAGACTATGCTAAATCCATTTGGACACTTGAATGGAGATTTATGCTTCTTGGACTTTTCATGTAAAAAATTGCATGTTTTCTATGAGTTAACCACAATTCTTTTGTCACTATGTTTACAATATTTTTGTATAATACTAAAATAATGAAGTCTCTCTACAATCGCTATAATTCTAGCCAGAAATAACAACACTAATTGCAACAACAATAACAACAACGATGATAATAATAATAATAATAATAATTTGATACATAATATATCAGAATGAACTTCAAATCCCTTGGATTTATAGTGAGATTAGTACATATTAGAATGTCTTATGCAACACTAATTTCAACAAAAATCTAGAGGCTCTGAAGCCTACTCTAATGCATTTTACATCTAGATATTCAAATAATTTATTTTTTACATAATAATAATACATAAGTAAAATAAAACTCATTCCAGCACATAACACAAATTGAGTACAGGTATAGAATCTATGCAATAACAAATTTAAAACTTTAAAGACTTGCGTACGTCCAAATAGATTGGCGAGAAAGATTTGCTCAGAGTACATCATAATCAACATTTAAAATAATAATAAGGATAGAAGACAGTCTTCACAACGTTTAGGACATTTTTGTTTAATTTAGCAATAAACTATATAGGGTAAATTTTTAAAATAAATATCATTAAGAATTTAATTAACTATTAAATCACCAAAATAAATAAATTTAAAACAAGGCAAAGTCGCCCATTCAATGAATGGGCGACTTGCTTAATTTTATATTAAGAGAGAGAAAAAAAATAGAAAGAAAACATTTCAGGAGAAAGAAAATAAAATAGAAATAAACTAAAAGATAGAGAGAAATAAAGAATGAGAGATAAATACAAAAATTCAAAACGATTCTTTTTTTATTCACAGTGTCTTAGAGATGAGGTACAACAGATTTTTTTATTTTTTTATTTTTTTTTATTAAAATCTTAAATGCAAATATTTTTTTCTTATTTTATAAAAAAATTTATATAATTATTTTATCTTATTTTTTCATTAATCAATTTAATGATTTTTATTAAAATTAGATATTTTTAAAAAAATCACGTTACTTCTATATTTAATGAAAAAATATAACGTAGTTTTTATTTCTATTTAATAAAAATTAAGTTACTCTCTAAATTTAATGAAAAAATAAAATAAATATTTATTTAAAATATCATTTTCTTTGGAACAAGATAAATTTAAAATAACGATAATTTATTATGAATAAAAAATTATAAAAAATATGTATTTTTTAATTGATTATGATAAATTAAATTGTAAATTTTTTGTCACGTAATAATTCATTAAAAATTTTTCATTCTAAATTATTTATTAAAAAATAAGAAAAAAAATTTGCATTTAAGATTTTAATAAAAAAATAAAAAAATCTGATATACGAACAACATGAAATTTTTTTTTTGGATTTTTTTATTTATATCTCATACTTTCTTTCTCTATTTTTAATTTATTTCTCTCTCTAACTGTCTCTCCCCTAAAATCTTTTTTTTTTATATTTTATAACTTAAGCAAGTCGCTCATTCAATGGACGACTTTGCCTAGTTCTAAATTTATTTTTTTTGCTGACTTAATAACTAATTAAATTTTTAATGATAATTATTTTAAAAATTTACCCAACTATAAATTGTTTAACATGTAGAACAATATTGACTTGATTTATCACTTGCAAAATAAAATTAAAAAGAACTCTAATTCCCTGAAATAAATATCTTCCTGTTTATCCAGAAAAATTTCTTCTCGCTACATAAAACAATCGAATAAAACGTTTGAACAATTCAAATATGTTGAACTTGTCGATTCAAAACATTTCAATACTGCTTTTCTAGCTTGTTCTGTCCGCGAGAAACAGATGATCTTAACTAGCAATTATTGTGCTGAGAGAACGATAGAATTAGGCTAATCAAGCTTAATCATCACAACCATGGAAACAAAATATAATATTTATGAAGCATTTACTTGGAGTTTTCCTCAAACTATACGCTGAACTCTTTATTAAAATTAACAGGAACGGCTAGCTTTACCTATAATCTGCACTTGTATCTACATAACATGCACGTAAGCTTCAAACTTACAAATATAAGGACTTGAGACCTGCCTATAGCCCAAGGCGAAGCTCAAGATCCAATTCATGAGCTATTATTCTCCCACGACCATCATTTTCTACCGCGGCGCTAACAGGCATCTCCATGAACAGCGGCAAGGGCTTCTGTAAGCCACCTTCTTCAGCAAGACCAATCCAGGAATAGAGCAATCTTTTGCTGGAGGGAGGAAAGTAAGAAGAAGAAGAAAAGACAGAGATGGGTGCTTGGCTACCTCTTGCGTTGGGCTTCTTTGGCTTCAAAGTTCTGTCTTTTCTATGGATGTTCATGTGGCCGCCGAGGGCTTGAGCGTTAGAAAAGCCTCTTTTACAGAAGTTGCAGTCGTAGGACCGGCCCTGAGAGGTAGTCGAAAAAGCCGGCCAGTCGTCTTTGACACTGAAAGCTGTCTCTGAATCCATAGCTAGCTATGTGATGGAGGTCGACCAGCTGTTATTGCATGGGGAAGAAGCAGAGAGACTGTCAAAAGAAATTAAGTTGGTGCACGTGTAGTTAGCCGGTTCTAGCAATATAATGTTGCAGCTGTAAATAATATAGTATTCTTTTGTTGATGAGCTTGACTCCATGCATGATTGTTTTTGCCATTTGCATTTATACGGATTTGGGTACTGCGAGCCTTCCGCGTGACGGACGGCTGAAGGATATTATATTAGCTGAGTTGGTGAAAAACAACCAGTAAGCATTAGCTCCTTCTATTCAATAAAATCATAGATTGGGAGTTTAATTCCATTAGATTAGGTGTAAAAAAAATCAAATAGAATTTTGAGATTTTACTTTGATTTCTTTCCATGAAACTATGAAAAGTTTGAAGGATTGTCTTAACCAATATTATTAGAATATTTTTAAATTTATTTTGATATATATATTTATGACGGTGGGAGAGATATAGGGTTTAACTTCTTAGCTTTATACGAAGATCCAGCACATACATTAACAAAAGAAGGGTGCAAGAGTTATAAAAGAGGCACCAAGATTTTTATATAAAAAATCTTGGAAAGGATAAAACCACGGTTTGTAGTCAATTACAAATGATGTCCTTCCTCGAGGAAAGCCTTGGCTCAATGTAGCAAATATATATTATATAGAGCAAATTGCATGATAGGAGTTGAAAAAATCCAATGATATGGTTGTTAATTGTTCTCAAGAGAATGTTGTCATGTTTGACTGGTTGGCAGGATCGTAGTTGGATGATAAAGGTCAGAAGGTTGTCAGGTGCCAAAGATAGATGGAACCTTTAGCTAGAGATTGAAGGGAGCTCTGAGGCTTCTAGAGCTCCACCTCAACCAAACTTTCTTCGACTAACCAGTGTTTGTCGACCTCTCCGCCTGCTCGCAACCAAATAGTCGTTGATCCTTCATCTAGAAGTAGACCTTTGTTAGACCTTCTCCCAGCCGCTGCTACCTGACTTTTAACCTTGGTTGTCCGACTACATACGGTCATTACAAACTCCCGAGTACTCATACGAAGTTCTATTGGGTCCCTGAACTATTGTAATTTTATCGATTTCAAGTTAAGGGACGAGTCAACCTCTATAACTTATTCAATTATATATAGTAGAATCTTCTCACATGGGCAATACCCCATGATTTTTCTCTTTTTTGTGGTTTTCAACTATTTTTTTCTGTTGTTTACCAGGTTTTAAAAATCGGACCGGACCGGCCGGTTCAACCGGTTCAATCGTGAACCGGCCAATTGTCCGATCCGATCCAGTTCAAAAACTGGCTTCGCAGAGAACCAGCCTGAACCAAACTGAACCGGCGGTTCAACCGGTGAACCGGCGAACCAATCCGGGTTTGAAAGAACCGACCGGTTTCAAAAAAAAAAATTTAATGATAAATAAAATATAAATAATATATATTTTACTTCATTACATTTTTTAAAATATATTTTTTATTAAATAATGAGATTTTTTACACCATAATATATGGTTGTCATCTCATGAAACAAGTTTTGTTTGAAAAGAGGAAACTATATATAGAGCCAAAAGCTAACTATCTCTTACTCCTTCATGATGTGGGACTAAAAAAGAGTACATGAATGCTATGTGAGCTTGGGCTTTATTGGGCAATTAAATTGAGTTTGTTGGGCCACAAATTTGAGCTGGCTGGGCCACAAATTTGGACTAGTTGGGTGCAAAATTTTTTAAATTTTGTATTATAAATTAGTTATGATGTATATTTATAAATTAATAATATAAATTTATATATTATATTTAATATTATTCTTATTACACATTTTTAAATTTAATATTATAAATTTATATATTATATTAAAATTTTTAATTTGTTATAATGTATATTATAAGAATCTCATTTATTATAATTATAATGAAATATAAAAATTAATTATAGTTAAATTATTAGATATTCATAAATATAATATAATTAACTAAATATTTTATAAATTACAATTATATTATAATATATTCATCATTTCAATTTAATTTAATTATATTGAGAGATAACTTATTAAAATTATATAATTTAAATTCTTAGAATTATATTATTTGATGTTAAATTCACATAATTATTCTATTAATGTTATAAATTTTTAATAATATTAGTATTTATTACTTCATCCGGTTCGACCCCGGTTTGATCGGTCGAACCGGTCGAACCTTGAACCTCTCCTTCTTCCGGTTCTTTGTCCAGTCCGATTTTCACAACCTTGGTTGTTTATTTGCTTTCTCAACTATCTTTTTATATGCTAGATATTTGTGCATCACTATGATAAAAAATTCTCTCATACTGCCACTGCAAATTTATCAGTACACAACAATATATATGTTCCTTAGTTCAAAATGATTGTTTTAACTTTTTATATGATCTGTTCCACTAAATTATATATAAACATATCATATCAAAAGTGACAATTTATCAAAGCATTATGAACAAATCTCTCTTTTATCTAAATTGACTATTCAATCTTCGATTTACAACGCCAATATGTGCGTTAAAAAAGAGTGAAAAATGAGGGCGGCCCTCAAATCTGAAGGAGACCCCTTAAAGAAAAAATGTTTTAAATTCATCGAGGAAACCAGCTTGCTTGGAAGAACAAATTGTGATGTAATAGGTAAGAGTCTGTTCATCCCAATTATGAAATGACATGTTTTACATTTGATTTTTTTAATTATTGTTTTAGCTTATGACCGACTTTCATCATAAAATAATATAAATATACAAATCTGGAGTTCATTATCTACAGGGTGGAAACATAGCTACCGGCCAACAAAATTAGTAAGAGTTGATAAATGATTAAAGTTAAAGTTTAAAATAATTAAATACATATATAGTTGATCAGATGGGTCCCACTGTAGAATGTGTTTCCCACAATATGTCGGACAACTAGAATGTAAACCAATTTTTTTAACCATTTCAAAATGAATGAATCAATATTGGCAACCAAATGACCCTAAAGATATCATGTTAGTTCTAGGGGTGTCAATATTTGACACGACACGAAAACCCGACCCGGAAAATCCCGGTTCGACCCGACCCGTTTGAAAAATGGGTCGGGTTCGAGTTCACAGATTCGACCCGTTTGAAAAAATGGGTCGGGTTCGGGTGACCCGGCGGGTTTCCGGGTCAACCCGAAAACCCGTTTATATTTGAATTTTCCCGCGCCTGCCCCCTGCCCGCGACGCTGCCCCGCCTGCTCGCGCTGCCCCGCTGCCCAGAACCTGCCCGCGAAGTTGCTCCGCTGCCCCAGACCTGCCCGCGAAGCTGACCCCGCTGCGGGGCACCCGCACACGCTCGCCCGCGCGGGCACCCCTGCTCGCCCGCCGGTGCACTTGCTTCGCCCGCGAGCTCGCTCGCACCCGCTTTGCCGGCTTCGCCCCCGGGTTCCGTGTCGGGTCGGGTCAACCCGGCAACTCGCCGGGTCGGGTCTGGGTTTGAATTTTCGACCCGTTTCTCTACCCGGATTGGGTTAGGGTCGACCTGTTTTGCACCCGGGTCAGTTCGAGTTCGACCCGAACCCAACCTGTGATCTGAAATTGACACCCCTAGTTAGTTCTATGTGGAATCTGATTGTATTAATCAATCGGATTGTAATATTGTCTCATATTTCAATTTAGTCTATTGAGCTCGCTGGGGGTCCTCCTCGAGTTTAGATGATTTGCAGCTAATTTTTTTTGGTACAATCTTAAAGAGCTGTAGGGTTTTGTACCCAAGTGCTCCGGCGCTGCATAGTTTTCTTAGAGAAAGATAGAGAGTGAAGGACTGCGGTGCTACTAACCTCCACTATGTGAACTAAAAACCTCGGTGCTACAGGGGGGATACTGCGGTGCTCTAAACATTAGCTCTATCAGGCAAATTGGAGACAAAGAATTGAGTGTTGCAGCGCTCCAAACTAGTGATGAGAGACAGGCTTAAATTTTTCTTTCTCATTTTTTAATTAAGGGTTACGTCCTTTGGTTTTTTTAAGTGTTTCTCTTTATATGTTTTAATATGAGAACGGTGCAAGAGTGAAGATAATCAAGAATGGAGTAATAGAGAAGTGAGATCTATATTATTTCTTCCAAGTTTTCATTGTGAGTTTTTAGCTTATGTGCTTGTGTTTTTTTTCCCGGTTTTGAGTTTTTCCAATTTAAATCTAGGTGTTCTTTATTTCCACTTCATTTTATCTTTCTTTGCTTGTATTTACTACAAGTTTTACCTCCCAAAATGAAGTGTCCACAAAAAATGTAAAATAACATAAGGGAGCTATTTGAATCATTCTACAGTGCATATAATTTTTATAGAAATGATTAGTATGTTCTCTCTATGAGTTTCTATATAGGCTCTTATTGCATGCTAATAAATTTACACTAATAGAGATTATTTTACATCCACACTTAAATTAAAAAATTGAACACAAGACTTTAGTGTTCTTATTTGAAAAAAAAAAAATCTATGAAGGATTACGTTGACAAGATAATGGTGGTTTGACAATGATGATCAATTAATGATAATTAGAAGATAATAGCAGTTGATAGTGATCGTTAGTGTCAAATATCAGATAGAACTCTAGAGTTTTTTATATCTCCAAACTTTCTACGAGGTTAAAGTTAAAATCTGTTTCATGTGATATATATATACAAGATAGTTTTCATGCAAATCTTAATCACGAAGTCATCCCTTATGTCGCCTCTAGAGAATTATACTGTCAGACATAGTTGATCGACACGATTAAATTGGAAAACTAAATTCATAAAATAATAAATAAGTTTGTCGTTTATTACTTGACTGGTTCTCTAAAATACAATTAATGGGTATTTTCCACCTGCTCCTCTCGAAGAAAGGGTAGATCAGTCTTTTGCCTTTGAGAAATTATTGGCCGTTGAACTCATCACGCGCTCAACTAGTCTGAGTGTTCTTTGGTCCTTAAATGTCAAGGATGGCAATTGAAAGTTTAAATATTATTTATTTTAAAATTAACAGCTTCATATGTTACTGTTGGTTGAAGATAGAATAATCATATTGATCATGATAAGGTTTTGTTAAATAAAAAATATAACAATTATTTAAGTATTGTTATAAAAATTTAAATTTACACAAAACTTGTTATCTTTTACATATATACAAAAATTTATTGAAAGTTGTGAAAAAATAATAGTCAAATAAAAATTATGATTACGAACTAAAAGCACAGAACTACGAAATCTGTTACACACAAAACCTTTATTGATTGCCAAATTCTCTTCCTTTGGCTATTAGATATGAAATTATCCATAGTTGCCCCATGAATGTTGATGGCAAGAATCTCTTTCGAAAAAACTTGGCCTCTCCCTCTTTCTAGGACTTCTATGAGATTTCTATGGGGACTTCCCCTCTGTCTCTTGCACCAATACATTTGGAATAAACATTACACTATTAGATATTATTGCTTTGCTTTGTTGACAATTCTTGGTGGGTTGAAGAATGCTTATAAGCTAATCAAAAGGGGTATTCATGCTCAAGTTGTATGTAATATTTGCAACAATTATAATGAAAATGCTGTTCATTTACTTTTTGAATGTGACTTTTCATTTTACATTATCACCCACGTTTTTTCCTGGGCTACATTTTTTTTTTTTTGTGAACTAAGACCCTTAAATTATTCCAATATATTTTCGACCTCCCCCATATGTCTCCGACTGTTAGAATGTTTTACAATTTATTTACTTGATATTGCATCAATTACATTTGGTGCGATAGAACGCCAGGGGCTTTGGCCAATCAATTATGAGCCTTGCTACTACTATACACTTAATCAAGAAAGCAATTATGGCTAAGGTTTCAAATTGGAAGAATTTTGATGAAATTATGCATTTGATTCAACATCCGTCATCTGCCAACTATGGTCCCTCCAACCTCCTTCGACGGCAGAATGTGGTCCCTCTGACCATCATCGCCCATCAACTATGGTCCCTCAAACCTCCATCACTCGCCAGTTATAGTCCCTTTGATCTCCGTAGTACGTCGACTATGGTCCTTCTGACCTGAGACGCCCGCCAACTACAATACCACAGACCACCAACAACGATCCCTCTAAACTCTGTCACCCGACAATGGTCCCCTCCTCCTAAATCACCCACTAAGGATCCTCCAACCTCAGTTGCCCGACTACGACCTCTCCAACCTTAATCGCTCGACTACGACCCTTTTGACCTCAATCACTCGACTATAGTCCATCCGATCTTCGTTGCTCGACTACTATCCTACCGACCAAACCAACAGGCCAACACTCTTTTGAGAACTACGATCATGTTATTATATTCTCCCTATTCCAATAATATAATGGGCTATGAACCTGTAATATCACAATCTGCTCCAGTATCGTCCAGGACGATCTGGGATCGTCCTGGGACGATCAGTGGAATTCAGCTCCAGATTCTGCCCAGAATTGCTCCAGGTGATTTCCTGTAGGGATCGTCCAGGCCGATCGAGGTATCGTCCTGGGACGATCAGTGGATGGCACAAGTCAGAGAATAGGGATTTTTATCGCCTATGAACAGTAATTATCGTCCTGAAAAATCGTCCCAGGACGATGGGAATTGGTCTGATCGTCCAGGACGATCGAGACGATCGGCCGGGCCGATATGAGCATTACTTAAAGGGAAATGAGTCATTTTGAGGAGAGAGAAAATTTTATAAAATATTAGATTTTGATCCGAGGAGAGAGGAAGAAAAAGAGAAAAAGAAAAAGTTGATTTCGGGAAGACGCGGAGCCGTTTTCGATCGAAGTGACTGTTGAGGAATTTGCTGTGCTCGAGGTAAGGCACATTCCGTCTTTCTCAATTTTCAGTTCCGTCGCGGTTGGCGGTATTTTTCTGTCCGGATTTCGTTTTCGTTACGATTTTTCGTCCGTAACTTTTGATTGGTTCAGTTTTTACCGCGTAAGTTTCTGTATATCGTTGTCGTGCCGGGTGTGCACGTTTTGACTATATTTTGAAGATTTTTGTCCGGGTATTTTTGATTCGGCGATGTTTTTCGTAGACTACAATTTTCTGTGAAATTGGAATTTATCTGTGCATTAGAATAAAGGTTCTGAAATGTTAATATCTGTATTCTGTGCAAATTTGGTAAATTATTATTTTCAGGAATTTTGTGTAAATTCTGTATACTGCCGTTGTGCTGCCCGATTTTCGGGTAATTTTTGAATTGTCCGGATTTCTTCTGAATTGAAATGCTATGTGTATAAGCTGTAAAAAGGGAGCTATAAGGGACCTGGATCCTATGAGATTCAGTTAGTGAAACGGGAAATCTGAAATGAGCTCAAATCTGAAATCTGATATCTGTTCTGTTCCGGATCCGATGAATTCTGTTTTGGTGCTATAAGCACATCTGTTTTGGTGCCGTGAGCACAAAGGGAGACATAAGGGGCCTGGATCCTATGAGATTCAGTCAGTGTCTGGGAAGGGAGGCATAAGGGGCCGGAATCCGTAGAGATTCCGTCAGTGTCAGGGCATTTAGCTATATGTATCTGATCTGTTTTCTGTATCTGTTCTGTTCTGTACGAAATTATGATTATGATATGATATGATCCGTACGATTCTGATTTCTGATTTGATATCTGTCCGTATAAGTTCTGATTTCCGACTCTGTTTCGATTTCTGATCTGACTTCTGTCTGATGAATTTGGTTTTGGTTTCTGAGAATTTAGATTGGTGGTTTGTTGCTTTGCTGAGCTGTTGAGCTCACCCTTGCTTTCTGGTG
The DNA here is from genome assembly GCA_016618105.1 of Dendrobium huoshanense. Lineage (NCBI taxonomy): Eukaryota > Viridiplantae > Streptophyta > Magnoliopsida > Asparagales > Orchidaceae > Dendrobium > Dendrobium huoshanense. The sequence goes on from CM028348.1 coordinate 24,521,429, forward strand.
GTTTTCAGGTTCTGGGAAGGGCAAGGAGGTCCAGGATTAGTTTCAGAGTCTGATCCGATTAGGTACTTTTGTAATTTTGATTTTTGTACAGTCATGGCTTTTCTGTTCTGTCTTTCTTTCTGTTGAAAGCCATGCACTGTTCTGTAGATGATTATTTTGAGGAAATGAAAAGATAGATGTTTTGTTCCGCTGCATTTGATGTTTTTTTAGTAGCTCTGTTGTTCTGTGTGTTTCTGTTGAGTTAAGAATTTGGAAGATCAGTTCAGTAACCTAATCCAAAGCCAGATCCTGGATAAGCAAGTTTAGTAAGTCTCTCGTCGCGATCCGGCTCGGGCGGGATCAGTCCCCGTCGGGTCGGGTCGTGACAAGCTTTTGTGGTATCAGAGCACTGGTTTTGGAAACTGGTTGAATTGTGAAACAGAGCTCTAGGAAGTGATCAGTGAGTCTGTCTGGGAGGTAGTTTTGGGTCGTTTGGCTTTTTATTGTGTTGTTTTTGTATTGTTTTTGTGATAGTTTTTCCGGATTTTCTGGATTTTTCTGTATGGATCAGCCAGACCCAGACATGACAGACGGTCAGAGTGATGATCAGGCAGCACCAGTGGGGAGTACAGCCCCAGTGGTCGGTGCTGATACGCTGTCTCAGTTTGCGTCACTTGTTGCTCAGATGATGAGCGAGACTCAGAGCAGAGCTTCTACTGTTAGATCTGAGGACATTGATCGACACCTGCAGTTATTTTTGAGGTTGAAGCCTCCGAGGTTTGAGGGCGCTGTTGAGCCCAGAGCTGCTGAGGAGTGGCTGAGGAGATTAGAGAAGACTTTTGACGGGATGCAGTGTCCTGCAGACAGGAAGGTTCCGTTAGCTGTTTTTCTGTTGGACGGAGAGGCTGAGCACTGGTGGGATGGCCAGCAGGCAGCCAGATTTCAGGGCAGATTGAACTCTTTGATCACTTGGGAAGAGTTCACTGAGGTATTCAGAGACTGGTTTGTTCCCCCTTCTGCACGACAGCAGATGCAGGAGAGTTTTCTGAGGCTGGTTCAGGGGAGCAAGACGGTGATGCAGTACGAGGCTGAGTTTACTGCATTAGCCAGGTACGCTCCGCAGCTGGTTAGCACGTCTGCTGAGAGGTGCTACAGGTTTCTGAGAGGCTTACGAGATACTTTGAGGCAGCCTTTGATACCGTTCCGGATTACTGATTTCTCTGAGCTTGTGGAGCGAGCTCGTCTGATTGAGAACGACATGACGGCTACTCAGCAGCGGTGGTCTGTGAGTAGGAAGAGGTTTGGAGGAGAGACTTCTGGCAGTGGTTCCTCTGGGAAGAGGAGATTTGTTCCTGGTTCTGGATCTGGAGATTCCAGAAGGAGCGGAGGATCGTCTGGTACTGCTACCAGTACGATTAGTTCTGGATCTGTCAGTACGGCACCTGTGTGCCAGAATTGTGGACGGCGACACCATGGCCAGTGCTACAGGATAGCTGGTCTTTGTTTCAAATGTGGTCAGCCGGGACATAGGATTGCAGAATGTCCACAGATGGGATATGAGCAGCGGTCTGAGGGCTTCGTCAGACCTGTTGGTTCAGCAGCAGGAAGACCGAGGACTGTTCCTCCACGCCCTGAGGGATTTACTGGTAGAGGTGGTGGTTCTAGTTCTGCACCACGGAGACCACCTACGATTCAGAGAGAGCAGAGTAGTTCTGTTGCTTCAGCTCCTGTTCCAGTTCAGCCACGAGTTTACAGTCTGAGTCAGCAGGAGGCTCGAGATGCTCCGGATGTTGTGACAGGTACGGTTTATATTTCTGATCAGCCCTGTCGTGTTTTGTTTGACTCTGGAGCGAGTCATTCTTTTCTGTCCGAGCATTGTTTTGAGCTTTTACATTTGGATTCGATGGTTTTACCGGTTTCTTTGTCTGTGATTTTACCGGCTGGGAATCCATTGATTGCTCGACAGTTTTGTTTGTGTGAGATCGAGATTTCTGGCAAGAAGTGGAAATCGAGTTTGATTCGATTGCCGATTTCTTCGTATGATGTGATTCTGGGAATGGATTGGTTGAGTCAGTATGAGGCTCAGATTGACTGTCTGAAGAAGCAAGTGAGTTTGCTTGTGGCTGGAGAGAGAGTTGTATTTCAGGGATTACGAGGTGTTCTCTCCAGTCTGATTTCTGCGTTAGAGGTGAGCAGAATGTGGAAGAAGGGATATCCAGTATTTTTGGCTTCGGTGCGGGATCTGAACCTGGAGGTTGGTTCTGTTTCTGAGATCCCTGTGGTACGGGAGTTTGTGGATGTTTTTCCTGAGGAGTTGGTTGGTTTACCTCCGGATAGAGATGTGGAGTTCTCTATTGATGTTTTTCCGGGTACCGCTCCGATATCGAAAGCTCCTTACAGGATGGCACCGAAAGAACTTTCTGAGTTGAAAGTTCAGCTTCAGGAGTTGGTTGACAGAGGATTTGTACGTCCTAGTGTTTCTCCTTGGGGAGCACCTGTTCTGTTTGTGAAGAAGAAGGACGGTACACTCCGTATGTGTATTGATTACAGAGATTTGAACAAGGCCACGATCAAAACAAGTATCCTTTGCCTCGGATAGACGACTTGTTTGATCAGCTTTCCGGATCTTCGGTGTTTTCGAAGATTGATTTGAGATCCGGATATTATCAGGTGAAGGTGAAGGAATCTGATGTGGTGAAGACTGCTTTCAGTACTCGGTACGGGCACTACGAGTTTTTGGTTATGCCTTTTGGGGTAACCAATGCGCCTGCGATTTTCATGGATCTGATGAACCGAGTATTCAGGGAGTTTTTGGATCAGTTTGTGATCGTCTTCATCGACGATATTCTGGTATATTCTGCATCTGAGGATGAACATGCCAGACATTTGAGGATTGTGTTGGAGACTCTGAGGAGGCATCAGCTGTATGCCAAGTTCTCCAAGTGTGAATTCTGGCTGAAGAGCATTTCATTTCTGGGGCATGTGGTGAGCGGAGAAGGTATTTCTGTGGATCCCCAGAAGATTCAGGCGGTTGCTGATTGGCCAAGGCCGACTACGGTATTTGAGGTACGTAGTTTCTTGGGCATGACCGGGTATTACAGGAAGTTTGTGAAAGGATTTTCACAGATTTCGACTCCTCTGACGAGACTGACTCAGAAGTCAGTTCCTTTTGTTTGGACACCGGAGTGTGAAGCTAGTTTTCAGAGATTGAAGGATTGTTTGACTTCAGCTCCAGTGTTAGCACTTCCGTCAGGTACGGAAGGTTTTCAGGTGTTCAGTGATGCTTCACTGAAAGGACTGGGATGTGTCCTGATGCAGCATGGTCAGGTAATTGCTTATGCTTCGAGACAGTTAAAACCACATGAGAAGAATTACCCGACACATGATTTGGAGTTAGCTGCAGTTGTTTTTGCTTTGAAGATTTGGCGTCATTACCTGTATGGCGTCACATGTGAGATGTTTGCTGATCATAAGAGCCTGAAGTACATTTTTACTCAGAAGGATTTGAATCTGAGACAGAGGCGGTGGCTCGAGTTGATCAAGGACTATGACCTGACTATTCAGTATCAGCCTGGGAAGGCGAATGTGGTAGCAGATGCTTTGAGCAGGAAGTCTTCTGGATTATCAGGTTTGCAGCTTACTTGTGATGACTTTCTGATTCGTGATTTGGAAAGATTGCAATTGGAGGTGATTTCCTCCAGTGATTTGGAGTTGGCTCAGATGAGTATTCAGTCTTCTTTGGAAACACGGATTCAAGAAGCCCAGAAGTCAGATTCTGATTATTCGAAGTTGATTGCACAGATTGGATCTGGTAAGACTCCTGAACTTCGAATTTCTGATTCTGGTGCTATTTTCTGTAAGAACAGGTTGTGGGTACCCGTGTTTGGAGATTTGAGGCGGGAGATTCTGTATGAATCTCATCATTCAGGCTACACTGTTCATCCAGGCAGTGGTAAGATGTACGCTGATATGAAGCTTTTGTTCTGGTGGCCTGGGATGAAGAAGGATGTGGCGGAGTTTGTGTCGAGATGCGAAGCCTGTCAGTTGGTGAAGGCAGAGCATCAGCGACCAGGTGGACTGTTGCAGTCGTTGCCTATCCCTGAGTGGAAATGGGAGGAGGTAACGATGGATTTCGCGATGGGTTTTCCTCGATCACGACAAGGACATGATGCCATTTGGGTAGTTGTGGATCGATTGACGAAGTCAGCCCATTTTCTTCCGATCAGACAGACGGATTCAGTTGAACGCTTGGCACAGATATATGTGAAAGAGATAGTCAGATTGCACGGTGTGCCTCGTGTGATTGTTTCTGATCGAGATGGACGCTTTACTTCCAGACTTTGGAAGGGCATTCATCAAGGCTTGGGTACGAAACTGCATTTCAGTACAGCCTTTCATCCTCAGACCGACGGACAGTCTGAGAGGACTATTCAGGTATTGGAAGATCTGTTGAGGCTTTGTGTTCTGGACTTTAGCGGAAGCTGGGAAGATCATATTCCGCTGATTGAGTTTGCCTATAACAACAGTTTTCAGTCCAGTATTGGTATGGCACCGTACGAGGCTTTGTATGGCAGGAAGTGTCGTACTCCTTTGACTCTGACGGAGGTCGGAGATAGACAGACTTTGGGTGCCACTTTTGCTGATGAAACTGCTCAGAAGATCAGTTTGATAAGAGAAAGATTGAAAGCCGCTCAAGATCGTCAGCAGAAATATTACAATCAGAAGCACAGATTTGTTGAGTTTCAGGTCGGTGACTTTGTGTATGTCAAAGTCAGCCCGATGAAAGGTGTGAGCAGATTTGGTCAGGTGAGCAAGCTTAGTCCAAGGTATGTTGGACCGTTTGAGATTTTGGAAAGAATTGAAAAAGCTGCTTATCGCCTATTGCTTTCTGATTCTATGCCTGATGTGCATAATGTATTTCATGTATCCACTCTGAGGAAGTGGGTATCCGACTCTGGGAAGAAGGTATCAGCTGACGAGGTTGAGATTCAGGAGAATCTGGTGTACAAGGAAGAGCCAGAGTTGATTTTGGCGTACGACGTCCGCAAGTTAAGAAATAAAGAGATTCCGATGGTTAAAATCCAGTGGAAACACCGGACTGCACGGGAAGCAACGTGGGAAAAGGAGTCTGATATGAGACGGTCGTACCCGTACTTGTTTTGACTGAGTTTGGATTGGATAATGTCGAGGACGACATTTTTCTGAGTTGGGGAGATTGTAATATCACAATCTGCTCCAGTATCGTCCAGGACGATCTGGGATCGTCCTGGGACGATCAGTGAAATTCAGCTCCAGATTCTGCCCAGAATTGCTCCAGGTGATTTCCTGTAGGGATCGTCCAGGCCGATCGAGGTATCGTCCCGGGACGATCAGTGGATGGCACAAGTCAGAGAATAGGGGTTTTTATCGCCTATGAACAGTAATTATCGTCCTGAAAAATCGTCCCAGGACGATGGGAATTGGTCTGATCGTCCAGGACGATCGAGACGATCGGCCGGGCCGATATGAGCATTACTTAAAGGGAAATGAGTCATTTTGAGGAGAGAGAAAATTTTATAAAATATCAGATTTTGATCCGAGGAGAGAGGAAGAAAAAGAGAAAAAGAAAAAGTTGATTTCGGGAAGACGCGGAGCCGTTTTCGATCGAAGTGACTGTTGAGGAATTTGCTGTGCTCTAGGTAAGGCACATTCCGTCTTTCTCAATTTTCAGTTCCGTCGCGGTTGGCGGTATTTTTCTGTCCGGATTTCGTTTTCGTTACGATTTTTCGTCCGTAACTTTTGATTGGTTCAGTTTTTACCGTGTAAGTTTCTGTATATCGTTGTCGTGCCGGGTGCACGTTTTGACTATATTTTGAAGATTTTTGTCCGGATATTTTTGATTCGGCGATGTTTTTCGTAGACTACAATTTTCTGTGAAATTGGAATTTATCTGTGCATTAGAATAAAGGTTCTGAAATGTTAATATCTGTATTCTGTGCAAATTTGGTAAATTGTTATTTTCAGGAATTTTGTGTAAATTCTGTATACTGCCGTTGTGCTGCCCGATTTTCGGGTAATTTCTGAATTGTCCGGATTTCTTCTGAATTGAAATGCTATGTGTATAAGCTGTAAAAAGGGAGCTATAAGGGGCCTGGATCCTATGAGATTCAGTTAGTGAAACGGGAAATCTGAAATGAGCTCAAATCTGAAATCTGATATCTGTTCTGTTCCGGATCCGATGAATTCTGTTTTGGTGCTATAAGCACATCTGTTTTGGTGCCGTGAGCACAAAGGGAGACATAAGGGGCCTGGATCCTATGAGATTCAGTCAGTGTCTGGGAAGGGAGGCATAAGGGGCCGGAATCCGTAGAGATTCCGTCAGTGTCAGGGCATTTAGCTATATGTATCTGATCTGTTTTCTGTATCTGTTCTGTTCTGTACGAAATTATGATTATGATATGATATGATCCGTACGATTCTGATTTCTGATTTGATATCTGTCCGTATAAGTTCTGATTTCCGACTCTGTTTCGATTTCTGATCTGACTTCTGTCTGATGAATTTGGTTTTGGTTTCTGAGAATTTAGATTGGTGGTTTGTTGCTTTGCTGAGCTGTTGAGCTCACCCTTGCTTTCTGGTGGTTTTCAGGTTCTGGGAAGGGCAAGGAGGTCCAGGATTAGTTTCAGAGTCTGATCCGATTAGGTACTTTTGTACTTTTGATTTTTGTACAGTCATGGCTTTTCTGTTATGTCTTTCTTTCTGTTGAAAGCCATGCACTGTTCTGTAGATGATTATTTTGAGGAAATGAAAAGATAGATGTTTTGTTCCGCTGCATTTGATGTTTTTTTAGTAGCTCTGTTGTTCTGTGTGTTTCTGTTGAGTTAAGAATTTGGAAGATCAGTTCAGTAACCTAATCCAAAGCCAGATCCTGGATAAGCAAGTTTAGTAAGTCTCTCGTCGCGATCCGGCTCGGGCGGGATCCGTCCCCGTCGGGTCGGGTCGTGACAGAACCAATACCTTCCACTAATGAAGGGCATCATTTGTAATCAACAAATAGTACTAGTTGATTTCTACCGCAGAGTACTCCTACACCAATATATTGTGACAATATTTTCGCCATCGTCCTCGCTCACAATCCAGTTTTTCACGCTCGGACCAAGCACATAGAAATCGACTAACATTTCATCAGCAACCACATCAAGAATGGCACAATCACAATCAATTATATCAGCCCCACGGATCAGATCGCCAACGTTCTAACCAAACCCACTCTCAGTCACCCGGTTCAGTACACTTCGATCCAAATTAATCATTCGCTCCCATAATGATTAATTTGAGGAGGACTGTTAGTGCAACGGTCCACGTCAGCTTCATTTCGGTTTTACATTTTCATGTATCTGCTTGATAGGCCTAGTCTATATATAGGTCTCTTATGTACAGTTCTAAACATAATAATGGAATACTTCATTTTCCTCTATCTCTCGGCTTCTGTTTCCGTCTTTTCCGTCGCCTTCTTGCCATCAGGCAATATCCTTCCTGTCTTCTTTCTCCTCTTGCTCTCAGGCAAGTATTCTCTCACCTCCACCCTGCCTTTCGATCTTGTCCCTTACCTTGAAGGTGCAACCGAGTATGTCACACCCAGTTCATGACTGGGCTGACTATGAATTCCTAATTTCGACCAGTCTGAGTCCCTTAAGTTCTCCAATTTTACTTCATACCTTCCAATTTTTGCTCCGACTTCTCATACAGGAATCTTTTGGTTTCATACTCGTCAATTTATTTGCTTTCTTCAACTGAAATTTTTTCCAAATTTTATCTAATACAAACCGTTCGATCTCATCTCTTACCTTCAAGGTGCAACCGACCAAGCCACACCCAGTTCAGGTTTGAGTCCTAAACCCGGTTTCCCAATATTTGCTAATGCAATTTACACTGAAGCTGACGCTTGATCTAAAATTGCCATGTAGGTGAACTGAAAGGTCGCCTGGAAATCTGGAGGCATTAATAATAAAAACTGCGGTTAATTAGGCTTGGTCTAGCACTAGCTGTTAATAAGTTTATCTGTTTAGGGTTAGATTCTGCCCCACTAAGCTATCACTTGGACTTCAAAGACATGTGTGAGAAGAAACAAAAAAGCCGTAGAAGGCGGAATAAACTATCTTTCTCTGATATGATTGAGGGCTTGTTGGCAAATACTATATGTTTATTAAGATGATTCCCTGAGGTGGGTGTGAATGTTCTTGTAGTTTGTTATGCTGAACGTTTTTTTAAAGAACGCAATGAACAGGTGCCATAAGAAAGAGAGAGAGAGAGAGAGAGAGAGAGAGAGAGAATTTGTGGCTCCTGATATTAGAGCACGTAGAAGGGAATCCACACCATAGCATGTGGATGTTCAGTATGAGAATGTGTCAGAGAGAGTGAGAAATTTAGAAACGTGGACTCAGAAAAGACAATTTCTCTTATCTACAGTACTATTTCCCAAGCAACACTTATGTTTCTTACTCCAGTAACTCACCTTTTATTAAATTTGTCGGGAACATGCATTACCTTGTCTTGGCCTTACCATTGTTTTTTAAACAAAAATATAATCAGATCAGACATGTATAAAATGCAATCCCCCTCCACAAAAAATAAAAAAGTATAAAATTTAAACCAAAAGATCACTAGACTAGTGGCAATGAAAAAACTTATCGTTGTTACAGTCTGGATCTGGCCAAGCACCAGAAATAAGGAGCTTGAAATTTGTCTTGTAAACAACCGTGCTTCAGGCTGATCTCTAAACAAAATCTTTTAGTAAACTCTCTTTAGAATAAAAAGTCATATAATTGCTATAGATAAGATTATAGTTTTACTTATAAAAATAATCTCCATCTAATTTGAGTTATCAAAGTTGATTAAAACATTGGATTTGGGTTTTGTGAATCTTGTTATCTTAATATAAACTTTGCTGCGATTACTAACCCAACCCTCTTCAAAGGAAAGTTTTTTGCAGGAAGGTCTTAAAATTTTTATTTTTTTTTTCATCTTTGTCTAAATTTTTTTTCTTAAACCATACTACTATCAGCTTAGAATGAGCAGAATCACATGACTTAGGTTTCATTTTGGACAGCTTTTTTATTGCTTCTTAAAATGACTTTTTAGTAAAAATTTAAAAACTTTGTACCAGAAAGTCATTTTAGCAAGCAATAAGAAAGTCGTCCCAAACTAAACCTTAGTATCCAATAAAATCATTGGATCGGTCCAGTTGCTGATTTTTCTTAGATACTTTAAATGGATGTGATCCAAAGAAAAGAGCTAGCAGGAGTGAAAGCTTGATTCTTGATCTAACATCGATCCATTGATCAAAGGTGGAACCATAACAGCAACATAATATACTACTTAATTTAAAGATTAATAAAGCAAAGATGGAGCAGCTAGCATCTTTATTTTCTTTCTCTATTACTACTCCATCTTCTCTTCCATTGAAATATTCGATATCAATTTCATGGATAAGACAAGTAACTAATTGAACTGTCAGTTCTTAAAGAAAAAATAGAAACTCAAAAAAATTTATCTATAAGTTAGAAAGGGCTCCTTCATCCCCAAGACATGTAAAGCAAGGGTACAGCAAGTAATATAAACACAGGAGATTATGTTTTCCTATTCAATCACAATGATGCCACGACTCTCCCTAACCTTTGGTGAATCACCCAGCCTAAGCTCAAGATCCAATTCTTCAACTGGATTATGGCTATGTTTTATTACCTCAGATTTGAAATTTTGCAGATTATTTGGAGTGTCCTTTCTATCCGAAGTCAATATTAGATCAGTCTTCACCTTCTTACTAGAGATATCACAATCACCATAAACAAAATCTCTTATCCTCCTGTGATCCAACTCGCCTGTTTTCCAATTCTCTCTTCCAATCTCCAAGCTTACTGAAACTATGCTTTGCTGGCTATAAATTTCTTCTATTGGCAATAAAATAGAAGCTACTTCAACCCCAAGAGCATCAGAATTAGGGTTAGGGCAGTGTATATAAGAGCTAAATGGATAAAAAAGTTGAATATCTTCATCTGTTTCACCTCTATGGCTGGAAGCCTCCTTCAACCTTGCCCTATCCCTTCTGTGCACGTTCATGTGGCCTCCAAGAGCTTGAGCTGATCGGAATTCTCGCCGGCAGAAGCTACAAGTGTAGGATCTCGGCGGCCACACACAGCCACCCAAGTTGCCGGATGAGTCTTTTGCGAAGGCTTGTTCTTCCCATGATACGTCGGTAGAAGGAAAATAGTTGAAAGAAGGGAGGAGTGGTCTGCAGAGAGAATTCCTTCTTGAACACATCAAGTAACTGGTGTGCGCCTTTGCACTGTGCGTGGAAAAGTAGGGGGGAATCTTAGGAAAGGTCTTCTACTTGGGATTGAAGATGATGGGTGCTCGAGAGAAGTTGATATTGGAAATTAAATGGTTTTTTTATGGATTTGGATGTAGTTACAGGCATGAGAATCTTTTGGAATGGAGGTGACGCCGGAGCTGAGACGTCAATTGTATTAAACTTCAGACTATATTAAGTCCATTTGGTAGTTATAGGGCTATAGAGGTGAATAAATGCTTTCTTTTGTTTGTGTAGCCTAGTATGATGCTTCCCTTTTGGGCTATAAATAGGTAGCCAATGCTTGTAATAAGGATAGATAAATTTGAGTTTCTCTCATGTGTTTCATGTATCCTAAGAGTGATTCTTAGGTGGTGGATATTTCCTCCAAGAAGTTCTTGGAGCTGTGTCCGGCGACCGTCAACGGATCATCGACGTGGATTAATTTTTCGAGCCCCCTACCTGGCCGGTGTCATTTGGTATCAGAGCCGGCAAGTTGCTGGCGTTCTTGTCCGTTGCCGTATCGCCTCTGTCGCCGGCGTAATTTGGCATTGTTCTTCTCAGCCGATCGCTCCAGTGAGACGGAACAAATAGAAGCAGAGATTTCTCTGTGGTTTGTGAAGGACGTCGTTGCTCCAAGTTTGGGATCAGTGTCATCTTGCAGAAATCCACTCCGGCTTACCAGCAAAACAGCCAAGATTTATTTCTCTGTTATTTTGTACCAGATCCCTTGACAAAGAAGCAAAAAATTCATGGTGGCCTATCCGTGACCAATAGATCCCAATGATAGCCAATCTTCTCCAAGGCAAACTTCAAGAATTGTTTCTCGAAGTGACTGGTGGATTTTCAGTTGCCTAAAGAGGATCGTCCGTGAGCAGTATTTCTTGGTCGGGTTCGCTGGTTTAGCGAGGGGACCGAGGGCTGAGCTGGAAGGCGTGCAAGAGCAACTGGGCGAAGACAAAGAAGAATAGGGCTTTTGATTGAAGGCTCGGAGCAGGCCTTCTTGCTATTTTGAATTGGTTCTTGAAGAACAGAGAAAGATGCATTCCCAATAGACATGGAAGCAAGGGATCACATCAAGATGAAGAAATCGAAGATCTTCTACAAGAATTGGCACGACTCAAACTACGACTATCAAGGATTGAACGAAGGGAAAACTTGAGCTCCCTTGGCCGGGGCTGTAATGGTGTCCGGGGCAAGCTAGTATGCTGCCACAACGGCTTCAAGATCTCTAGTTCCAATTAAATCCGTACGAACCGATGATGACGACGAGGGCATCTCTAAGGATCAGATCATTTCCACCTACAAAGAAGAGTTTGAAAGACCACCTCATCAATCTTCCACCCCACCCTCGATCGAGTCCAACTTTGAAGAATTTGAAGATTCATTGTCGAATTCGTCATTCTTGCCTCTTTACAATGAGCCGGTGTACAACGTGTATGATGACGACATGCTCGGTGGAGTTCTTGATATTGATCAGCCCGCATATGATGATGATGAGGGCAAAATGGATGGCCAGCCGGAGCCAAATGTCCAATAAAAACTATTTGTTCACAATGTTCCAAAAGTGATCGATAAAATGGAGGTGGTGCTGCCTAAAACAACAAAGGAAACCCTGATGCACCACTTTCTCATAACTTCTCCCTTCTGTGAATACACAACAGTTAATGATTGCTATCTTGCCAAGCTTCATCCATATGCTCCTCTAGACAAAACCTGTATGGTCAGTTATGATATTTCCACAAAGTTGAGGGCAACGCTATACGTTGCAGAGCCAAAAAAAAATATCCAAGGTAATCAATTTTTATCTCAGAGCCGTTGGTCATGGCATAGCAACAGGTGTGAGAATTGCCGAAAAATCACAAATTATTGGTGTTGAGTTCAATCTAAACCGAGATGAGGGAGAAAGAAAGTTTGGTATAAATGAATTTATGAATCCCAAGGATTATGATAAGCTAATTCTACATGCTTATACTACTCTTGAGATATTGAAGATTGGTAGGCAAATCGATACCGGATGGACCTATCCTAACTGGTTTAGCCAACCAAATCCGCCTCCTTATGGTGGCCAACCAGACATTTTCCTATGAGCCTGAAGTTCCTCCTACCCTGGTAGTATGACGCCGGAGCTGAGACGTCAATTGTATTAAACTTCAGGCAATATTAAGTCCATTTGGTAGTTATAGGGCTATAGAAGTGAAATGCTTTCTTTTGTTTGTGTAGCCTAGTATGATGCTTCCCTTTTGGGCTATAAATAGGTAGTCAATGCTTGTAATAAAGATAGATTTTGATATGAATAAAATTTGAGTTTCTCTCATGTGTTTCGTGTATCCTAAGAGTGATTCTTAGGTGGTGGATCTTTCCTCCAAGAAGTTCTTGGAGCTGTGTCCGGCGACCGTCACCGAATCATCGACGTGGATTCATCGAGCCCCCTACCTGGCCGGTTTCAGGAGGTGATAAAGTACTGTTTCTAGTTTGTTTTGTAGGCGTTGCTGATGCTTCTACTTATTTATTTTCACTGAATCTAGTAAAGTAAACCCTAGTACTTGTATGAATTATTCTCCTTATACTCGTATGACAATTTTTTTTAAAGGAAATATTAAAGCTTGCTAAATGCCCGAAAAGCTACAATCAAAAGAAAAATATAACCAATAGAGTCGTTGATTCCTAACTAGCTACAATCAAAAAATAAAAGGCAAGTCATGGTCCTGACCCAAAAACTTCATCAATATATATATATATATATATATATATATATATATATATATATATATATATATATATATATATATATATATATATATATATATATATATATATATATAATCAAGTGAGTTTAGGTACCTAAGTATAGGTACATAAGATAATTGTTCCAAACCAAGGAAGAAACATGGAAACAGCTACAAATATTACGAAAACTCCCACAGAGATAAAGATCCCTAGCCAAAGCCAAGCACATAGAAAAGCAACCAATAAACATCCAAATAACAGTAACATTAACCAGCCAAGTTAGACTACCACGCCCGAAGTAGGGAACTAATCAGGGGCGGATATAGCTTCTTTTTTAAGGGTGGGCAAAAAAATAATAATGGGGGATGGGTAAAGATGCATATGATTGATAAAATTAAGACAATATTTTTTTGAGGGGGGCAAAATGCCCAAAATACTCAAAATATTTTAAAAAATCCCCTATAAATATTAAAAAAAAAAATTTTGAGGGTGTGCCCCTAAGACCATGGTGGATCCGCCCATGGGAACTATATGTCACCCAACACACCAACTAACCACATGATTAAATGAAATTAAAACCCTGACTAGCAAAAATAACCACAACCAACGAACAAAGAGTTCGAACAACAGAGACAACTGACAACCTGATCCGCTAAATGAAAGGCCAAAGATAATAGCAAAGAAACAACATCCAATTATAGAGAACCATAGAGCACCATTATACAGCTACCTTTTCTTGAGATATGACATCCCCAGTTTTCTACACATTCAAAAAGCTATTTACCATAACCAAATTAATCTTATAGAGAATTTCTGCAAAGAATGTCTAGGCATCCACACCACATTATAAATATGAACTTTAATCAATATCAATATATCATTTAAAAAAATGGAATAAATAATAAATGTTATTTGTGATCTTATTTAAAATTATCTAGCAAAGTAGCATAATGTGTTAAAGAATCTAATAACATTTTTTCATAAATACTTTTGGTTGCATAACCAATAGTCATCCCATGTTTGCTTGAAGACATATGGCTAAGAATGCTAAAAAAATTACATATATATATATATATATATATATATATATATATATATATATATATATATATATATATATATATATATATATATATATATATATATATATATATATAAGGGATTTTCTATATAATTTTAAGGAATTCCTTATATGATTTTTGTTTATGAAGCAGGCGGGTACAAAACAAAACTGCACATAATACTGTCAAAATGAGCTCTAATCAAATATTTATTAAAAAATGATAAATTTATTTATACATTTTAAAAAATTATGATTAAAATAAATATAATTAGCTGTATTTTATATCTCTATTTGAAGAAATGTCACTATTGATCATGTGACTAAGAATTCGTATCATTAATTAGTTTTTATAAAAATGTAGCTAAATAGTTATTTTAGGGTATGTTTGGTATAACTTTCTTCTTATTTTGTTGTTTCAGATTACAATTTCTTTTTTATTTACTTTAAAAAAAATTATACTAAAAAGTTATTTTTTATAGCAACTTTCAAGAAAATTACTTTCCTTATAATAGCTTTATAATTATCTTCATTAAATATTACAATAGTCTCAAATAGACTTTTAATCATAAATACTTAATTATAAGCGGTTAATAATAAAAATGCTAAGAAAACAGGACATAAAAAAAAGAATGTGACTAAGGCTTCGTTTGGGACAACTTTCTTACTGCTTCTTAAAGTAACTCTCTAGTACAACTTTCTTACTCCGTATGATTATCTGTTCTTTATCTGTTATCTGAATTCTATCTTATTATCTGAATTTTGTACAATTGTCCAAATTTTATTTATATATCTAGATTTTTTATGAATATTTGAATTTTTGTACGGTTATCTGAATAAACTATTTTTAAAGTTTATGGGAATTGTTTTGGAATGTGAGAATTTGGAAATTTAGATTGGCTAGTGTAGTCTTGCTGAGCGATTAGCTCACTGTGGTTATCTTCATGATTTTCAGGTTGTGGGAAAGGGAAGAAAGTTTTGGATTAGCCGTTCAGGATCTGATTTGAAGTCATAGGTATTTTTGCTCTTTTGATTTTTGTACAGTCATGGCTATTTTCTGTAATGTTCTGTTCTGGTCTTTCTGTTTATAGCCATGCACTGTAATATATATGATTACTTTGAAGAATGAGAAGAAAGAAATACTTTTGTGGATGAGTTTACTGTATATTTGGATGTTTGTAGAAGCTCCGTGATTTTGTATTTTCTTTATATATTGGAAGAAAGTCTGAAAACAAATTCCAAAGCTAGATCTTGGGGTTATCCGTCCTGACTCAACGCTATGGGATTTGTTCCGATCGGGTTGGATCGTGACAATATACTCCATGACTCCATGGGGATCAATGAAAGGCAAAATGGATGCATAAGTACTAGAAATTTACTCTACAAGTAATGTGTCTCCGAAAAGGATTTATTATAATTATGGGAGGTGAGGCTTCTTAAAGGAGGACACTCTTTAATTACATCCTAGCTAGGCTTAACCAATAATACTCTTGATTAAGAAGCTTCACTTCTATTTATATGCTTCCATATTCGTAAGTATGGATGTAGGGGTCACATCCAATATTGAAATAAAGGTATAAAATGGTTGAGATATATGATAATGAGAAAAAAAAAAAAGACAGATTTACTCATTTACATGCATGCCACCCTATACTATGCTATTTATATATTTAACACCTAAAACTTTAATATTACATACATATCACCCATAGTTCATTTTTCATATCAAATATGAGTGATAGAAATGAAATATATGAGTGGTATGAAGGAAATATGAGTGGTATATTTGATATTAAAATAATATAAGATAGTATGTATGTAATATTAAAGTTTCGGATGTTAGATATGTAAATAGAATGATATATTATATAGTGATATGTATGTAAATTTTCCAACAACAAAAAAATTGAGACCGTGAGGTGTAGAGAATAAGTAACCTCATACCTCAATATAGGCAAGATTATATTGGCCTATGAAACTTTAAGACTCAAAGTTTATTGTGAGAGGACGTGGTTAATTAGGATATTTATGTGGAGGGAAATAATGTATTTTTATCAATGATAGTTTCGATGATAAAAATGAATTTACTTCTTCTGTTCATTATTTTCATTTAGTCTTTCGGTCCCACTATAATGAAGGAATTGGTTTTATTAATTATAAACAATAAATCACAAAAATAGTTGGCTCCAATTCATATCCTATTACAAAGAAAATTAAGTTCAGGTAAATATTTTGTTGCTCATTAATTTATCTCAATAATTGTTGTCCATTAATATACTAAACATTAAATTTAAATAATCACAAAATTAATTCTCAAAATATATAATTTAAATACTAAGATGATTGAGATCTAAAAACTTATATTAAAATTTACATTTATTAGACTACATTTTTATAGTGCTTATTATAGGCAGCAATTTTAACCAACATAAAGCACTATACCAGTCCAAGAAAAACCGCTACTAAGTACTAATGTGATTTTTGCAGTTTTTTTTAGAGGTGGCAACTTCTTGCCATCCTGTTTTTGGACAGCCCCTGTGTCAACCATTGGTTTTGCTCGTTGATTCTTCTGGGCGCTAATGTGAGATCCTCGTGCCAACCATTTAGATGTTTGGCTAGCTAGGTGGCAACTTCTTGCCATCCTGTTTTTGGACAGCCCCTGTGTCAACCATTGGTTTTGCTCGTTGATTCTTCTGGGCGCTCATGTGAGATCCTCGTGCCAACCATTTAGATGTTTGGCTAGCTAGCCCTGCGACAACTTGGGCTGCCTTCGTTTTACATGCGACTTGACTGTTTGGTTTCTTTTTGGGAACTGTAACTGCTTTATAGTTTTTCCTTTTTTATTTTTTATTTTTGGACATTTAGGCCATTTAAGGCAAACTCACACACACAACGCATACACATGGACTCGAACCTTGGACCTCTTAGTTGGAAGCCTAAGTTCTCAACCAATAGGTCAAGGGGAGTTGTGTGTTAGTTTTTCCTTTCATTGTTTTGGATTATGTTTTGTAGCTGATTTTTAATATACGAACTTAAAAAAAAAAAAAAAAAGAACTATACAATTACATATGAATTCTAATTAATTTTATCATTTATTTATAATATGATTTTTAAAATAGAGCAGCTAAATGAGTCCTGAGAGAAAGTCTCAGCTAATAAAGTCATCTCTTTGCAGTACACTTAACATCATTAAATTTCTCTCTTAAATGTGAAGAAAAAATCTGAATGGCATATTGGCATGTCATCTGAATGATATTTTAATATATTAACACTATATATTTAATAATAATTAAAATAAAGAAAATTTCGTTATAAATTATTATTTCTTGTAGTTAACGTGAAACCTCATTGCCGAGCAAGTTCGCAGATACAGACAAGAGAGCAATTCAATATACTCGTCATAAGAAATGAAATGGTATTCCACAAAGAGTCGGAGCTGGTTTGACTGAAATGCTATATTATGTTGTCCTTTGCTATAGACTCTAGTTAGCGATTCTGATCGTTCTGCGAGCCCTCTTCTATATGTAGCTATCTAAGGCAAAGAACAAACCCACCCTCGTGGACATAAAATAAACAGCTACAATAGAAGATGTGATGGGGGATCGATATTTAATTACCACTTTCAATTTGGACATAAGCAATGGAGTACAGTCGCATATTCTATTTCCTGAGGTTTTATACGACACTTGTGAGCAAGACTGACTGATTAAACGGACATCAACATTGAATAATTAGGTGTAGGTGTAGGTGTAGCTTATATGATAATAGAGGTAGACATTTTTTTCCTTTAGGAAAGTTAACGTGTACATAAAAAGTTAACTTTGAATTATAATAATCATTCGATCGATTTAGAGTGTTAAGATTCATGCGCCTTGAATCTTCGTGCATAAAATGATGGTTAGATGGTATATATGATGATTTTTATAGATCCGTTTTTGTTAGATCCTATCAAGGTTTGTGTCAATCATTAGATCAAACTTAATGCGATCTATACAATTAAGCGGAGTTGAACTAGAGATTTTCGTTATAAATAACAGGGATGAGGCCGTCAGTACGTTGGACGGAGTCTTCAACAACGGCGAGCTTCGCCGGAAGCCTAGAAGGCAACGATCGATCACTGTTAACGAGACAACCATCCCAAGAAGCCCTGGGCCCGTACAACGAGCATCTCTGGTCGTCGAAGGAGATGCGACCAGCGTCAAGAGAGAACCTTGGAGCGATATCGCAAGAGCGGCGACCAAAAGCATCGACGGCGATCTCCGACTGGGTGTCTCTGAACCGGTGGGAAGATATGTGATTTTTCTCGCCCTCCGTTTGTAAAACTAGGGTCTTGCGTATGTCATTTTCGCTGGCGGCGCATTTGTTC
The DNA here is from genome assembly GCA_016618105.1 of Dendrobium huoshanense. Classification (NCBI taxonomy): domain Eukaryota; kingdom Viridiplantae; phylum Streptophyta; class Magnoliopsida; order Asparagales; family Orchidaceae; genus Dendrobium; species Dendrobium huoshanense. The sequence goes on from CM028348.1 coordinate 24,539,891, forward strand.
GGCTTAAGTTTCATCCACCATTTCTGGAGCTTTTTATTGAAGATTGAGGCTGCAAGCCAGAAGTTTCCAGCGATCTCTTTGATGTCTCGGGAAGGGATTTTCTTTGTTTGGGAGTAAGAATCTAGATCTATGTGGTCCTTCATTGGCCTAGCATCCAGTATGAGGACCGAGTCCGCATCAACCTCAATCTCGCCGGCCGCCAAGACGTTGGCTGCAACGGTGGATGATGAAATGAGGAATTTTTGGCCACCTTGGACGATCCTATCTCAGTCTTCCTGGTGAAACAAGGACGAGAGAGTGCTCCGGACGCGGACATCACATGACTTGCGTTGCGGCTCGGCCACCGCGGCGGCCAGCGAGGAGATTCCGGCATCACGATGAGGACGCCAACGAAGATTATGATTGGAGGAATGGCTAATGGCGAGGGAAGTGCTAAACGCCAGCAGCGTCCAAGAGCCCAGAGCATTTGTATCCCCTCAATTTGAGCTGGTTTTGAAGTCGCAGGAAAGGTCTTTAGTAACACACCGCTAATGCATCGGAGGAATTTCTTATTTTTAGCTCAAAATCAACCAAACGAATTAATTTAAGAAATGCGGGAAAATGCATTACTTTACTCTAATAATTCTGCATACCGAACAGCCCCAAATCATTTTGATTTTTAACATAATAAATAAGGCGACACGACGGCAATAACCAGACATTTCACACAAAATAAATTTTTAATGATAAGAAAGGTAAAATATATATCAGTAAAATTGCAATTCAATTTAATTAAAAAGAAATTAAAATATATGCAAAAATCCATGATGGGATTCCTCCCCATTGAAAACGATGGATAACTCCATTGCTGAATTGCACGAATCTCCATGTATGATGAATGGCCATTCATCGTTACTCGAGTCCCCAATGCGCCTGGTACGAAAAAACAAAGGACCATGGCATTCAATTCCCACGAGAATAAATGGTTAGGTGCGAGAGTATGCTTCATGTCCAGGTTTTTATCCACCCAAATTCGGTAAGCTCGCCGCTCACTCAACCGACAATAATAATTTCTGAAGCTTAAGAAACTAAAAAGGCAGAAGAAATTAATTAATGGCCGGAGGAGGAGGAGAAAACCATAGCGCCGCCGCCACTATACTTCGCCGATGGTCTCTTAGTGGAGCCACTGCTCTCGTCACCGGCGGCTCCAAAGGGATAGGGTAATTTATCGTCTCTCTTTCTCAGTCTCTTCTGTGCAAAACATTCTCAGATAACATACGTTTCCGTTTATTGAATCGGCCACTGTCGCTATAAAGACCAAATAGTACTGTAATGATTTCCCTCTTGATGAACAGGCGAGACTTTTATAAGCTTTTATAATCTCAGATACTTTGAGGATTTAACGACAAATCATTTGATATACCTTCCCTCCCTCTTCTCCTTTTTAACTCTTAATTCTCAGTTCTTCCACTCGCCCACCTGCTGTTCATTAAAATGCTTCAACTATCTTGAAAAAGTCCTTTGATCTTATCGACCTAGGCTTATTGTTTTAGAAAAAAAAAAACAAAATTGATTAGGATTTCGATTTACAAACTATGATCCAAGTCTCCAAGAGCTCGAACAAATTAAAAAAAGGATCTAATGGTTAAGCGTTGAATTTTTGCTAGGTCTGTAGTTTACATTTGGTGTACTCATCCATTTTTTTTAGGGCGGAACTAGCCTTAGTTTTTAAGGGAACAAGTGACAAATTTATAAAAAATATATATATAAGAGTGTAGAAATAATTTATTTTGCGCATGATCTATTTTCATAGATTTATTTGTTAGTATTAAAAAAACTTCAACATAATTGAATGAAAATAGCTGGATGCCAAGAGGCTTTCCGATTTTTGGAGGGGCAAATTGTGTAAAAAAAAGGTTAGCTGTAGGCAAAAAATAAAATTAAGGGGCGCAGATTACAAATAACCTTTTATATGCTAAGAATTTTAATTTTTCTATTGGTCAATGGAACCAACTTTGTATGATAAAAATATATATGAGAAAGAGTAAAACCTCAACAAGGATTTGAGGATTTATGTATATAATAGCTTTAAGAGGCTTAATTTATTCCATGATTTGGCTGCTTGATTTACTTATCCAACCTTAATTCTTGGAATTATTGGATTTAGTGAATCAAATTATTCTCAGGATTTGACTCTTGAGATTTAAGGATTAGCCTTTTAATATTGTTAATAATTTAATACTTGTATACCTTTAAGGTATAATAAATATATTAATAGGCTGAATAAGCATTAATTAATCTAACAAAGCTCAATTAATTTTTAAAGAATAATTTATTAGTATTAATTAGCAATTATTTACTATAATTATTCTTATGAGTAACTAATATAACTTTATTTTACTCAATAAGTATAAATAATCTATGATTAGATCATTTAAGGGGTAATTCTCCTTATTACGGCTTAGTTTATCCTAATTCACTAGCTCTTTTATTAAATAATATAAATTATCTAGATTAAGTAACTTTTAATTAAATTATCTATATTGTATCCTTAATTAATTAAACCTAATTAATCCATAATTAATTCATTTAATCGTTATTTAAACAAATTAAAGCATACTTATAACCTAAATTAAAAGTTCTATTACAAAATAATTACTAATTTTCAAGGTCTTAATTTATAAATTCTAATTAACCATGACTCAACTTATGATTAGATTTAAGTCATATGCATTATTGTGGAAGCTATTTAGTTATCTTGAAATTAAAAATATTCTCAATAGATATATCTTGTACACCATTGAAGATTTAACGACCACATAAAACAATGCCGCCAACTCTCCATTTGTGGATTAATTATTTTGTGCGGACGTCGAACGTCATCCGGAGACCAACGAGAATGCGTCATGTCACCCCTGTGCTCGGTACCGCGGCTCATTACTACTCGGTATAGAGGCTCGATACCGCTGATGCGGCGCATTCTGGTTGGTCTCCTGACGGCGTTCTGCGTCTGATCTCCGCATAGAATAATTTCTCCCATTTGTGATACTCTTGTGCCATATTTTGATTGTAGCGTTCTTAATTTTAAGTGCCACATGTATAACTTTTAAGACTTTCTATCCATGATTTCCCTTTCTTCACGACTAATGATATTGGGCTTTCTCTCTCTAAGAGTATACTTAATTTCTTTTGTTGAAATTAGTCCTCGATCTACATCTTACATTACCCAAGTCTTTGCTATCAAATCCGTCAATTCTCACCTTCTATGTTCCTACATCATTGCCACGACTTTTCCCTTTATTATTATTATTATTATTATTATTTAACTTTTCCCATTGACTTCAAAGCTAGCCTAGTTCTAATACTAGTTGTTGGGGGAAAGCATGCACCCAAAGCAATGAAGAAAGAGACTGAAAGAATAATAATTCGCAAGAACAACCAAAGAATAACACAAGAGGATTTATGTGGTTTGTGTCAAGGAATATATATTTTGTAAATCAGTTTTATAGCTTTTGCCATGTCAGCCGTCCTTTCTTGTATTTCTTCCCTATGTTGTCTATATATAGTATAGTGATAAGCTGTAATAATTAACTATTGAATACAATTTCTCTTGTCTCATCTTCGTCTTCCTCTCTGTACCGTCTGTCTGCTTCTTGTTTCAACATGGTATCAGAGCGGTAAAGCTCCACAGCGATTTTTTTTTTCCTCTCCTCTCCTATTTCGGCTCGTCTCGTTCCCTTTCTAATCATGGGCGACGAAGCTTCGGTCGGTTCTCACCGGCAACAATCCACCATTTCCGGCCAAGACTCAGATCTTGCCATTCCTATTCACCTAAAATTTCTAATCTCCAATATCAAGAACCTTGTTCCAACCATCCTCACCACCGAAAATTACTCAATCTGGAAGCTCCAGCTCTATCAACATTTCGCCGCCAACGGCTATGATGGCCATCTCTCCGGCACGGTTATCTGTCCACCTGACTCCGACGTTCTTGACCAAAATCGCTGGCGTTTGATCGATCGCAATCTTGTCTCGGCTCTTCTGTCCACAATTTCTCCAGGTATTCTACCCTATGTGATCACCCTTCACACTGCCCACGACATCTGGATCACCTTGGAACGCCGACTCCAACCGACAAACCGGTCTCGCGTCATCCAGCTAAAAAATGAGCTCCACCAAATCAGGATGGCCGATTGAACAATGCAGCAATACCTCGATCAAATCAAGAAACTGGTGGATAATATCGCGGCGGCTGGCTCAACGGTGGACACTGAAGATATCGTCCTGTACATTCTAAATGGACTTCCCGCCGGTTACAACTCGTTTAAAACGGCGATAAGAACTTCCTTACAACCAATCAGTCTCGACTATCTTTACTCTCTCCTTAGTAGCGAAGAGATCAACCTTCAACATCAACGGCTTCAAGAAAATCATCAATCTGAGACTACGGCTCTTTTTAGCAATCGGTCCAACAACTACAGGGGGCGTCAGAACAAATTTCGCGGTAAAACTTCAAACTCTCGATCACAACAGGTCGATTGACAACAACAGACATCCGAAGTTCAAAACTCTGCTCGTTCTCAACAATCCCGCCCGATCTATCAAATCTGTGGAAAGATCGGACATACCGCTTGAAACTGCTAACACCGTCAAAATCTGAACTACGCACCTCCTACTAACTCCCGGGCTCTCTCAGCGCAACAACAATTCGTGGCAACTAATGATTGGATTCTTGACTCTGGGGCCTCTTCTCACCTCATGGCAGATGCAACGAACCTCCACCAATCAGCACCGTACACCGGCTACGATTCCATATCCACTGCCAACGACAGCAATCTATCAATACAAAACTCGGGACAAGGCCTACTGCCACTTCCCGAGTCACAGAGTAAGCTTTATCTTAACAAAATTTATCATGTTTCGTCGCTTACTAACAATCTCCTCTCCGTCTCTAGCCTAGCCTCCGACAACAATGTCTCAATATCTTTCACTGCTAACGAATTCATCATAAAGAATCTTCAGGACAACAGGGTGCTTCTCCGGGGTCCCAAACGCAATGGACTCTACCACATTAAAGCTCCCGTCAGCTGCAACAAGGCCGCGCTCACAACGTCTGACTCTCGCAAGATGCTGTGGCACGCTCGTCTTGGCCATCCTCATGGTCGGAAACTTCAACTTCTGGCCAAAATCGACCCTGATATAATGTCTCCTGCTTCCCATTCACTTTGTGTCTCCTGTAATGTGTCAAAGAGTCATAAACAAGTCTTTACTTTACGTAATTCTGTTTGTAATAAGCCGTTTCAGCTCGTCCATTCGGACGTCTGGGGTCCGGCCCCGACCTGTTCCTTCACCGGCTCTCGATTTTATGTTACGTTCACTAACGATTTTTTCTAGATTTACTTGGCTATATTTGCTTCACACAAAGGATGAAGTTCTAACGAAATTCCAACACTTCTGCAACTTAGTAAAGAACAAATTTAATTCAAAAATCCAAACATTAAGCTCTGACGGCGGTGGGGAATATAACAGCCATGTGTTCCGCTCTTACCTCGAACAAAACAGCATTACTCATCAAATGAGTTGTCCGCACACACCGGAGCAAAACGGCACCGCCGAACGCAAGAACCGGCATCTTCTTGATCTTACAAGAACACTTCTTCATGCCACTCAGCTACCTGCATCTTTCTGGGCCGAAGCCATCTCTACGGCAAACTACCTCGTCAACCGTCTGCCATCGTTTGCAATCAACGATCAAACACCTTATTATCGCCTGCATGGACGTCAAGCCTCGTACTCTCACCTTCGCACTTTTGGTTGCTTATGCTTCCCTTGGACAAAACCATACGCAAAACACAAATTATCTTCACGATCTCAGGTTTGTGTGTTCCTGGGATACTCAAGCTACCATAAGGGATATCGTTGTCTTCAAATTTTCCAAAATCGCCTATATATTTCTCGTCATGTGGTGTTTTACGAGAACAATTTTCCATTTATGTCATCTAACAACAACAAGCTGAATGAATCTAGTGCAGGATATGTACCTCCGTCGCTTCTTGTTCCAACCTCCACGATTCAACTCAATTAGACCAAAGTCAAACCAATCACACAACTCGAACATCCAGCTCTCATTCCACATACAATGGACACGTCTCCCGAGATCGATCCAGCTCCCGCTTCGCCTAATCCACAGCCAGTTCGGCATCCTATGCAAACTCGATTACGCTCCGGTATTATAAAGCCGAAGCAAATATTTACTCTGTCTGCCGTCCCGAATGCGAATATCACACCTTCATCATACCTCAAAGCCTCCAAACACAGTCACTGGCGCTCGGCCATGTCAGCTGAGTACCTAGCTCTGCAAAAACAGGGTACGTGGTCACTGGTTCCATTGCCACAGAACAAACCTCTCATAGGTTGCAAATGGACATTCAAGACAAAGCTGTTTCCAAACGGACAACTCGATCGCTACAAGGCCCGTCTGGTAGCTCAAGGTTGCTCACAGGAGTTCGGCGTAAACTTCACTGAGACATTTAGTCCAGTTGCAAAGATGGTCACCATTCGTATGTTGATAGCAGTAGCGTTAAACAACCACTGGAAAATAACTCAGCTTGACATTTCCAATGCCTTTCTTCACGGCGAACTACAAGATGAAGTCTGCATGAGGCAACCGCGGGGCTTTGAGGATTTCCAACATCCCAATCATGTGTGCAAACTACATAAATCAATTTATGGTCTTCGACAGTCACCTAGACAGTGGTTTCAGAAGCTCACAGAGTTTCTTCAGCATCTTGGTTTTGCCTTCAGCAAGGTCGATCCCTCTCTTCTTATCTTTCATCAAAACGATATTCATATTTTTGTTCTAATCTATGTAGACGATATCTTGATTACAGGAAACCAACCCGATCATATTCAGCTCATTCTGCGTCAACTACAGTCAGAGTTTAGTCTCAAACAACTGGGCGAGATTTCCCTCTTTCTAGGCATTCAGGTTATTAAAACTACTTATGGCTACTTTTAATGTCAATCATATTATGCACAGGATTTGATCGCTAGTGCAAGATTTACGGAGTGCAAACCAGCGACGTCTCCCGCTTCTTCTCGCCCTCCGTCCTCATTCGATAATCAACCTTTCGCTGATCCAAAGCTCTTTCGCAAATTGGCCGGCTCATTGCAATATCTCTCCATTACACACCCAAACATTGCGTTCGCCACCAATTCTGTATGTCAACATATGCACCAGCCGCGCAACGGCGACTTTCTAGCTCTCAAGCGCATCCTTCGCTATCTCAAAGGCTCCCTAAACTATGGACTGCCACTCATGACAGGATCCATGCAGCTCTGATCCTATACAGACGCTGACTGGGCCGCGAATACCGAAGACAGAAAATCTATATCCGGATTCTGTACATTTCTTGGTCCGAATTTGGTATCATGGTCGGTGAAGAAGCAAACTACGGTAGCGAGATCATCCACCGAGGCCGAATATCGCTCGCTGTCATCAGCAACCTCGGACATCCTATGGATTCGACACTACAGGAAAATCACTTATTACCGGCGGAATTTTCCGGCGGCTTTCCGGTGGTCAGTTTTCCGGCGGATTTCCGGCGGTTCTTGACGGATTATTTCCCACAAAATTTTCCGGCGGCTTTCCGACGGCGCAAAATTATCCCGCGGAATTTTCCGACGGCTTTTTCATTTTTCCGGCGGCTTTTAAAATTTAATGAAAATGAATAAAATTTTTACTATTTAAATGATTTAAAAAAAATTATTAAAACTTTTATTAACAATTTAATTAATTTTCATTTTAAAATTAATTATTTAGTTAATTTTTATTTTATATTAAACATTATTTTTTATTTTAAATTAAATAGTTTCATTTTTAAAAAATTAAAAATTAATTGATTTTTGGCAATGAATATAGTTTAAATATAAAGTTTTCACAAATAATTTGTATTTGCCTCTTCAGCAATTCGGTCGGTTGCTAGAAATTCCTGCCAACCGACCGGTGTTCGAAACTCGTCTCGCGCAGACGCGGGGGAGCGCAGGGGCTTAGCCGGGATCGCGGGGCTGGGGCTAAGAGCGGGAGCCGCGCGGCGGACGCGGGAGCGGGGGTGTCTGAGCTGCGCGGGAGCGGGGGTGGCTGCCGGAGAGCGGGGAGCGGGGTGGCTGCCGGAGCGCGGGGGCTGAGCCTGAATCGCGGAGCGCGGGAGCGGGTGGCTGCCGGAGCAGGTTTTTTTTTTTTTTTTTAAATCTGATCGGCGGTTTAAGACCGCCGGTAAGCCGCCGGACAAAATTGCCGCCGGAAAAAACCGCCGGAATTCATTTTCCTACGCCGTTTTCACCGGCGGTAATTTAACCGCCGGAAAACTTTAAAACCGCCGGAAAACTTTAAAACCGCCGGAAAAGGCCGCCGGAAATGTGTGATTTTCCTGTAGTGCGACGTCTAGCTGAGGATATCGGCATTCAGCAATCATCTCCAACGATGATACACTGTGATAACACTTCTACGTACAATAGCGCTAGCTAACAATCCAGTGTTTCACGCAAGGATCAAACACATCGAAATCAATTACCACTTCATCAGCAATCACATCCGGAAAGGCCAAATTTCGACAAATCACATTTGCACAATTGATCAAGTTGCAGACATCCTAACTAAATCCCTTCCGGTAAATCGCTTTCAGCTTCTTCGATCCAAATTAACCATTTGCTCACAAAATGGTTAATTTGAGGGGAGCTGTCAAGGAATATATATTTTGTAAATCAGTTTTATAGCTTTTGCCATGTCAGCCGTCCTTTTATGTATTTCTTCCCTATGTTGTCTATATATAGTATAGTGATAAGCTGTAATAATTAACTATTGAATACAATTTCTCTTGTCTCATCTTCGTCTTCCTCCCTGTACCGTCTGTCTGCTTCTTGTTTCAACAGTTTGATCACATTCACATACTTATATAGTCAAACAGATATCATCTCATGTGTGCAATTGAACTCATTGATGCATATAAATGTTGCAGCCTTGGAATGATAGGTAAAAAAAAATAACTGATTAAACTAAACAACCTTCTTCTTTATTCTATATATTTGGTTTAAATATAGGTGCGCTGTAGTGGCATCAAACAGTCACTGTCAAGTCATCCTTATAGTACATGTTGGAAATGAGGCGTTTGAAACCAGAGCTTGAAGAAGAAGCTTGTCACGGCTTCTTGAAGAAATGGAAAAATCGGGAAAATCTAAAGCAGAACAGAGAAATGTTTCTTAATATGGCATAAGACTAATACAACCCAAAGGGCTTATTTAAAGAAAAATAAGGCTATAGGATAAGCTACACACAAGCTAACAAACTAAAGAAAATGCTAAAGAAATAAAACTAATAAAATATGGAATATTTATCTAACAATCACCTCCTTAGTCCAGATTTTACAAAACATCAGAATCAGTTCAACCGTCTCCCAAATCTGCTGCTATTGCCAAGCTGACTTCTGGTTCAACCCCTTCTGACAAATTTGGACAATACCTCTTAATGTGCCCTTCTTTGTTACAATGAAAGCACTTCCTATTGGAATTGATTCTACGTGAATCTGATCTTCCTCTAACGATCAGAATGTTACCATTCTTATCTTCTTTCTGATCGGTTTTCCTTTGAACATCTTTTGACATTAAGACGGACTTAACCTCCGTCAGTGTCAAAGTTAATTTGCTTCCCATACAACATAGTGTCAACTATGTTTTCATACGTCTTCGGTAGAGAGTTGAGGAGTATGATCCCTTGATCTTCTTCATCTATTTTCACATCCACATTTCTGAGGTCAAGAATCAATTTATTGAAATCATCCAAATGCTTTCTGAGTTCTTGGTTTTCTTCCATTTGGAGCGTATACAGTTGTTTCTTCAACAACAGTCGATTTGTAAGAGATTTTCTCATATAAATTGATTCAAGCTTCCTCCATACCTTTAATGTCGTATCTTCTTCAGCAACCTCTCTTAAAACTTCGTTACCGATAGAGAGAAAGATAATACTGTGAGCTTTCAATTGAATTTCTCTCTCGCCTTGGCCCTGTCGGTGATTATAGCGAAATTCTCTTCAAAGATTGCATCGGAAAGGCTTTGATGAACCAATAGAGCCTTCATCTTGATCCTCCAAAGGATGAAATTGTTCTCCCCCTTGAACTTGTCGATCTCGAGCCTTTGCATCGACATGACAAAAAAATCAAGATCTTGAAATCATCTGTGCGATTTTCTCCTCACCACTTACAGATCCCTTCGGCGTGCTTCTTGCGTGCGGCTTAACGGTTCAAAAAACCGTTAACTCAGCCACGACTCACCTCCGGCGAACTCTCGAGTGGTCTCCTCCCGTGTGTTCTCTGCGCCCAGCCGCTCCAAGCGCTGTTCCAGCGCCCTTGCATGCCTCACGCTGCCTTCTCGTACCACGTTTGCCGCGAGCCCGTCTCCGGCTAGCCTCCGTGTGCAACCCCCCATGCGCCTGCTGTCCCGTGAGCTCCTCCGGCCCACACAGCCCAGCACAACCTTCTTACGCGTGCCCTGCTCTCACCAAACCTCACACCTCCAGCGATCCTATCTCTACACAAACTGTAGCACTTCCATTTATTCTTGCTTCATCTAGATCGGATCTTCTTGGCTACAACTTCTTCTTCCAGGCGGTTCTCCGGTGAGAAGATTCTTCCAAGCAACTCTCCAGTGAGGAGAGTAGAAAGAATGCGGATGATGATGAAGAAGAAATGTAGTTGAGGAAGACTTTGATCGGAGACAAGAGTCGGAAGGTGACTCTGATACCAAAATGTTGGAAATGAGGCGTTTGAAACCAGAGCTTGAAGAAGAAGCTTGTCACTGGTTCTTGAAGAAATGGAAAAACCGGGAAAATCGAAAGCAGAACAGAGAAATGTTTCTTAATATGGCATAAGACTAATACAACCCAAAGGGCTTATTTAAAGAAAAACAAGGCAATAGGATAAGCTACACACAAGCTAACAAACTAAAGAAAATGCTAAAGAAACAAAACTAATAAAATCTGGAATATTTATCTAACTGTACAACATGTAGATATAATCTATCTTTATAGCAAATCCAACCTGAGCATTTTAGTCTTTTCTAAATCTACTATAATTATTAGATTATCTATAGGGTTGGTCTGCTTAAGCAGATCGATAAATTGATTGAAACACACTCAAGGAACATTTCACTCTGTCTTAATACTGAGTATCCTAACTGCGAGTGATAACTTTGAAGTGTTGCACCCATCCCAAATTAGTTGTTGAGCTGAAGAAAAAAAATTCATAAAAGTTCATTGCATCCCTATTTGGTACGGTACGTGGCTCTTATCTATGTTCCCAAAATTATGAACCTACTGTATCAAAAATCATATATTCATACAACCTTATATTTTTTTCCTTTACTATATTGAAACTTGTTAATGGACCACATTAGGACTCAAAATATGGCTCATTCTCTCCATCATAACATAGTCTAACAAAAATTTCACAATAATTTAACATTTTTCCTATAATGTCTCGTATATATTCCCTCTTCTATTATAAGACTAATTTATCCTCTAGCTATCACATAATAGATAAGAGAATGCTTACCAACTTCTATGTAAGAAAATCTCATTAATCACTAGACCCAATTACAGTTGCTAATTCTCTCTTATGAAGAAGGTCTATAGCTTCTAAATATCAACTTCAGCCTTTGTACTTATTGCCGACCGATCAACAGAGAAATTCCTCTATATGACACCAACTAACTTAAGTACTAACCTCTGAACTCGCTACTTGTCACCTCTCCACCCTCTACCTTTACCCTTTGGTTGAATAAAGCAAGAGAATGAGTTATTTTCTTCAACATTAAGTAATAATCTATTCACATGATAATTAAAGGTGATAAATAATACTTGTAGAAGCTCACAAAATGTTTTTAGGAAGGGGTGAAAAATACTAGCTTGTAGTAATTTATGACTTGGCAATCAAATTTGATCAAAACTTTAGGCTCTCTTCATAAAGATGAGTAGTGAAATTTTTAAATTTAATGATGAGTAGTGAAATTTTATATGTTCACTTGCAAAAATAAATATATGGATCATGTTTTTAAGAAGAAAGCTTCTTTTTTTTTCAATAGCAAAAGAGTATAAAGACTCTCTTCATAAACGACCTAGGTGTCGTTGTCATGATCATCACTAACAAGGCCATGAAACTAGGGTTTACAGCCATAATGATTAAAACTGATTTGATTTGATAATTTCTATTAGGTATGCCATTGTTGAAGAGTTAGCTGCATTCGGAGCATCCGTTCATACATGTTCCCGAAATGAAGAAGAACTTGAAAGCTGCTTGCATAAGTGGAGAGGTTTAAATTTTAATATCACAGGCTCAGTTTGTGATGTCTCTTCTCATGAACAAAGGGTGAAGTTGATTGAGAAGGTCTCTTCATTATTCCATGGGAAGCTGAATATACTTGTAAGTCAAAAATAATATTATTAATATAATAAAATAGTTCTATATATAATCTGGCTAAAAGTTTGCTCCACACAGACATGATTCTCCTTCTTCCTTTAATAGTTCCATCTTCATTTTTTTTGTGCCAAAATATTAAACTTTGACAATGCCCTTTGAATATAGATAAATAATGCAGGAACATACTTAAGAAAGCAAATAGTTGACTCCACAGCTGAGGACTACTCTTTTATGATGTCTACCAACTTAGAATCAGCCTTCCATCTCAGCCAATTAGCCCATCCTCTTCTCAAAGCATCTGGAGAAGGCAGCATTGTTTTTATCTCCTCGATTGCTGGACTATTAGGCTACCCAGACGTAGCCATCTACTCTGCAACTAAAGGTTTTAATGCCTAGCTTCATGAAAAAAAAATCTACTACAAATACAGCCTTTGATATGATTCCTAGCTTCATTTACTTGCTATTTTCAGGAGCTTTGAATCAACTTACAAAAAACTTTGCTAGTGAATGGGGTAAAGATGGCATTCGAGCTAACTGTGTGGCTCCAGGAGTTACAAGAACCCCACTAAGCATGCCTGTAAGTTAGAAGATTGATTCATCTATATATTCAAAAATGTTCACTGAAAATTGGAATGTATTTGAGATTTAAAAGTAGCATAAGAATCAAATGTATCAAGAGGGAAAAATATTGACCCACCCTTGTTTATTTTGGTCATTTGTGACAGTATCTTGAGGATAAAGAAGTGGCAAAAAATATGGCTATTTTGCCTCTCGGGCGTATCGGTGAGCCTGAGGAGGTGGCATCTATTACAGCATTCCTTTGTCTTCCAGCTGCTTCTTACATCACCGGCCAAATCATCTGTGTTGATGGAGGGAGGACCTTAGGTGCTTAATGGTTGTTCTTTATTTTGTTAGATAAAATACAAATAATTTGTTGCTTGTTGAGAGAAGCATTTCTTCTATGACTTGTTGAAAGCTTGTTTAGTGAAAAATATCATTGAATAAGAAGCTTCAGAAATTTTCTCTATGTAATTTTGATGTAGAGTTAGTTTTAAAAACTGTTGCATGTGTGATCAAGAAGGTGCCATGTCTAGGAATGTATGGAAGCTCATACATATTATTGTAATATGATAATATCCAAACTTTTTAATCTATTTTCACTATTTTATCTTATGTCTCACTAATATATTCATTTGTTATTCTTTTTTTTTTTTAAGATTATCATGAATTAATTTTAATTAAATAGACCTGACAATTAGAATAATTTATAAACTATCATCTTGTCATGCTTACTACTTGTAATAGTAGAAGAATTAAAATGAGAGAGAATCAAGAACTCAATTTTTAATTCATAATGAAAGCATACCCTACTACAAACTAGCACTCTTTTAATGAACCCATGATCCAATTATTTAGCTAAAGTGTGTTAAGAAGAAAAGCTGTGATTTTACCCTTAATTATAATTTTCTCTCCCCTATTTAATTCATTTTTCCCCATCATTTATGGGATCATAGGATTCATGTCATGATTATTCGACAAATTTTACACTGGTTGTCGATAATCTAACGCAACCCTTCACTTTTTTCATCCAGGATTTGGACCTGATGATATTCCAATAGAGATGTGGAAATGCTTAGGAGATGAAGGAATTTATTGGCTTACTAAATTTTTTAATACTATTTTGAAGACTAAAAAGATGTCAGATCAGTGGAGAATGAATGTGTTAAAATAGAATATATAGAGTGTAATTTTAATGGAAATAGACCTAGTGAGGGGATTATGATTTTGGGCAATCAAGTCATTAATAAGAGTGCGCGTTTTAGATATCTTGGATCTATTGTTCAGAGTGATGATGAAATTGATGAGGATATTATCAGCATAATTCAAGTTGGATGGTTGATGTGGAGGAATGCATCGGGCTTATTGTGCGATAGAAAGTCCCCCTCAAACTTAAGGGAAAATTCTATAAGATGTTGGTGAGACCTGCAATGCTTTGTGGTGCCGAATGTTGGCCATTAAAAGAGAAGCATAATATTAAGTTAAGTGTTGCAGAGATGAGGATGCTTAGGTGGATGAGTTGCTTGACCCTTAGAGATAGGATACGAAATGAGCATATACGTGAAAAGGTTGGAGTAGCTCTAGTGGAAGATAAGATTAGAGAGAGTCACCTTAGATGGTTTGGTCACATTAAACGGAGGCCTTCCGATGACCCGGTTAGGAAAGTTGAAGTATTAGATTTGGCTTATGTTAAGAAACGTAGAGATAGACCTAAAAAGACTTGGTTATAAAATATTAGAAATGAACTTTATTTATTATATTAAGATGAGAATTTGACTTTTAACCGGACACAATGACGAAAAAGGCTTCATGTAGCCAACCCTACGTAGTGGGACAAAGGCTTGATGTTGTTGTTGTTGATGTTGTTGTTGTTGTTGTTGTATTTATGGGATCATAGGCAAGTGAGGCAATGTAAGTGGGGTATTATTATTTTTCATATATAATAATAGGTTAATAGTAATTCAGAACTTTATTGTGGAATGATGATTTTCATTATTTAATTTTTGGCATTTTTGTACTCTTATATTCTTATGCAATTTCATGAGTTTGTAATAAATTTTTAGCGGACATTATGTTTTCTAATGATGCTTTAGTCTGTTATTAGGTGTTTTATCATGTGTATAAATATATATTATGATTTTATGATGTTTAAAAAACTTATAACATGTTATTTCATACCTTATTGAATATAATAATCATGTAATTTGTATGTTGTATAATTCATTGGGATTTTACTCTTTACATGTTCCTATGCATGGTGTGATGTTTAATGTACAATCCTAAGCATGTTGGAAGCAATTCAATGTGTTATGAGCATTTTTTTTACTATTCAATATTAGTATCTTGTATTACATACATTGTCTATATTATTATGATTCCCTATTTGTTATGTATGAATTGGGAAACTTCTAGCTATTATGTTTAAATATTGGGAACAATATGTAAAAGAACGATTGGCTTAATGCTATTTGTTCGTTTGGTTAAATATAACCCTAGTGAAGAGGGTTGGCTAATGAGCTTTCCTACAAATGATTACAAACAATGCATTGGCCCTACAAATTGATGGTAGGCATAGGATTGATATATTTATAGCCAATATACACAGGGTAATTATAATACCTAAATTTGAATAGGTTAATCTGCATAACCAAAGAGTGAATATTATATTTGAGGGAAAAAATAGTTCCTAATAAGCTTATAAGAGATAAAAAGGCATGAATGACCTTAATCCCATATCGAATGTGGGGAAAATGATATTACAATAAATTTTTGAAAAAAATATATTTTTCATAATATATAAGTCATATTTTTATGTAATGCATGAATTCCCTTAAGAATAGTAGCGGAGTTAGGATTTTTTATCTGCTTGTGCACATAATTTTGACTTTAAAAATATCCTCAAGCTTTTTTATTTTAACTTGAAATTGACATTATGGTTTTGAATTTTTTATTATTTTTTAAATTATAAGAAGATAAATTTTATGTTAATAAAAAAAAATTATTGTCATACTCATCTAAATTAATTTCAACACAAATTTATATAAATTTAAATTTAAATATTATAATTCTTCTCTAATGTAATTTGTTAATTTTAATTATATAAATATCCTATAAACAAAAATTTGGAGTTTTTAAAATATAAAAAAAAATTGATGAAATTTTTATTTATTTTTTTAAATAATGTGTAGATGGAGGGAGAAAAAGTAGTATCATCCCTTGGGGGGGAGAGAGAGAGAGAGAGAGAGAGAGAGAGAGAGAGAGAGAGAGAGAGAGAGAGAGAGAGGTAGAAGAGAGATGGGAATAGGTGATAGCAAAGAAGCTTAGTATACAAGGAAAAAAAATTTTTGGGAAGGTCCTCCACCCCCACCCCCCCCCCCCCCCCCCCCCCCCCCCCCCCCCCCTAAAACCGCTCATGCTTAAGAACTCCACAATTAAGTGTAATTGTAATGCAACATTTATGAGATAAATTACCTCATATAAAAATTACATGACAAGAATAAAATCATGAGATCTAACCCATTATGGGACATGCTAGGCCAAAGTAAATAACATTTATAGTGTAGCTGGGGTTATTATAATTGGTATCAAAATATGACTTCCTTAAATTTGATGTGTGGTTCAAATCAAATGATCAAAAGCAAAAGATGTTGGACTTATAATAACTAATTCCAAAGAGAGTTGTTTGCTTAGTTGAGAATTGAAAGCTAGGGATCAAACCTTAATAAGGAGTGGCTTTTGATGAACTAATTGTGAATGCAAACTTCTAGGAGATAAGGGGGCATGAATGAATTTTAATCCAACAATCATGTTAAAGAAAAGATATTATATAGCAATAGTAAAAATTTGGGATATAATATGTAAAGCATCTTTGGTATAACAAAGATAACTTTTCTTAAATACTCTGCATTAAACGAGCTAAAAATATGAATGAATTATTATAATCTGCATATTTATATACGACTGCATTAAACTCCACATTAAACTTTGCATCATACTACTGCTATCTAATCCAATCAACTGCACACGGAAGTGCTCCTAGTCAACCGAACATCCAACCTAAGATCCCATCCCACCGTTCATTCAGCCTCTAATTTGAGTCCAACCCGTTTGTTGACCCGATCTCTTGTTCCTTCACTCTTTTCCTATGCACAAGGGGTGTGTGTATATTATTAAATTCCTTAGACATTTGACATTTCAAAAAATAAAGAAACGAAGTATCACTTCCTTGATGGCCAATTAAATTATTTTTTAAAATAATTTCCTTAAATTTTACTTGTAAAAGTCAAAAAAATAGCTTCCTCATTTCAAGAGCAATCAAATAGACGTTTAAGCTTTATAATGGACAGAGAATAAAAGTGGGTGGTGCCCACAACAGTACTTTCATGCATTATATAACTTTTTCAATGACATATACATTATTTCAAATATGTGAATTTTAATGACTAATTAATAATTTTATGCAAGTTGCAATCAAAATAAAATAACAAATAAATATTAAATCATCATAGTTGCATATTTTTTTTGGCCCCTTTTCTCCTACATGAGGCCTATTAGATGCATTTCAGACAAATATGATGACCCCAATCCCCCGATTGATGTTAGCTCCTTGGTGTTTAATTCTTGGTTTCCTTAAGACTCCTAATACTCCAATTCAAAGTCCACTATATCTTAATATCTTGAGAGCGCCTTGGAAACTTAAGAGAATAAGTTAAGATATCCTGTATGTCAAGGCAAATTATTGGGTTCGGACATCGAACGTGTTCACAGCCCAATAAAAATGCATCACATCACCTACTCAGCATTGAGCTTGGTACTGAGCAATACCAAACAGTACCGAGCTCGGTACTGCTCAGTACCGAGCTCAATACTGCTCGGTACTCAGTACTTCATAGTATCGAGCTCAATACTGCTCAGTACTGTGAATACCGAACATAAACTGTGTCAAGTGTCCGAACTCAATAATCTCCTGTCTGTCAGTTACACACCCTTGGGTTCCAATCCCTATAGCCTCGAGCCATAGGCAAACACAAGACCTTGTTACTGTTTACCCACCAGCTCTACCTACCAGCACTTGCCCCTCACACCTGCCAATCTACCAACTTCGACCCCCCCAACCTTACTAAGATGATTATGTTATATAATTATCGTGTAATGAAAATTGGCAAGCAACTCATTGAATCTAATGATGTTGTGAATGTACCTGAGTGTATTAAGAACACTATTATCAGCCCCTTTTGGTGGAAAAATTATTAGGTGCGGACATCAAATTTCTCTGTCTATAGTAAAAGTATAATCAAAGCACAGTTATTATAGCAGCTGCGCTTTAACTGTAGATAGAGAAAAATCCAAATCATTCTTTTTGTCCGATGTCCGCACCTAATAATTTGTCCTTCTGGTGATCACAATAGGATACAGAACTCTCATCACATCAATACTCGTACACAAATAGACTCAATTACCCAAAAATAACATATGAGAAATTATTTTCTTCATTTCTAGAAGGCTGACAACACACGCAAAAATGCATGAACTAAACCCCATAAACATTCATTGGTTTAGAGGCCAATCTGAACGGCAAAGGGTAACTCACGTTACCAGTAAGGGAAAAGATTTTAAAAGCTTATATATTTTATCAATTTATACAGGTAAAAACACCTGCGAAAAATTAAGATTATTAGGCATCAATAAATTCGAATAATGAAAGAATTCAGACTGAAATGATCCCCACATATTTACTGGCAAATATAATAACACATTTTGCAAAAAATCCTTGCCATGTTAGGAAAAGCGTAACAGTTACTATCAACATTTTTAGTTTTGCAGCACCTGTAAGCCTAACGGTGTCGAGAAACACCATAACTGCTGATGAAATAAACCAACGGTCAAATACTCCGACTCTACATCACAGCAAAAAAAGAAACTTCCTGCAACAGACTCGTGCTTCCACTGTTTAGTACAAGTCCAGAAACTTATGAGCATAGTAGTGTCTATCTGCACTACTAATTTGATAATAACATGAAGCTTGATCAATAATTTCACTAATAAATTTGAAAATTTCTGGTTAGAGCAATCTTGAGAACCTATCTATAATCAGCACTGTGTACATGGCTAACTAGAAGCAGGGAGAATGTAATAGAAGAGAGCTAAATGATACAGCATTACTAGGTATACAAGAAAAAAAAGAATGGATGCAAATATTATAAACATACAGGCAGGGCAGGGCCAACTTTGCACAAAATGCATCTTTTAAAATCTACCTAATAACCTAACAAAACTGCTGCTTCATTTGCGCACGCAAACTGGAATCTGATTTCAAATAGGAGATTTTGCAAGTGCAAGAGTATGCCACCACCCACAAGAAACATTCATGATGCGGAGGTTCTCGATTGGGACCTCAGAGGGTATGTTCCGGTCAATAGAATCACCAAGGCCAAGCTGTACAAGGGAAGACTATTCAGTAACTCCTCGAACATGTTATCAGTTTTTATTTTTCAAAACATTTAGTTTAAACAGTTTTGATCAATCTGAGCTTAAAGAATAAAGTTTCATTTGGGATGATTTTTTTTTTGCTTCTTAAAGCAGTTTTTTTAATAGAAAAATTAAAAGTTTTATATTAGGAAGCTGTTTTAAGAAGCAACAAAAAAGTCATACCAAACATTAAACAAAGCCTAAATCTAATAACCAAAATATTTATCGATCAATTCAGACGGCTGTTTGTGTGCTTCAGATAAATCGGAAGACCGCCATGTGAAACTTTATCATATATGACATATATGAGATATGCGCCATAAGCTTTGAACGAGGTAAAAACCCTATGACTTGAAGCCTATTATTTATAATATTGCCCCTTAAGGTGGGACTTTGTACCACTTAGCTATTTTGTTATAAGCAAACCAGTAGACTCAATGAGTATCTCAATACTTGTTCACAGGAGGATCATTTTCATTCACTTATTCAACTAATTGAACAAATTTTTAAATAGAATTTTAAGACTTGAAATTTAAAATAACTTGTTTGAATATTAACCTACCCGTATATTTATATTCGTGAGTATGTTTGTTTATTATTCAACAAATAGCTTGCTAAGAGCTCGATAAAATGCCCATTAAATGATGGTTTAATTACTTATTTGATGATTTAGTGATTCAATATCCCAAATATAGTCTACATCCACATCTAGTTGCCTATTTGAACTAAGATTACACTGGTTTAATTATGGACAAAAGCATCATTTCTAAGACACTCTTAGCAAGACATGAAAGGATACCATCTGCCAAACCACTTCAACCTATGATGCACCGACACGCCTCTTAAAGAGGGTATGCAGTGTCGGACACGGACACGCGTCGGACACGGCATGGACACGTGTCCGACACGGCATTGGAGTGTCAGAATTTAAAACATTAAAATTTAAATCGGACACGTGTGTCCGGTTATTAAATGATAAAATCGTCCATTTCTATTTAGCCTTTTCCGCGAACGAGAAGCACTATTTTTCCGATCCATGAAAGAAATCTTCTAGGGTGGACCGGAAGAGCTCGCAGTCGACGCCAAATGGAGCCCGCTGCCTTCGCCTCCCGTTCCTTCGTCATTTCTGCTCGGCCAAGCAAAGCTCGTCTTTCTCATTCCTTCGTTCTTGCGTTATTTCTGCTGTCATTCGAGGCAAAGTTTGCAATCAAGGCCAAACAGAGCACCTTCTGCGCGCAAGAGAGCCAAGACCTGTAAGTAGATTTTGCCATTTCTTCTCTTCATTGTTGAAAAACCTAATGTACATGCTCGGTACTACTCGATACTGGTAGGTACATGCTCGGATCTGTTAGGTACATGCTTGATACTGGTAGGTACATGCTCGGTACTGCTCGGTACTGCTAGGTACATGCTCGATACTGGTAGGTATATGCTCGGTACTGCTAAGTACATGCTCGGTACCACTCGGTATCTTCACATACAAACAACTTACGAACTTTAAAAACAAGCAGAACTTCAAAATTACTCTTAACAGTAAAATCACAACTCGGCCAAGCAGAGCTCGTCGAACCCTGCCAGGGGGCAGCGCCCCCTTGGACCCCGGCAGACCGGTATATTGTTTTATTTATGTTGTGATTTTATTATTTCACTTCATATCAATTTAATTCGATGTATTCATATGCATGATTGGTTTGTTAGCAAAATGAGCTCGGCTGCTGGCGGGAGTGGATTAGGTGAAGGTTCAAAAGAGCCATCTGTAGAAACTGATAAGCCATTATGGATTCATGTTACAAAGTTAGGAAAAACATTTGAAGGAGGAGAGAATGCGTCAATCAAATGCAATTATTGTGGTGGCACCTACAAAGGATCTTATTCTAGGGTGAAAGCACATCTACTTAAAATTTCTGGCCATGGAATAAAAATGTGTCCTAAGATTACCACGTCGCAATTGATTGAATTGAACAGACAAGTTGATGAAGCTGAATCTAGGATCCAAAGGACACTCCCTAAAGAGGTACCTTTACCATTTACTCATGGCTCATCTCACACTTCTTCCTCATCTGTGAGAGTTGATCAAACTTTATCATTTAGAAGTGAAGGATATGAAACAAAGAAAAGAAAAAGAGTAGCTAGTAGTCCTCTAGAGAATGCCCTCAACGTGTCTCACCACAAAAAGATTTAGAAGTTTTAAATATGAGAAAGATATGCCTGAAAATATATTTTCCAAATGAGGAGAGAAGAAAAATTAATATATAGCTTGCAAATTTTTTTGGATATTTAGAGGATTTTGGTGATCAAGAATCTTTGGTTGATAGATGGAGGATGGATTCAAAAATGTGGTGGTTGATTCATGGAGCTTCAACACCGCTTCTTCAAATAATAGCAATAAAACTTCTTGGTCAAGTATCATCCTCTTCCTGTTGTGAGAGAAATTGGAGCACATACTCATTTATTCAATCAATGAAAATGAATAAAATAACTCCACAACATGCTGAAGATTTAGTTTATGTGCATACAAATCTTCGTCTTCTATCAAGGAAAACTCCACTTTATATGATAGGTGATAACAAGATGTGGGATGTTGCGGAGATGAGTTTGAGTGCCTTGATGATATGAGATTATTGGAGGTTGTAAATATTTCTCTAGATGAACCAGAGTTGGAAGCAATGATATTCAATGATGATGATATTGAAGGCCAAAGACCAACATCTGAATCTAATTTTATCATTCCCTCTATTGAGTAGTTAGACCTTCATGTTGTATTAAATGATTTTTTGCTTATATTTTTGTGTTTGTACTAGACATTTTGTACTAAACATCTTTATGTTATAAGCTAAACAAGTTATCAATTATCATGAAATTGATTTATTATTGCTTGACATTTTTACTATAATGTCACCTTAATTTTTATATATTATATTAAAAAATTATTATGTCATGTCCACGCTGCACCCGTGTCCTATATTTTTAAAAATTGTCGTGTCCCGTGTCCGTGTCGGTGCATCATATACTCCAACACATTAATGGTGACTAGGGCTTACTACCAAGTACCAATAATTAAAAGACTGGCAAAATATACAAATAAAATAAACAACTATGACTAAGCAATTGAGAGAAGATGATACTCTCTAATTGTACTCGAAGGATTGTGATGAGGATGAACACTTTGATCTCTATTTGTTGATAATATATAACCTTCAAGCCTAAATTATTCTATCTTATGACTTAAGAATAAGAGTGGAATCTCGTCATTTTGATAATAGAGATGTAGTAGTATTATAAAGTTGCATGACTGAAAGTAAGCAGCACAAATGTGCATTTCATGGATCGCTAAAAAGGACAAAAAATTCTCAACAATACAGGATTAATGGACACCTGCCAAAAATAAATGAATGATAACTTGAAAAAGTTTTATAGTTAGCCATGAAGCCATTTATGAAGACCAAATAAAGTCTATAGAAACTCAGAAACAAAAAAAAGTCTTTAGCACAAAAACTTAGTAGATTATAGACTGAAGCTAAAGCTTATAATGACCCACTAACCTAAAAATGACCCATAAAAGCTTAGCGATGACTCATTGATTGGCTGAGAAGTCCAATAATACTTGGATTCATAGAATAATTCAAATCATAAATAATTAAGCTCTAAATATTAAAGATATTCTATAATAAGTTTATTTTTATAATTAAAAAAATTATTAATTAAAAAATTACAATATCATAATTATTGTATTTATCATATGTGAGACATTTAATGTAAATCATGCTCAATCAAATAATTTACTCAAACACACACAAAATAGGGGTATCAATTCGGGTCAACGGGTCAGATTCAGGTCGAACCCAAGTTGACCAAGACATAAACGGGTTGACTCGAACCCAACCCAATTTTACAAATGGATCGAGATTTTCAACCCGGACCCGACCCGCAGGTTACGGGTTGATCCGACTCGACCCGTGAACCCAATTAAGTTATGTCATTCATTTGGATCCATTGTCGAGGTCGAGTCGACTCCTCTAGTGCGACTCGTGAGTGCGGACTTGCCGCTTGTGGTTCCGTCAACGAGCACGAGTCGGCGAGTGGGTCTTGGCGTCTTGCTCTAGCAGCAAAGCCGTCGAGGCCAACTGTCAACTGGTCGAGGCATCGAGCGATGCGCGCGAGTGCCCGAGTGTCGTGTAAGCATGTGACTGTCGTCCATCGATTCGACATCTAAGTGCGGGCGAGGCATAATTTGTCGACCTGAGCTAGGCCTACTAAGGGTGTGGTGTGATTCGGCGTGCAACAGCAGACGGTAGTCGGCGACAGCAACTGAGCGGTAGCAATTCCTACGACTACGGTTGAAGAATGTCAACCCGAACTTAAACTGGTCAATTCAGGTAAAACTCGGGTTGCTGGGTTAACCCGAACCCGACCCGAAATATAAACGGGTCCAAAGATAGGACCCAAACCCAACTCGTTTCTTTATCGGGTCGACCCAAACCCAGATTTTTCAGGTTGAGTTCGGATCGGATTTTGGGCCATGTCAAAAATTGACACCCCTAACCAAGGTTGTGAAAACCGGACCGGACAACGAACCGGAAGAGGGAGAGGTTCACGGTTTGACCGGTTCGAACCGGTCGAACCGGGGTCGAACCGGATGACGTAATAAATAATAATATTATTAAAAATTAATAACATAAAAATCATATAATATAAGTATATGAGCATTTAATAAATATTTATAAAATTTTAAAATATATAATAAAATTTTATACATATAAATATTATTTAAGAATAATATATTTATAAGAATAATACTTAATATAATATAAAAAATTTATGATTTTTAATATAATATAAATAATTAAATATATGACCATTTAATAATATTTATAATTTTAAAATATATATAATACAAAATTATAAATATAAATATCATTTAAAAATTATATATTTATATTTTATAAGAATAATATTTAATATAATATATAAATTTATAATATTAATATTTTATAATATAATTATTATAATATATATTATAGTAAATTTATAATACATATCATTTAAATTTATAGCCCAACTAAAAATAATTGAAGCCCAACTAAAAAAACTTTTGAAGCCCAACTAGCCCAAATAAGCCCCAAGTCACATTCTAAACTATTCATGCAACTTCTTTAGTCCCACATCATAGGGGGAGTTTAAAGATGTTTCCTTGAACCCTTTATAAAGTGAGAAGTACACTCTCTTTGCAAAATAAATTATGTGAGGTATCTAAGATAACTTGCATGTATTATGATGAAATTAATCATCATATTTAATAAAAATATTTTTAAAAGTTTAAAAAATTTTAATAAACAAAAATATATTTTTAAAATTTTATTTAAAACAAAAATAAAATATTTTTAATGAACCGGCCGGTTCTTTCCAACCCGGACCGGTTCAACGGTTCACCGGTTGAACCGCCGGTTCAATCCGGTTTGATCCGGTTCTATGCAGAGCCGGTTCTGAAGCTGGATCGGACCAGCCACCAGACCGAGTCACGGTCGAACCAGTTGAACCGGCCGGTCCGATCCGATTTTCAAAACCTTGCCCCTAACACAAACTTAGCTAATTAGTTAGAATATTCAGTTTGCTTCCTTCAAGCATCATGATTCACCATTTTGAGTTTATCCTTAAGCTACACAGGCTCCATTCAAGCCTAGTGGACAAAAATCATCATCAACATAATTTAGCTAGCACCATTATAAAACATGTACAACACTTAGCAAACATTAGATAACACCAAATAAAATTTGTTAACATCAAATCACAAATGTCATGCATAAGTCACATGGGCTCATGTATTAACAAATAGAAGGCAGTATATGTGCATGATTAGAATATTGCCAAAATTTATACATATTGATTTGCAATTTTTTATAATGAATCTAAATACTATCAAATTTTCAATTTGCACTTAAATTTCTTGTAGAATTTTGAATTTTGGCATCTTAAATATAAAAATAATGTTTTTTTTTATTATTATTTTGCATCAGCGGAGAAAATTTTTAGCCTAAATTAGAAGTTTAAAAAACTATGAATCGTTATCTTTTATGCATTTATTTAAATATTTAATCTTAAGTTCGCATTTATGATCCCTCGATGCTACAATGTCCCATATCAACTTGATATGAGATCTTATATAATAGGTCATATCAACTAAGCCACTAAAAAAATTAATAAATGATGCGATTTAAATAGGATATGAATAAGTTATAACTCTAGACGAGCATGTTATCACTATTATGAAGATCAAATTTACATTACTACAATCGATGGGAGGGAGTCATATGCTGAAGGGGTTTTCAAAAGAATTGATTCAAAAAATATTGACACTATTTGATTCTAAAAGACTAGAATGTCTAAATTAAAATGAGTAGGCTATATTTAATGGTTTAAGTATTGTAAGTGAAACTAAACATACATCAATTTACCTCAAACATAACCTTAAAGAGCAATGCAAGTAATTAAATTTTATAGGAACCAAGGAGATGATAGCGATTTTCACTATGGCTTGTCGATTGGAGGGATTGAACAAATCCAAAGATGGGAGGTGTTATTTCAAGAGTTAAGTAGTTTTTTTTGTTTGAGTCCATTACATTCATTATATTTGTTTGTGTTTTCCTTATTTAATATATGCTTGTGTTTGTGTTTCCCTTCCTGATATGCTATCTTGTTAGAATTGAATCAATCAATTTTGTGAAAATTAGTTTACTGCTCCCACATTTCGCATTCTCCTTATCATCACCATAATTGCCTTAACTAGCGTGGTTGAGTCAGCAATTCATATCATTGCTATTAGCAATAAACTCGCTTGTTTAATCACCTAGAGTAAATCATAAGATAACATGACTGGTGACACTAGTAGAATACTAACCAATTACACAAGTGCATAAACTAATACTCTGGTAGTGTCAAAAATAACATTGTGGAAAATACTTGAACATGGTTAGTATTAATTTATACACATTATATAAATCATATATCCCATAATTTTACACAAGGTAGTGAATTTGATTGATATATCTGTAGCTTTTGTTAGTACCGGTTTGTAAGGGTTCAAATTCTTGGATTTTGAAATAAGTTTAAAATGTCTATAATACACCTAAATCCCAGCCTTTCCTGATGTGCTCTTGTCTATTAATTGGCATCAGAGCTTAATGCTCTTCATAGTTATTTTATTTGGAGCAGCAACCATACGTAAAGATCCAAATATCACAATTAGTAGATTATTGTTATGGTTACTCCATTGATTGTGTTTGTGTTATAGTTACCCAAATCCAAAGATGGGAGGTGTTATTCCAAGAGTTAAGCAGTTTTTTTGTTTGAGTCCATTAAGATTCATTATATTTGTTTGTGTTTTCCTTATTTAATATATGCTTGTGTTTATGTTTCCCTCACTGATATGCTATTCTGATGAGGACATCCATAGAAGATTCCGGCACACGTACCATCGGAGGGGTCGTCGAGCGACGGCCATGATTCAGAGTCTTTATTTATGATGTTTTATTTTATTCATGTACTTTTTATTTCGTGTTTTTCCTTTTGTACCCCTATGAGAGAGTTAGTGTTTATTGTAGCCCAAGGGCAATGTTATCTTTTGATTTTTATTTTCGGTTAGCCTATATATAGGTTTTATCATTGTATTTGCTACTTAGTTTTTTATGAATGAAAATTTACAGTTAATGTTCTCTTTGTGAGTGCAACCCTCATCGATCTCTTAATGAGTTCGTTGGGGAAACTAGATCTCTTTGTGAGTTCTAGGTTTTCTTCTCCTTCTCTTTTATTCAAGTTCTTGTCGTGGAGATTCGGATTGAAGATACTTGTGGGGATTGAAGTCGTATCCATTGAAACCCTAGGAATTCTCCCTACGACCCTCCTTCCCCTTGCTCCCTGTCGCCGCCCTCCTTGGGCAACCCAGCCCGTCGGCCTGCAGCCCTAGCAGCCATCGGCCAGCCAGACAGCTCACTGGCTGCCCCCTTGCCGCCGCCCCTTCCCCTAGCTCTCCCCTTGTGGATTTTGAATTTACCTTTCTTAATTGCTTTCCTAATTAAGCTCTAGCCAATTTGGAAAGTTAATTATGAGGAGTTACACTTGATTTCAAATTCAAACTCCAATTCCCTCTCTTTGTATTTAAATTTGGAGAGTTACTTAATATAATTATTTCTGAAATTAAAATCAGAATCCTGATTATATTTATTTCCCTCTTAGTGGTCCCCACCTATTCAAATCATCAAAGCCACATCACCACATTACATGGCTGGCCCCTCTCCCTCTCTCTCCCCTATTAATTTTCTTTAATGCACCTTTAATTCCTTCCCTCCTAAGCTTAATTTCAAATTCAAAATTCTGAAATGGAAATTAAGATCTCTCCAATTCCGGAAATCTGAAAAAAAAAAAACTTCAAATTTTGTGCTTTTTCCTCCATAGCCTCACCTGCC
Organism: Dendrobium huoshanense; assembly: GCA_016618105.1. Taxonomy (NCBI): domain Eukaryota; kingdom Viridiplantae; phylum Streptophyta; class Magnoliopsida; order Asparagales; family Orchidaceae; genus Dendrobium; species Dendrobium huoshanense. The sequence continues at coordinate 24,567,822 of CM028348.1, forward strand.
CCTGCTCCGCTCAAACCCGTGAACCCCCTCCTCTCTCCCTAGCTCACGGCTAGCCCTCCCACCTCCCTTTTGTCTTCCCTACTCAATCCCACCATGCATGGCGAATCCCGAATTTGAATGGGGACTTGAGTTCGACGCCTACGGTAATATCAACATCCTACGATCATCCTTCTTCGACGTGGGATTTGATCACGAAGACAACACAGTTGGAGGTTACTTGGATCGAATCCTCCCCATTCTTGTGCAAGTCGTCGACCAACAATTTGCCAAGTACGAGTGGATCATCGACGGTCAACATTCCTCACCACTTCCACATCCTACGCCTCCCTCTCCATCACCACGGATCGCCGACACCGTCTACCTCGGAGTGATCTCGTTCCTTGTGTGGCTCTTCTTCCTCCGACAACCCTAGACATAGAAGAGTGATTTAAGCCTCAAGGTGAGACGATCGCTTTGTTAACCGCCGAATTCTAGTTGGCTATCCATTGTTATTACTTTTGATTGAGGTTGTTATTTTATAGATCTTGCAAAGTTAGTTGTAAAAACTTGCCTAGACTTTGTTGAATTCTAAGATCTTTATTGAAGAATCAATTGTGAGAAGCATTAAAATTGTATTATCATTATTCTAACCAACTCTTATTAATTGCTAAGAAACATTTCCTGTTTTCACATCACTATCTTGTTAGAATTGAATCAATCAATTTTGTGAAAATTAGTTTACTGCTCCCACATTTAGCATTCTCCTGTCATCACCATAATTGCCTTAACTAGCGTGGTTGAGTCAGCAATTCATATCATTGCTATTAGCAATAAACTCGCTTGTTTAATCACCTAGAGTAGATCATAAGATAACATGACTGGTGACACTAGTAGAATTTGACTAACCAATTACATATGTGCATAAACTAATACCCTGGAGTGTCAAAAATAATATTGTGGAAAATACTTGAACATGGTTAGTATTTATTTATACACATAATGTAAATCATATCTCCCATAATTTTACACAAGGTAGTGAATTTGATTGATATATCTGTAGCTTTTGTTAGTACCTGTTTGTAACGGTTCAAATTCTTGAATTTTGAAATAAGTTTAAAATGTCTATAATACACCCAAATCCCAGCCTTTCTTCATGTGCTCTTGTCTATTAATTGGCATCAGAGCTTAATGCTCATCATAGTTATTTTATTTGGTGCAGCAACCATACGTTAAGATCCAAATATCACAATTAGTAGATTATTGTTATGGTTACTCCATTGATTCCCCAACCGCCACCCCCCCCCCCCCCCCCCCCCCCCCCAAAAAAAAGGATTAATTTTGACATTCATAAAAAATTTGAGATTAATAAGAGTAAATCATAGATTATGATATATAATTTTAAATGATGGTTTATTTAGTTTTAATGATCTTGGATTAAATGATTTAATTTCTTTCTATATGTCATATTTTCAATTGACTCTTTACAAGATAATCTTAGACTCATCTGTAATTTAAAGAATAATAAACCAATGTTAGATTCTCTTAGTTAAGATGTCAAGAATGGGATGGAAGAAATTATACTTAAAAAGAATGCCAACACACAATGATGAAAGACAAAGACGTGTCTTCAAAACGAAAAAGATGAAAATGCCAAGAAAAGATTGTTGACCCCATTAGCCAATATGATTTACGTGTGGCTCACTATGATTTTGATGATGACATATCTATTTATTTCAAGTTAATTCATTTCATACCAATCATGAAAATGAAGATAGTTTTCACTGAGCAACTTGGAACAGTTGTCATTCGGAGAGGAGCTCATAAGTAGGAAAAAAAAATATTTTAAGTATTATATTTATATATAAATCAAACAAAATGTTTAAAACCATATATTAATAAACTTAAATTGGGGGCCAATGGCCTTAATTTCAACGTTTTTAATATATTGAAGGATTAATATGCCTTTTTTTATCATATATATGATCAATGATCCTGAATACAAATGTTGATCATAAATACAATCCAACATGGCAAAACCATTATTAGTCATTATATAGCCATTATAAAAGCATTTAGTCCGAAACTTCAATTGGGATTGTGCAGGAAGCGATCATACATATGATCATCCAATTAACTATCTTTGGGCTTTGACTTGAAATCATACATATATTCATTTGTTGTTGTTGGGATGTGTTGTAGGCTATTGAGGGTCTTATAAAAACCCTGCATCCTTCACTTCCAAATACAAATAGATCCATGAGTTAAGTTCCTTTAATGTAGAAACTTTTTGAGAGAGTTTTTGAAAGAAAAATAAACTGAAGCTCAAATTGCATGTCATAGTCTCTTGAGAATCAATTCTTGGTAGTCTCACTCTTGCTACCTAGGGAAATCTAGCAAGTTGATTTTAATTGAATTATTTTCAATCTTGTATTTAGATGATGTTTGCATTTTGTTAGGTGATGAACATTTAGTGCCTCCAAAGTGCATGATCACTTTGGTTTGCTTTATTTGTGCAACCTTAATGGTTGGTTCACGAAAACTTGGAGGGTGCATTTGTTCAATTAAGTAGGAGTAATTTTGCCTTTCAAAAGAAGAAACTGTAAAACGTGTCTGCCTATAAGGAGTAAAGAGTTGGGCTTACGGTGTCCAGAGTATAGGGAATCTTAAATTAATGGGGGGTTTAGGTGTGGATATAGATCTGTTAAGGAAAACCAAATAAGTTTATTTTAATTGAATCATTTTCAATCTTTAATTTATATAATGTTTATATTTCATTTTTAGGTGATAGCCACTTAGTGACCTTCAAAGTAAAGGATCACTTCGGCTTGGTTTACTTGTGTAACCTTAGTGGTTGGGCCACGGGAAAGTTCGTGAGTGTGCTTGTTGGATCAAGGAATACTCTCGCCCTTTATGAAACAAAATGAAAGGCTTGACTGCATATTGAAGGCGTAAAGGAGTTGAACTTACAGTGGTAAGTCTGGAGTAGTGGGAATCCTAGATTTAAATGAAAATTTAACTTTAACAGTCACAATGGAGAAAAAGGATTTATTTAGCCAACCCACATAGTAGGATAAAGGCTTGATGTTGTTGTTGTTGTTGTTTGAGGGTATGAATTGGTGGGGTTTCAAAAGAAAAGTGTCTCATATTCATCTTCCTTTCATATTGGTTGTTGGTCTGCATGCAACAAGTCATAAAAATTATATGACTCCTTATTTAGTAACTCTTCTGTATATTGTTCAAATTTTGTGTCTCCTCTAGTTGCATCATAAACTAAGTCCCCAAGATCTGGTCGGATATTTTCTTTCTCAGCTATAATACTAGTAAACGGGCCGCATCAAGAATCAAATTGTGGCTCGTACTCACCATGATAAGTCCAATACCAATATTCTGGCATGAAATCTCTGCGATATAGATCAACAATTACATCTGATCTTAGGTACACTTGATTTTTATGTTTAAAACATAGACATCAAAACTTTCCATCTGAGATGAAGATGGGAAGTTGTTTCGTTATTTGAATGAAAATGTTCACCCCATTAATGAGCTCAATTGTTAATGTATTTCGTCTTTGTGCCAATCGGTTATACATCAAACTTCTTTGATTTCTAATATTCATAATATATAGCCTACGTATAATATGAAGATATTAGATATTGTTGAAAAATCTTTTGAAGGAAAATAGATAGATTTCAATTTTATTTATAAATCGAATGGTATTATTATTTCACACAAGTACCCTGTCAATGAAAAATCGAACAGCTTCCAGCATCTCCCTGTTTAGAGGAAATACAAAGAGCCTTAGTCTGCCCACCACATCAAGAAAGAAGTGTACGCTCGGTTTCAGGTGACACCGCGTCCGTGGCCTTCAATCCTACCACGTCAAGAAAGGCATGTATAGGTCTTCGCGTGTGGGGGGGGGGGGTACCTGTGTGAAAATGCAGTTTGCGCCAGAGATATTTCCCACTGATTTATCGATTTTCTTGGCGTGTGAAAATATAGTTTACGTGATAAAACCATCTAAGACAACTCTCTCACTCTCTTTAATCATATATTTCATAAAAGCTTCTCAAACATTTTCACGTGTCTCACTACATCTTATAGAGTTTTTCCTTAAGTATGAGGGGATTTTTATATCTCACATTGCAAGTCTCACCACATCTTGCAAACATCAACTCCCTCTCAAGTCTCACCATATATTGTACACATCAACTCCCTTTAAAATCTCACCGCATTCATCTACTTTAACCATCCAATTTGAATTTTACTAAGAACATACACCTCAACTCCCTCTCTAGACTCATCAACAAGAAGAACTATAATCAACAAAATGCATACACCATGGTACAATCTATTGCTGATGTCTACCGAGAAAATCCATGAAAAGAATAAAATCTTACAGTGGAATTTCGGCAAAAGAGCGGCGGACATGAGCGACTGAGGCAGCGAACGTCAGCAAACTCGTTGGAAGTCCGTTCGGTGATGGGTCGGTCACGGCAGCAGCAGTGTTCAGCTGAGGTGACGAATGCGAGCGGAGCGAATGAAACGGGAAGAAGCAAGGAAATGAAAAGGAAGATGGACTTGGGAGGGACATAGGGCTTTCCCCGGTAGAGTTTCCGACACATAATATGCCAGTAGCATTACGTCACAAATTTCGAAGGAAAAAGTTTGTTGAGTTTAAATAGTCCGACGAAGTACCGTCGGATAATACGCTGGAACATACCGGCAAAAAATTCGTTGAAATTACTGCAAATTTTCCAAATTGCATCGAATAGAACGACATATAATACACCAGAAAATAACCGGAGGAATTTACGCCGGAACAGTCGTCGTTTAGTTAACGGCGAATAATTTTCCGGTTCATGTGTCGTTATTTCCGGCGTATTTACTTCCGCTAGAAGCTCCAACGGTAATCAAAGGTTTTCCTGTAATGGTGCCATTAATTATAATTTTTTAGTGCACACCTAAAGAGAGCAGATTCTTATGTAATTAGGACCTTTAATCCATTAATCTTTATTTCTTTTGTGCATCACATTCATTGTATCATGTAGATTCATAAGTGTTTTGTATCATATATATTGACTTTTGCTTACCATCATGTGACTAAGGGCCAGGTTGTATCCAAGCAGAGGCAATGTAAATCATAAATAAGTTCTCCTTTATAATAGGCTAAAGAATAAAATATGTTAATCTCAAGAGAAAGGAAATATAGTAATTAATTATAAATTCTTTTCATGCCCTGCTAAAATTTCACATCAGAGTGTCTATTATGACATTAAATATGAGAAAAGGTTTAATCCATTATTATTCTATTTAATCAGCACCTTCAAGATCCACTTAATTGGGTTGCAAATGAAATTAATATTACAACTAAATCCACAAGATCAACCTAAAGGAAAGTAATGATGAATCGTCTAGCAGTAGATTATTAAATATTACAAAATGACTCTCCAAAAGAAGAACTATTGGAAGAACCCTACAATGAAGTTTGGAATCTTATACAATTCATATTAAGAGTGTAAAAACGCATAAAATAAATGTGCTAAATTTTGTTTGACTAGACTGAAAATCAACTATTCTCAAATTTGTTAACATTAAAAAAAGGTTCAAATTCAACTCATTTATCAGATAACCGAAATACAGATAATATTTAAATTGATGAGACTTAGAAACATCACTAGTTTTTTTATTAATGAATCTGATTATATGAAAAATAAGATATCTGAAAACCAATAAAAACACTGTTTTTTAAGAGAGAGAGAGAGAGAGTGTGTGTGTGCGTGTGCGCGCGCACACGCCAATTCATGTATCTTATTTAGGAAAACTAGTAAATACACTTTAAAATTATGAGCAATTCATACTTTAAATTCTGTAACACTTAGAAAATATAATTTTACTAATTTTTACTAAAATAAAAAAAATATTCATGAGAGAGATAAGGACGGAGGGAGAATAGCACATAAAAGAAAGACAACTAAACTATTCATAAGTGGTTAACTTTTCTAGTTACTAGCATGGTTTAAAATTGTGCAATATGAGGCTCGCCTTGAGACCTGCCTTTGCGCAATTCTAGTATAAAGCTCCTCGATGCTTACGCCTCGAGTTTTTTTTATGAGGCCCGCCTCGCCTCACTGGCATGAGGCTTACGCCTCATGATATATATATTAAAACTTACATAAATCTTGAAGTAAATGCCCGACATTGGACTCCATAGGAGAGGAGGAAGGGGAAAGAGCAGTTCACCATAATGATGATCAAATGAAGAACCCCTTAGTGATGACAGTGCTTATGACTTATGAGTTCTTATGTGATATGTCATTGCTATTTATTTTAGGAAATTTGAATTATATGTTAATGAAAAGAATACTGGGATTTGGGAAAGATAGAATTTTGAGTTGAACTATATTTCATGTTGTCTTATTATTGAGATATTTTGATTTCACTTCATATCTTATATTTTTTTATGTTTAATATTATTCACTCATTAGTATATACAAAATTTATCATTTTATGTTTACGCAATCTTTTGATTTTGAGGCTTACGCCTCAAAACACCTTAAGGCTTACGCCTCAATACCCGAATACGCAATTTTAAACATTGGTTACTAGCACGTTGCATTAATTTCATACCTGGCCATATTTGTTCCATCCCCAACAAAAAACTCTGCTATCATCTGTAAAATAAAATGCAACGTCAGTGATAAAGCCATACATTGATGTAACGTTAAAATGATTCACCCAAAAGCTTTTATCATATGCTTTCCAAAGGGCACAATCCTCTCCAATTTAAATTTTTGAGAACTACCTGTAACTATGGCACTATGGCGAGCACCACAGGAAACAATTTTAGCATTCATACTCTCTAATGATGGGGCATCCAATAGTTTGGGAAGTGTCTGCAAGAAGAAATAACAATAATATACAATATGAAGTCTAATTCACAGCATTCCAAAAAGGAATGATGCACAGTTTAAGATGGCTAGCTATTTAAAATTAAAAGTCAAACCTCTGCTTGATCTAGACCGGTTCCTAACTGTCCAAACTGATTTCCGCCAAATGCGTAGACACCACCATCAACTGAAATACACAGTGTGTGCCATAAACCAGCAGCAACTCCTCGCAAATTGACGCCCAAAAGAGAAGAAACACATTTTGGACTGAGTTCATCATCTGTAGATCCATTCCCGCACTGGATATTGAGCACACAGGTAAAAATTACAAAAGACCAAACTGAATGATTAGTCATTCCATGTGACCTTAATATTTAAGAGAAAATTATGAAGGATTAAAAGTCAATATCTCCATGATACAAGGAACCTCATCTTCAACAATATACTTGCTTTATCTCCATCCATTCTACTATACCTACATATTAATCCTGGAAAGCAGTTAATATTAAGGTGGTGTAGGACACAACATAAGGTAGTAATCAATGATTCAAAGGGTTGTACATCAAAATTATTTTGCTCTATTCTTATAGTCAATGTCAATCTAGAAGTAATATTCAAGATGACAAAATAGCTAATATGCTCTGCAGTCATAAAGCAGAAATCAACCCATCATACTAAATTTGATCGGAAGTAAATTGACAAAAGCAAAAAAAAAAGTTAAGTAGTTCACACAGAGCTACTGTGCTATCCAAAATATATTATCCTGAAAGGAGAAGAAATGACCGTCAGCAAATTCTCTCACTCTACAAAAGCAAGGTTGGCTCAGATTTACAACAGCAAATTAAATCAATCGGCTACCAAAATTTATATTTTGGTATTACTCCAAAACTTTAATGATCTTAATCATTATTATATTTCATATGAGAGAACAATTGGAGAATGTTTTAACATTAAGTGCTGGGCAGGACAGGTTAGAAAGGTGTCAAAATAAATATTACATATCATCAAAATTAAGTACAAAGTTAATTATATAAAGATGAAGAGTACAAATGTAAATTATTTGATTAGCATCAAATCAAAAACTTCCTATCAACCTTCATTTTCTTTTTTTTTTATCTTTTCTTTAAAGCAAGTAATGAAAAATTTTTTGTTCCAAATTAATTCTATGGCTTACTAACTACTTTATTTTGGGCTGATAATGTGAATAATCTTTTTTGTCATAATATAAACTTTTATATATATGTGAATGATTGTTCTCAATTACACCCGTAATTAGTTTATTTCATGCAATGGCCACATATGAAGTTAAAATTTAGTGTGATGTATTGCCTTGACGGAGGAATATTGAAACAATGAGGAGGATTGAGATAGAAAACTTTCATGCTTAGACATAGGATGAATAGGATTCTAGGATCCAAGGAGATAGAATCACTATAGAGAGGTCAAAACATTTCTTTACATACTTACAAACTCGACAAAAATATGAGGGTGATATTGATGAGGTCATCGACAAACATTTTAGGCAGGTTTACCGGCGAATGAATTGTAGATCGACGATTACGATTGGGAGCTTATATTTCTGATGTTGCCACGTCATCTCATGTTATTTTTCTACGTTATTTTCCATGTATCTTTTTATTTCAAGCATTAGTTACTATTTTTCCCTTATGAAGGCTTAGTGTTTGTTGTAACCCGGTGGGCATGCGAGTCATTTATTTTCATGTTTTTGAGGCCTTTATAAAGAGGTCTCTTCCTATTGTATGAGCTTAATGTTTGATTAATAAAATTCTGAGATTTTGTTCTTCTTTTCTTGCTTGAGAGCTTGAGAGAAAGAATGGAGGCCTAGGAGAGGCTCCACCCGAAGTACCGAACAGCCCACATTGGTGAGCTCTTGGTTTTATTCTATCGGACTCACTGTTTTCCCCTTCTCCACCAAAATTCCAGCCGCCCGACCCCTCCCCTTGCCCGTCCTCCACCTCCCCGCAGCCGCTCCCTTCAAATCCCCCCTATATCCCGTCGGTCGAGAGCCCCAGCTCCTCCCCCTGCCGCCGACCGAACCACCCAACTGCCCAACACAGCCCGCCGCGCCTCTCAGCTAGCCCGACCGCTCCTTGCCCTGGTAGATCCCGCCGAACTCCCTGGTTTGGAGTTTGAATTCAGCCATCAAACCTCCATTAATACCTTCCTAATTTGGCTCCTCAAATTAGTAAGCAATTGATTGAGGATTAATTACCGGAATTCAAATTCAAATTTCCCCTCCCTCCCTCATTTGAAACTTCTCTAATTAATTGAAATCTGAAAATTAAATCTCAGATTTTAATTAAATCCATGGGACCCACCAAGTAATCAAATCCCCCTCTCTTTCTCCTTGCTTGGCCGGCCCCTCACACCTGGCCGTTTCCCTCTCCTTGCCACCTAGGCATCTACTTATTACACCCTTAATTTCCCCCCTAATTGCCGCCCTCCTCTTAATTTAATTTAGGGAAAGTTTAATGATAAAATAACTTCTCCCTCCAAGCCAAGAAAATCTGAAATTCAAATTCAGATTTTCTCTTCACCCCTCCCTAGCTCACGGCCAACCTCTTCATCCCTTTTCTTCTTCCCGCCCCTCCCTAATGTTGAATGGCGGATCCGGAGTTTGAGTGGGGATTAGTATTCAACGCCGACAGAAGCATTAATATCCTACGATCTCCGTGCTTTGACGTAGGATTTGAAGACGACGCCACAGTTGAAGAATATTTGGAGCGAGTAGTCGTCCCGATTCTTGTGAGCGTCATCAACCGACAGTTTCAAGACTATGCTTGGACGATCATCGGACGCCATCCACCACCACTTCCACCGGCGGCTACCTCTCCGATAACGAAGTCCTTCGTCTCCTTTTCCGTAGTGGTGCTCTCCATCTTCTTGTGGTTCTTTCTTCTCCGCTAAAGCCCAAGAGTGAACGAGTGAGAGGGTGCTCAAGGTGAACTTTTTCATTATTAATTGTGGGATTTTGTTATGAGCATTTAAGTAATTCTTTTATCTTGAAATGTTATGAATTGTTTGGTTATCTCAAAGCAAATCTTCGCCTAAGCGAGTTGATTACCTAGAATAAATTTAATCCTTTATTTTATTGGTAATAAATTTGTATTGGCAAGTTTTAATTAACTCTTGTTTTAATTTCCGCACGCAATTCCCTCATTGATTCACATTAGATATGCTCTGATTCACAACTATTTTAGATAAGTCTAGTTAGGAAAACATAGGTTCATTCACTATCATTATTCCAAAACATCTTAATTCTGATTATTTTCACTTTTAATTCATTTTTCAGTAGTAATATCACCTCGCCTTTATTTCATTAAGTAGATAAATTTTGTGGCTTGAGTAAGTAATACTAGAGACATTTGTAGCACACTTGTGTCCTTGTGAGATCGGTACTCTTCTCATACACTTTATTATTTGATTGACACGTGCACTTGAGTTGCTGGGAATATCTCACGCATATATAGTAGTAGAAAATCCCCATCAAATCTTTGGCATCGTTGTTGGGATACAAAGGTGTATTTTTTGCAATTTCCTTTATATAGTCCAAAAAATGTACGATAGTTATAATTTAATCCCACTTTTATTGTATAATTTTTAATTAGTTAGTTGTATTTGCATTTGTATTTATCACTTGTAAAATTGTGAACTTATGATTGTTTTTTCAATTGTTTTTCATTTATTTTTCAGTTTCTTTTCATATATTATTTTTTTTTGTTTGTGTATGCATTGTAGATCTAGTAAGGAATATATGTTGTTTGGCCTAGAAATAGAAAGAACCCTTACAAAAATCCAATAAATAAAAAAAGATTGTAGATTTAGATATGACCAAACCAAATTCAAATCAAGATCAACCTAAACCTCTTAGGGAGTATGTCAATCCATTAGTAAATGGAATCCAACAAAATATCAACTAACCTACTATCCAAGCTAATAACTTTGAGCTAAAATATGTTATTATCCAAATGATTCAGAATTCTTACTTTGGGTGAACTCCTATTGAGGAGCCAAATTTATATTTTGCTAGTTTTTTGTTTTTGCGACGTTCAAGTACAATGGAGTCAGTGATAATGCCACTAGACTTCAATTGTTTTCATTTTTAAGGGACAAAGCTAAATTGTGGTTGAATTTTTTGCCCCTAGGCTCCATAACCACTTAGAATGAGTTGGCACATAAGTTTCTAGCAAAGTACTTTTCACCTTAAAAAATAACTAAGTTTAGGAATGATATTATTTCATTTTTTTTCAATATGATGGAGATTCAATTTATGAGAGCTGAGAAAGATTTAAGGAGATACTTAAAAAGTGCTCTCATCATGTTTTGCTTGATTGGTTGATAATTCAGACATTTTCTAATAGACTTGTAGAATCCCTTAGGTCAAATTGATGCAACAGTTGGAAGATCTTTGATGTTAAAACCTTTTAATGAGGCTTATGCTTTGATAAAGGAAATGACAACAAACAACTTCTAGTGGCCTTCTAATAGGGTGAATCCTAAGAGAGTAACATATATATAAGTCAAATGCTTTAACTATTTTGACTGCTCAGTTAGTGGCCATATCTAAGTTAAACAATCTTAGAATTAGTATAGCCTCAAGATCACCTATACATTTGGATGAGAATAACTTAAATTCTGCTGATGATTCTATTGCTCGAGAGATAGAGAATGTGCATGTGATTGGAAGAAAAAATAACCCCTATTCGAATATATATAATCCAAGTTGGATGAACCACCCTAATTTCAGTTGGAGTAATAATAATGATGAAAATTAGTAGAATGCAAATCAGTCTAACCCTATAGGACTCAGAATAACCCTCAATAGCTTGTGATGAATCCTAAACCTTATTATCCCCCAGGCTTTAATCAGATTAATCAATATAAAGATAGGAAGAAACCTTTGAAATATTTAGTGCTTCATATGGGAAACCAATTGCAGAGTCAAGTTGTTTTCATTAGGAATTTAAAGAATCAATTCCGACAATTAAAATTTAATTTAGTAGTACAAATCCTAAGGAATAAGAGAAAGAACAAAGTATGAATATGTTGAGGAAAAGTAGTGATGTGACAACCAAAATGACAAACCTAGGCAAGTCTGGCTAAAAACTACATACTTAGCGCTATTTGGGAGGCAACCCAATTCTGTTGTGTTAAATCATAGTGTTGTTTGTATAAAATGTTTTCAGTTATTTTATATTTTATGTGCATTGTGAAAATTATTGTGTGTGTTTGTCATGAGTTTACTAATTATGATTTTATATTAAAGGATTAATTTATTTTTTTCAAGCATTTTGAATATGCACTAAAACTGAGCTAGTGCTACGGCATTGGGCTGCATTGCAACATTAATGCTTCAAGCATTGTAACATCTAGGTTTAAGGATGCAGTGCTGCAGTCTCGGGAAAATTCATGTTAAATGCAATGCCACAACGTTGCACATTCAAGCACCGCAATGCTACTTATGTTCACACAATGCTTCAGCGCCTTACTAGAGTCATCTAAAACACCAACAATGACACAAAGGGAGTAAACTAAGGAAGGATGACTTAAACCTATAGAAATGGAACCCCTAATGATATACAACAAGGTAGAATAAATTAGTTTCCCAAGATCTATAGAGTGACCCACTTGGATTAAATAGTTTAAAATCATTCTTTATTTGGTCACCTCACCAATACTCTTGCTTAGCAATAATCGAGCAGAAATAAAATAGTGCAAAGCTTTTGAAAACTAGTTTAGGTTAGATACTAGAAAATTAATTAAATTTCCCTCTCTTCTTCCACGCAGCTCCACTATGGAGTCCAATCAAAACATTAAGTAATTCCTGGGGGTCAACGGGTGTTTGAAAAAAGGCAGAATAGTCATCAAATTCTATGTCCCAAAGTTGGTAAATTCATTTATTGCTAGCAAGATCAAATGGAACCCATTTCCCCCTCAAAAAACATATGTTGTTTTGGGCATCATTTATGTTGGCAAAAAATTCCCTAACAACATTAACTATACAAGCAATGGGCTCTTCACTCAACGTTTCCAATTACCTACTATGGGATAAGTTGCTTACTCACAAAAAGTTGGGCATAACGCTCATCTGCCTCAGCTGAAATAAACCACTTTTTGTCAAAAGATGAAGCCCTCTTCTTACTCGCATGTGCCTTAGGGGCCATGAAGTTGAGCAAGGATAGCAAGAAATTACGAAAATAGCACTAAACAGAGGGAAAGTGACACTACGATGCACAGCAAAGAAAATGGTTAACAGCTTCTCCTATTTATAGAAATCGACTAGCACTACACGCTAGCACTATAGCGCTGATGTTGGCAATTGAAGCGTTAGCTTTTTGACAAAGGAACTGCAGCGGCATTAGACACACACGAGTGCTGCGGCGCTGGGAAACACTGTCGCGACAGCGCTCCAACTAACATAATTATAGTTTTGACTCAGCGTTATGGTGCTAAAGGGCAGCGATGTGGCAATCAATAATTTTTATAATGAAAAGGTTATCGGTTATAGCGGCGGTAAATGCAATGGCTCATTACTGTAGAAATACTATTTTGGCAATGTGGCGATACAAATATTGGAAGCTAAACAAACACATGCTATACAAAATTTCAAATGGATAGAAGATCAACATTTAGAATATGGCCCAATAAATTTATGAATCATCATGGCTAAAAATCATCTTAAATGATCAAATAATCAAGTGGAAAAGAACTATGAAATTGCATGCGACTACAAATCAAAATCAAATAACCCATTACAATATGATTATACAAAGCATGCTAAGATTACAAACACTTCATCAGGAAAATGTTGAAAGGCCCTTAAGAAGTCAACTGGCTGATGTTTTTACAAAAGGACTAAAGTGGAGCAATGTTCCATGAAATCATCACCAAGCAAGAAATGAAAGCACCTGCTTTCAATTTGAGGGGGAGCGTTAGAACCGACATATTCAAGCAAAATACGAAATTTTAGACCCCACAAATGCATGCAAAAGAATAAAATCAAGATCAAAAAAATCATGCCAAAAAGAAAATCAGGATCCTTAAAATTCATGCCAGGGAAAGAAATCCAGAAACTATTTTGGCATGGAAAGCATACTAGGTAATTTTAGATTTAAAATGTATAGATATTTGTATAGTTGTAGCCTTGTAGGTCCCCACGTAGTGGGATAAAGGCTTGTTGTTGTTGTTGTTGTTGTAGCCTTGTAGGTATTTTTCTGTTTTTTTAGTCTAAACCAGTTTCCTTATTTTCTTCCTAGAACAGTCTATATGTTATTTTGTATCAAATATTTTGAAGAATAAAAACTTCTTCCTCCTCTTGTGTTACCATAGAATCCATTTTATTCACCATCAGAACAAAACATCCTTAACGAAAGCCACTGAATTGGACCACTTCACATGCTCTAAGTACTGTAGTAGACTGCACCAGCATTCGGTGTGGTTGGTGGCAATGTTTGCCTTCATCTACAATATTGAAATTTTTTGTTATTTGTGCTGAATCAGTTTCGTTTTATTTCTTCTTGATGGTATTAATCGATATGCATTTCCTTTAGCTAATATTTCCAGGATTTATTGGTGTTTTCTCTATGTTTAGTGATCATCTTCCATTACTCATAAATAGCTGCTTTAAACTTCTCTGAACTAGCTTCAACTGAAGAATATGTTTATACTTTCCAAGTAGATCTCCGGGGTCTTGTGGTTCCATTTTCACTACATATATTTTCTATCTCCTCTACATGAAAAAAAACGCTTGTACTTCTAGATTGCAAACATGTCAAATAAGGTAAGGATACAAGAAGATTATTGGATCAAGATTCCATGGTCTTTTATACAACACAGGAAAAATAGAAACGCACATTTGACAAATCTAGCAATTTTTTGCTGGTAAATAATAACTAAAATGTACGATAACCATTGTTATAAGCAATAGATGACTTCTAAAACTTCAATTTAAAGGTGCAAAATTTCAATATTTTGTATAGTAAACCAAACAGTTAGAATGATATAATATGTTTAACAGGAATCAGGCAACATCATATCATAGATTTAGCAGCTGTGAAAGAAGACCAACTGAATATCAAAGCTGTAAATCAACTGTAAATGCACAGTGCTATATAATCTAACCAACTATGCTGACCTGTCCATAAAGTCCCCAACCAAATGTAAGTACTGCACCACTATCTGCAAATTCAAGAAGGGAGTAAGCAAAACACATAAGAAAACGAATTCATGCTTAACCCAAAAATGGATTCCAACTTAATTTGGAGCAAATGACGTTAGGGAATGTAGCATCGTCTAGAGACAAGGCCATCAAGTAATTTAAGAAAAATCAGTTTATGAGTAGGTCAACAACGTTAACAAGATAGTCAGATAGTGCATTGCATGAAAAAGAGTAAAAGAGATGCTTGTGTGCATAAATATAAAATGTCCAGTAGGCATGTGTGAATCAAAAGGCATAAGCCTTTTAACATAACCAAGCAAGGATACTGATGTAAAACAATACATGCGAAGATGAGTTGCTTAGGGAAATTTGCACGCTTAACTGTTCAAGAACAATTCTTAATAAAACTTATGCCGATTTAAACGCTAAGATAAAATAATAAGGCGATAAAACAAGCTTAGGCTAAATCACATGCGTGGAAGTTAAGATTGCAAACTAATCAATTAATCTAACGTTGCATACATGGATGGTTTCAATAATAAATACCTATGCTAACAATAAGATTAGTTACTACAGGAGATCTCTCACTCAACTCTTCTAATTACTAGGCTTTAGCGGGGAAGCATTAATGTGATTGTCATGAATCTATTAAGACCACAATTGAGAAGCAACATCGAAGATAAAGAGTCGGGGGAAGAGTTTAACCAAAGACAAGAGAGATGTGAGCTCCGGATAAGTCGTTGGAAGGTTGAAATGAAAGGGGACAGAAGTTCGGCTGGAAAGACAGCATCGGAGAGGTTCAGGATCCTCTGGACAGCAATCTTGGCACGTTGGGAAGCTCTGGACAGCAACCCCGCAGTTTCCAGAAAATCTGGACAGCAAATAGAGGCCTTCCGGATGGCAACACAGCATTAGGAACCTGCTGGAACCTTGGGACAGCAGCTGTGGGGCTTCAGGACAGCAACCCAGAGGTTCTAGGAAAGCAGGGCAGCAGCTCGTCCTGCCGAAAATTTCCTGGGCAGCAGCTACAAACTTTCAGGACAGCAAGCAGGAGGTTTTTGGCGAGCAGGACAGCTGTTTGGCCTGCCGAAACCTCCTGGACAGCACTCCAGGCTAGGGTGTGGGGAGGAGAATAGGTTAGAAAAAGTGTGGATGAGGTTTAATCAAAAATCTGAAATTACTTTCAGTTTTGAGTGAATTTGGAGGGAAATCCAATTTGAAATTAAGCTCAAATTCCAAATGAGGTCAAGGGGAGTTAATGGGCAATTAATGGGAGCCCATTAAGGGTGGCCGGCAGCATAGAGAGAGAGGATCCAATTCAAATCCTGAAATTAATTTCAGAATTTGAGTGAATTTGGAGGGAAAAACTAATTGAAATTTGATTTCAAATTAGCCTGGAATTAATGCATTAAATGAGCATTAAATGGAGAGAGGCCCTAGTAGGGCCAGCGGCATGGAGAGAGGGGAGGAGGGAGATTAGGGATTGGTTATTTACTTTCCAATCGTGTTGATGCCACATAGGATAAAAATTAATAATTCCACATGTCATGAAATTTGGATGGGATCCAATTCAAAAATTTTCCTTTTTTAGACTTTTGCAAATATGGAAAGTTTTGAATCTCAAATTTGAATTTCAAATTTTGAATTCAAAATTGCTAGATTCTCCCTTTATTGCAAAGCCCAAATTAAGGAGTCATTATGACGACTTGAATTTCATAATGACTTGGGTCATGAGTGTGGCCGGCAGTCCAAAGGAGGGAGGAGATGTCGCCTTCGGGTTCAGGTCGGTTTTGATGGTGGTGGTCTTTGACATGGGGAAACTAGAGGATGAAATGATGTGGAGATGAGGGGATGGAAGGATGCGGCGATCGGGTGGGTGATGGTGGTCGGGTTGGGGAGGTGGAGCTAGGGGAAGACTTGGGTGGATAAAGAGGGGAGAAATGAGATGAACAAAAATCACGAGTAAGATAGAAGTAATTAACGAACTCACAAAGAGATCGTAAGAACCGCGAACCTTGGACTCTTCCAATGATTGACGGGTATTGCAAATTACCCTCCTCGGGCTTCTCCTCTCATGAACTCACTAAGAGATCAACCTGAACTCACTAAGAGATCACCAAGAACATAAGATTGCAAAATCACATGCGTGGAAGTTAAGATTGCAAACTAATCAATTAATCTAACGTTGCATACATGGATGGTTTCAATAATAAATACCTATGCTAACAATAAGATTAGTTACTACAGGAGATCTCTCACTCAACTCTTCTAATTACTAGGCTTTAGCGGGGAAGCATTAATGTGATTGTCATGAATCTATTAAGATCACAATTGAGAAGCAACATCGAAGATAAAGAGTCGGGGGAAGAGTTTAACCAAAGACAAGAGAGATGTGAGCTCCGGATAAGTCGTTGGAAGGTTGAAATGAAAGGGGACAGAAGTTCGGCTGGAAAGACAGCATCGGAGAGGTTCAGGATCCTCTGGACAGCAATCTTGGCACGTTGGGAAGCTCTGGACAGCAACCCCGCAGTTTCCAGAAAATCTGGACAGCAAATAGAGGCCTTCCGGATGGCAACACAGCATTAGGAACCTGCTGGAACCTTGGGACAGCAGCTGTGGGGCTTCAGGACAGCAACCCAGAGGTTCTAGGAAAGCAGGGCAGCAGCTCGTCCTGCCGAAAATTTCCTGGGCAGCAGCTACAAACTTTCAGGACAGCAAGCAGGAGGTTTTGCGAGCAGGACAGCTGTTTGGCCTGCCGAAACCTCCTGGACAGCACTCCAGGCTAGGGTGTGGGGAGGAGAATAGGTTAGAAAAAGTGTGGATGAGGTTTAATCAAAAATCTGAAATTACTTTCAGTTTTGAGTGAATTTGGAGGGAAATCCAATTTGAAATTAAGCTCAAATTCCAAATGAGGTCAAGGGGAGTTAATGGGCAATTAATGGGAGCCCATTAAGGGCGGCCGGCAGCATAGAGAGAGAGGATCCAATTCAAATCCTGAAATTAATTTCAGAATTTGAGTGAATTTGGAGGGAAAAACTAATTGAAATTTGATTTCAAATTAGCCTGGAATTAATGCATTAAATGAGCATTAAATGGAGAGAGGCCCTAGTAGGGCCAGCGGCATGGAGAGAGGGGAGGAGGGAGATTAGGGATTGGTTATTTACTTTCCAATCGTGTTGATGCCACATAGGATAAAAATTAATAATTCCACATGTCATGAAATTTGGATGGGATCCAATTCAAAAATTTTCCTTTTTTAGACTTTTGCAAATATGGAAAGTTTTGAATCTCAAATTTGAATTTCAAATTTTGAATTCAAAATTGCTAGATTCTCGCTTTATTGCAAAGCCCAAATTAAGGAGTCATTATGACGACTTGAATTTCATAATGACTTGGGTCATGAGTGTGGCCGGCAGTCCAAAGGAGGGAGGAGATGTCGCCTTCGGGTTCAGGTCGGTTTTGATGGTGGTGGTCTTTGACATGGGGAAACTAGAGGATGAAATGATGTGGAGATGAGGGGATGGAAGGATGCGGCGATCGGGTGGGTGATGGTGGTCGGGTTGGGGAGGTGGAGCTAGGGGAAGACTTGGGTGGATAAAGAGGGGAGAAATGAGATGAACAAAAATCACGAGTAAGATAGAAGTAATTAACGAACTCACAAAGAGATCGTAAGAACCGCGAACCTTGGACTCTTCCAATGATTGACGGGTATTGCAAATTACCCTCCTCGGGCTTCTCCTCTCATGAACTCACTAAGAGATCAACCTGAACTCACTAAGAGATCACCAAGAACATAAAATTTTCATTATCAATAATTCATCATCCTTACATGAAGAGGAGAAGGCTTTAAATAGCCAACGGAATAAAGAAAATACAAAGACACAATTGCCCTTAAGGCAAACACATGACGAGGCCCTTAAGCAAGAGCATAAACGAAAAGAAAGGCAATAGATTCATAAAACATAAAATAAAATATATCAAATACAATAATAATCAAAAGTAGATCGTGGCCGTAGATCATTGATCTTCTGATGTCCTCATCAAATACGATCAAGAATGGACGTGAAGAAACGTTTGAATGAACATATTTATGAGCATGGTCAATAAAGTTATGCATCAGTAATAAAATGATTGGCAAGATAAGCTTAAGAGGATGAAATTTTTACCCAAATAGGAGCTGAACAAGGTTAAATTACCATGAAAGCTGGACTCTCTTATTAAAAAAGCTACATAATTTCTATCAGTTGGGACCCACATTCATCAAAACTTTTGTCTTATTTCCATCTTCTACAAATATCAACTCATCAATCCACGGGATTCCTATTTTATATTCTCAATTTGTGAACTATTGTAATTATTTTATAATTATTTCTGTCCACAGATTTTCTTATTAGATTATTTCCTAAGAATGTATAAATTCTACATATATTGAGATAAAATACAATCAATTAGTTCTCTTCATTTTTTGTGATGACATCAAAGCCCTAAGTTTTTCCCTCTCTTCTATTTTCATTACTACAGTCTCCATCGATAATTACTATAATCAAGTAGACTTCATTTATGCACTCTCTTTCTACTCTCCTATTTTTTATAATTTTAGCCTCGATTATTGTAGTCACAAATTATTCCCATAGTAGTAATATTCATTGCTGCATTGTTGTATTTCTTTACTTTTAAATTTTTTCCTGTAACTACAGTTTCACTTTCCATGGACAACAACACCACCACCCACATATTCTTGGTTTCTTGTTCTCTTGAAATTAAAGGATGCAATCCAAACCCAACAATAGAGTTTACAACACTTCCTCTCAGCATAGATGTTGAAAGAATATATATATATTTATATAAGCAGGTTCCATTTAGTTCATAAGTCCTTAAAGGGAAGAAGAAAATTGGGTTATTTAAAAGACATAAAAAGATAGAAGAGTGTTAGGCCGGTCCATTGGACCGGTCTACGGGACCGGCTCATGCATAACAGAGGCGGGATTTCTCCTCCTCTTGTACGTGCCACTCAAGTCGATAAGTCCAAAAGTGCTGTTTAAGAAGGATTTTTTAGGGTGTTGGCAGGGAAACTTGAATGTAGGGACTATTTAGAGATTTCCTTTTGGATTGTATACATTAAATAGTTTGTTTTCCTAGTGTTAGGGCATCTTGAATTTGGCTGAAATTTGAGATCTCTTAGGTTTTGAGCTCTAGTGGCATCTAGATATTTGGGAGAGTCGGATCTTCCTCTCCAATTGAATATCAACTTGTACCTTGTATTTTCTTTCATAAAATTTTCAATAAAAAGTGTTCTTGTGTGTTCTATTCTTAATTTTCTTGCTGTGGTTTTTCTGAAATTGTTTAAATCAAATTCCAGCTAAGGCTTTTTCTAAATTTCTGCAAGCAATTCCTATCAAATTGGTATCAGAGCTATTCGATCCAGGCACTCATGGCAGGAAGAAAAATAGAATTATCGGAAGGGGAGATCGGACAAATAAAATTTGAAATTTTAAATCTCCAAACTCAAGTTTTAGATTAAAAAAAAAAGATATTTCAGCCATCCATGATAAGTTCGATTTGAAATTTTTCATCATGGAGGAGATGTTGAAGAAAATGCTCGAGGGCCAAACCAAAATATTGCCATCGTTGGTGATGGATGTCACGACCCGACCCGAGACGAGACGGATCCCGTCCGCACCGGGCCGCGACGGAGAAGCAGACACTAACCAGGATCTAGCTTTGGAATTTGGTTCGGAACTGAATCTTCCAAATTATTCTAAACAACACAATAAAAACACAGAGCTACTAAAAACATCAAATGCAGCGGAACAAAACATCTATCTGATTTCATTTCCTCAAATAATCATCTACAAATACAGTACATGGCTTTTAGACAGAAAGAAAGACAGAACAGAAAAGACATGACTGTACAAAAATCAAAAGTACAAAAGTACCTAAACGGATCAGACTCTGAACTAATCCTGGACTTCCTTCCCTTTTCCAGAACCTGAAAACCACCAGAAAGCAAGGGTGAGCTCAACAGCTCAGTAAAGCAACAAACCTCCAATCAAAATCCTCAGAATCGCAAAAACCAAAACATCAGACAAATCCGTACAGAAATCAGAACGGAATCGGACAGATATCAAATCAAACATAACTGTACGGAAACAGAAGTCATATCAAATCAGAAACAGAACAGATCAGACATATCAGATCAACAGAATCAGAATCGTACAGATCATATCAGAACAGAACAAATCATATCAGAATCATATAGCAGATATCAGATATTTAATTAATAGCTAAATTCCCTGACACTGACTGAATCTCATAGGATCCAGGCCCCTTATGCCTCCCTTTGTGCTCACGGCACCAGAACAGATCAGATGTGCTTATAGCACCAGAATACATATATAGTGCATATAGCACCTAAACAGATTTTCCTCGGATCCGGAACAGAACAGATATCAGATTTCATATTGAGCTCATTTCAGATTTCCCAGACACTAACTGAATCTCATAGGATCCAGGCCCCTTATAACTCCCTTTATATAGCATATACAGATAGCATATCAATTCAGAAAAAATCCGGACAAATCAGAAATTACCCAAAAATCGGGCAGCACAACGGCAGTATACAGAATTTACACAATTTTCCTGAAAATCAAAATTCACCAAATTCGCACAGAATACAGATATCAACATTTCAGAACCTTTATTCTACGGCACAGATAATTTCCAATTTCACAGAAAAATCCAGTCGACTAAAAACACAGTCGAATCAAAAATACCCGGACAAAAATCTTCAAAATATAGTTAAAACGTGCACACCCGGCACGGCAACGATATACAAAAAGTTACGCGGTAAACACTGAACCGATCAAAAGATACGGACGAAAATCGCTAACGGAAACAAAATCCGGACAGAAAATACCGCCAAACACGACGGTTCTGAAAATTGAGAAAGGTGGAATGTGCCTTACCTCGTGCACAGCAAATTCCTCAACAGTCTCTTCGAACGAAAACGGCTTCGCGTCTTCCCGAAATCAACTTTTCCAAATTTCTCTTTTTCTCTCTCCTCAGAACAGAAAATCAGATATTTTAAAAAATCTTTTCTCTCTCTTCAAAACGACTGATTTCCTTTAAGTAATACTCAGATCGGCCCGGCCGATCGCCACATCGTCCCGGGACGATCCGACCAAAAGGATCGTCCTGGAATCCTCCCAGGGCTGTTGTCTGGCCGATATTTTCTACAGTAACTATCGGCCTGGCCGATGTCTCCAATCGGCCTGGACGATGCCTACAGAAAATCACCTGGAGCAAAACTGGGCAAATTCTGGAGCTTCATTTCAACTGATCGTCCCAAGACGATCCCAGATCGTCCTGGACGATCCTGGAGCAGATCTTGATATTACAATCTCCCCAACTCAGAAAAATGTCGTCCTCGACATTATCCAATCCAAACTCAGTCAAAACAAGTACGGGTACGACTGTCTCATGTCAGACTCCTTCTCCCAAGTCGCTTCCCGTGCAGTCCGGTGCTTTTAGTGGACTTTAACCATCGGAATCTGTTTATTTCTTAACTTTCGGACGTCGTACGACAAGTTCAGGAGTCTTACCAGATCCAATCTGAGCAATCAACTTCGAATAGTCAGAATCTGACTTCTGGGCTTCCTGAATCCTTGTTTCCAAAGTAGACTGAATGCTCATCTGAGCTAATTCCAAACCACTGGAGGAAATCACCTCCAACTGTAATCGCTCCAAATCACGAATCAGGAACTCATCACAAGTAAGCTGAATACCTGATAATCCAGAAGACTTTCTGCTCAGAGCATCCGCTACCACATTCGCCTTCCCAGGCTGATACTGAATAGTCAAATCGTAGTCTTTGATCAACTCGAGCCACCGTCTTTGTCTCAAATTCAGATCCTTCTGAGTAAAAATGTACTTCAGGCTCTTATGATCAGTAAAGATCTCACATCTGACGCCATACAGGTAATGACGCCAAATCTTCAAAGCAAAAACTACTGCAGCTAACTCCAAATCATGCGTCGGGTAATTCTTCTCATGTGGTTTTAACTGTCTCGAAGCATAAGCAATTACCTGACCATGCTGCATCAGGACACAACCGAGTCCTTTCAGTGAAGCATCACTGAACACCTGAAAACCTTCCGTACCTGACGGAAGTGCGAGTACTGGAGCTGAAGTCAAACAATCCTTCAATCGCTGAAAACTCGCCTCACACTCCGGTGTCCAAACAAAAGGAACTAACTTCTGTGTCAGTCTCGTCAGAGGCGTCGAAATCTGTGAAAATTCTTTCACAAATTTCCTATAATACCCGGCCATGCCCAAGAAACTACGTACCTCAAATACCGTAGTCGGCCTTGGCCAATCAGCAACTGCCTGAATCTTCTGGGGATCTACAGAAATGTCTTCTCCGCTAATCACATGTCCCAGAAAAGAAATGCTCTTCAGCCAGAATTCACACTTGGAGAACTTGGCATACAGCTGATGCCTCCTCAAAGTCTCCAACACAATCCTCAAATGTCTAGCATGTTCATCCTCAGATGCAGAATATACCAGAATATCGTCAATGAAGACGATCACAAACTGATCCAAATACTCCCTGAATACTCGATTCATCAGATCCATGAAAATAGCAGGCGCGTTGGTTACCCCAAAAGGCATAACCAAGAACTCGTAGTGCCCGTACCGAGTACTGAAAGCGGTCTTCACCATATCAGCTTCCTTTACTTTCACCTGATAATATCCGGATCTCAAATCAATCTTCGAAAATACCGAAGATCCGGAAAGCTGATCAAACAAGTCATCAATCCGAGACAAAGGATACTTGTTCTTGATCGTGACCTTGTTCAAATCTCTGTAATCAATACACATACGGAGTGTACCGTCCTTCTTCTTAACAAACAGAACAGGTGCTCCCCAGGGCGAAACACTAAGACGTACAAAACCTCTGTCAACCAACTCCTGAAGCTGAACTTTCAACTCAGAAAGTTTTTTCGGTGCCATCCTATACGGAGCTTTTGATATCGGAGCGGTACCCGGAAAAACATCGATAGAGAACTCCACATCTCTATCCGGAGGTAACCCAACCAACTCCTCAGAAAAACATCCACAAACTCCCGTACCACTGGGATCTCAGAAACAGAGCCAACCTCTAGGTTCAGATCCCGCACCGAAGCCAAAAATACTGGACATCCCTTCTTCCACATCCTGCTCACCTCCAACACAGAAACCAGACTGGAGAGAACACCTCGTAATCCCTGAAATACAACTCTCTCTCCAGCCACAAGCAAACTCACTTGCTTCTTCAGACAGTCTATCTGGGCTTCATACTGACTCAGCCAATCCATGCCCAGAATCACATCATACAAAGAAATCGGCAACCGAATCAAACTTGATTTTCACTTCTTGCCAGCAATTTCAATCTCACACAAACAAAACTGTCGAGCAATCAAAGGATTCCCAGCCGGTAAAATCACATACAAAGAAACCGGTAAAACCATCGAATCCAAATGTAAAATCTCAAAACAGTGCTCGGACAGAAAAGAATGACTCGCTCCAGAGTCAAACAAAACACGACAGGGCTGATCAGAAATGTAAATCGTACATGTCACCACATCGGGAGCATCTCGAGCCTCCTGCTGACTCAAGCTGTAAACTCGTGGCTGAACTGGGACAGGAGCTGAAGCAACAGAACTACTCTGCTCCCTCTGAATCGTAGGTGGTCTCCGTGGTGCAGAACTAGAACCATCACCTCTACCAGCAAATCCCTCAGGGCGTGGAGGAACAGTCCTCGGTCTTCCTGCTGCTGAACTAACAGGTCTGACGAAGCCCTCAGATCGCTGATCAAATCCCATCTGTGGACACTCTGCAATCCGATGTCCTGACTGACCACATCGAAAGCACAGACCAGCCATCCTGTAGCACTGGCCAAAGTGTCGTCGTCCACAGTTCTGGCACACAGGTGCCGAACTAACGGATCCAGAACTCGTCGTACTAGTAGCAGTACCAGACGACCCTCCGCTCCTTCTGGAATCTTCAGATCCAGAACCAGAAACAAATCTCCTCTTCCCAGAGGAACCACTGCCAGATGCCTCGCCTCCAAACCTCTTCCTACTCGTAGTCCACCGCTGCTGAGTAGCCATCAGGTCGTTCTCTATCAGACGAGCTCGCTCCACAAGCTCAGAGAAGTCGGTGATCCGGAACGGTATCAGGGGCTGCCTCAAGGTATCTCGCAATCCCCTCAGAAATCTGTAACACCTCTCAGCAGAAGTGCTCACCAGCTGCGGAGCGTACCTGGCTAATGCAGTAAACTCAGTCTCGTACTGCATCACCGTCTTGCTCCCCTGAACAAGCCTCAGAAAATTCTCCTGCATCTGCTGTCGTGCAGAAGGGAGAACAAACCAATCTCGGAATACCTCAGTGAACTCTTCCCAAGTGATCAAAGAGTTCAGTCTGCCCTGAAATCTGGCTGCCTGCTGGCCTTCCCACCAGTGCTCAGCCTCTCCGTCCAACAGAAAAACAGCTAACGGTACCTTCCTGTCTGACGGACACTGCATCCCGTCAAAAGTCTTCTCCAATCTCCTCAGCCACTCCTCGACTGCTCTGGGCTCAACAGCGCCCTCAAACCTCGGAGGTTTCAACCTCAAAAATAACTGCAAATGTCTATCCAGGTCATCAGATCTGACAGTAGAAGCTCTACTCTGAGTCTCGCTCATCATCTGAGCAACGAGTGAAGCAAACTGTGAAAGCGTATCAGCACCGACCACTGGAGCTGTACTCCCCACTGGTGCTGCCTGATCGGCACTCTGCCCATCTGTCATGTCTGGGTCTGGCTGATCCATACAGAAAAATCCAGAAAATCCGGAAAACTATCACAAAAACAACACAATAAAAAGCAGAACAAATCAAAACTACCCCCCAGACAGACTTACTGATCACTTCCTATAGCTCTGTTTCACAAAATTCCCAAATTCCAAAACCATTGCTCTGATACCAAAAAAGCTTGTCACGACCCGACCCGAAAAGAGACGGATCCCGTCCGCACCGGGCCGCGACGGAGAAGCAGACACTAACCAGGATCTAGCTTTGGAATTTGGTTCGGAACTGAATCTTCCAAATTATTCTAAACAACACAATAAAAACACAGAGCTACTAAAAACATCAAATGCAGCGGAACAAAACATCTATCTGATTTCATTTCCTCAAATAATCATCTACAAATACAGTACATGGCTTTTAGACAGAAAAAAAGACAACAGAAAAGCCATGACTGTACAAAAATCAAAAGTACAAAAGTACCTAAACGGATCAGACTCTGAACTAATCCTGGACTTCCTTCCCTTTTCCAGAACCTGAAAATCACCAGAAAGCAAGGGTGAGCTCAACAGCTCAGTAAAGCAACAAACCTCCAATCAAAATCCTCAGAATCGCAAAACTAAAACATTAGACAAATCCATACAGAAATCAGAACGGAATCGGACAGATATCAAATCAAACAGAACTGTACGGAAACAGAAGTCATATCAAATCAGAAACAGAACAGATCAGACATATCAGATCAACAGAATCAGAATCGTACAGATCATATCAGAACAGAACAAATCATATCAGAATCATATAGCAGATATCAGATATTTAATTAATAGCTAAATTCCCTGACACTGACTGAATCTCATAGGATCCAGGCCCCTTATGCCTCCCTTTGTGCTCACGGCACCAGAACAGATCAGATGTGCTTATAGCACCAGAATACATATATAGTGCATATAGCACCTAAACAGATTTTCCTCGGATCCGGAACAAAACAGATATCAGATTTCATATTGAGCTCATTTCAGATTTCCCAGTCACTAACTGAATCTCATAGGATACAGGCCCCTTATAACTCCCTTTATATAGCATATACAGATAGCATATCAATTCAGAGAAAATCCGGACAAATCAGAAATTACCCAAAAATCAGGCAGCACAACGGCAGTATACAGAATTTACACAATTTTCCTGAAAATCAAAATTCACCAAATTCGCACAGAATACAGATATCAACATTTCAGAACCTTTATTCTACGGCACAGATAATTTCCAATTTCACAGAAAAATCCAGTCGACTAAAAACACAGTCGAATCAAAAATACCCGGACAAAAATCTTCAAAATATAGTTAAAACGTGCACACCCGGCACGACAACGATATACAAAAAGTTACGCGGTAAAAACTGAACCGATCAAAATATACGGACGAAAATCGCTAACGGAAACAAAATCCGGACAGAAAATACCGCCAAACACGACGGTTCTGAAAATTGAGAAAGGTGGAATGTGCCTTACCTCGTGCACAGCAAATTCCTCAACAGTCTCTTCGAACGAAAACGGCTCCGCGTCTTCCCGAAATCAACTTTTCTAAATTTCTTTTTTTCTCTCTCCTCAGAACAGAAAATCAGATATTTTAAAAAATCTTTTCTCTCTCTTCAAAACGACTGATTTCCTTTAAGTAATACTCAGATCGGCCCGGCCGATCGCCACATCGTCCCGGGACGATCCGACCAAAAGGATCGTCCTGGAATCCTCCCAGGGCTGTTGTCTGGCCGATATTTTCTACAGTAACTATCGGCCTGGACGATGCCTACAGAAAATCACCTGGAGCAAAACTGGGCAAATTCTGGAGCTTCATTTCAACTGATCGTCCCAGGACGATCCCAGATCGTCCTGGACGATCCTGGAGCAGATCTTGATATTACAATGGAGGTGCCAACAGCCAAAGAAGTGAGAAAAACCCTAAGTCAATCAAACGAATGAAAGATCAAGAGGTGGAGATTTTGAAGGGAACAAAAAAAAAATGCCTCCCCTAGGGCCTATTCATATGAAGGAGTCAGATAAAGGGTATTTGTGGAGGCATGCATGGAAGGGTGTTGAATTTGAAAGGGAAATGGGTAATTATGACCAAAGGAGGGACGAATATGAAAGGGGAGGGGTTTGTTATGATCCAAGGGGTCATGAATTTGAAAGGAGAATGTGGGAAATTGATGAAAGGCTTGGGTATGAATGTAGAATGGATGATTGGGACACCGGGGGGACTACCCCTTTGGGGAATGAGAAATTATGAAGGGAAACAGAGGGAATGGAGGAAATTTGAGGGTAAGGAAGCTGAATATGCCTATTCTATAAGGAGAGGATGCTCATGGGTGGATCTACAAGGTGGAAAGGTAATTTACCGTCAACAGGTTAAAGAAGGGGGGAGAGGCTGACGACAGTCAGGATGTGCTTGGAAGGAAAAGCTTTAGCATGGTACCAGTGGAGGGATACGAGGAGACCGATACAGACCTGGAGGGAGTTTAAGGACTGCTTGTTGGAACGTTTTCAAACCAGCAAGGGAAGGGACTTCTATGAGCAGTTTTTCACCTTGATGCAGGAGGGGACAATGGTGGAGTACTGCGAGCAATTTGAGTACCTTACAAGCTGACTGGATAGAGTCCCAGAGACTGTCATGGAGAGGAACTTTATGAAGGGACTGAACCCCAAGATCCGCACGGCGGTTAGAGTAATGAGGCCTCGTGACTTGGGAGAGGCTATGGAGCTAGCTCAGTTGGTGGAGGATCAGAGGCATCTGGAGAGAGTAACGGCAGGCAGCAGCTCAAGAGGCTCGTACATGATGACCACCACCTTTTTGGCACCCAAGGAGCCAACACCGGATACTCGTCGAGAGACTTCAAAGGAAATAACTATAGGAGGAAGACGGAAGACCTAGGGACAACTTCAAGAAGCTCACAGAAACATAATTACAAAAGAAAAGAGCGAAGGGGCTCTGTCTTTTATGTGATGAGAGGTATACGTCGGGGCAAAGGTGTAAGTTCTTACTGTTTGTGATGAAGAGGGAATGGAGGAGGTTATCGTCTTTTCACCTTGCAGACAAGGTGAGTCTTTGGGAGGGGAGTATTATTAAACCTATCCATTAGATTAGTCCAGCTTGTCCCCACACGTAATAGAGGCGGGATTTCTCCGCCTCATGTACATGCCACTTAAGCCAACTAGTCCAAAAGAGTTGTTTAGGAAGGACTTTTGATGGAGTTAGGAGGGAAATTTGAATGTAGAGATTGTTTAGAGGTTTTCTTTTGGATTGTATGCATTAAATATTTTATTTTCCTAGGAGTTAGATCATCTTGAATTTGGTTGAAATTTGAGATCTCTTAGGTTTTGGGCTCTAGAGGCGTCTAGAGATTTGAGAGAACAGGATCTTCCACTCCAATTGAAGATGCACTTGTATCTTGCATTTTTTTTTATAAAAATTTCAATAAAAAGTGTTCTTGTGTGTTCTATTACTAGTTTTCTTGTTTTGGTTTTTTTGAAATTGCTGAAATCAGATTTCAGCCAAGGCTTTTCCTAAATTTCTGTAAGCACTTCCTATCAAAAAGCTTGATAGGAGAACCTAAAAAATATATCAATATTAGATACTTAGTCTAGCATTATCAAGTATTACCTCCTCTTCTCATGCTTGTGAAGTATAGATGTACATTACTAGCTCCTAGATCACTAATTCATGAGCTACAGACTATATAGCCAACTACTCTCATAACTTACACAAGCAACAAGAAAATAATCATAGTCAATGGATCTTTTATAACCACAGCCGCTGGAAGAGATATTTTCTCATAAACAAATCATTAAACTCCCAAATATTCTTCATATTTAAATTATTTACCAGCTTGCAATCCATTTAAAAGAAAACTAAAAATTTTAAATGCAATGTTGTATTTTATCCTTAATATAATGTCTTCCAAGGGCAAGACATAAAACGGATGAGTTGGCTTACTAAATAAAGGGATGACCTCTATCTTCAGTATTATTTCTCTTCAAAATCCTTAAATCTAATGAAGAAAAATATTTGGCTTCAACACCTACACTTTTACCATCCATCTTTTCTTACTCAAAATCAAACTTCCTCCATTACTCAAAAAATTAACATTGGAGAATTTCATTATAATGTTTGTGAGCAAGCAAAACACAAATATACTAATTTTTCAACTAATGATACAAGAATCCTTATTCATTTTTCTCTCATTCATAGTAACATCTTAAGAATTAAGATCATCCAATACACCTAAACATCTTTGAGGTTCAATACTTTGAGTCCTTTATCAAATATTGCACCTACGTGTCATATATCTTTTTATTAAAAGACAAAAATGTTGTAAGCACCAACTTCCACCATTTTCAACACGAGCAAAAATCAATTTTTTGTCAAAATTAAAAGAGTCAAATCAGACAATACTATAGTCACTTCCCTGAAAAGGAGTAATATAAATCACAAGCCCGCATACACCCCAATAAAAGGGAGTGTTTGAATGAAATAATACCCCACATGCTTGCTACTATGAGGGCTTTCCTTTTTTAGAAAAATACCTCAAAATAAATTGGGAGGAAGCAATTCTAATAGCTGCCCACATCTAAATCTGACTACAAAAGTTCTTTGGTTCAAGAGTTTTACGCAAGCCCTAAATAAATTGTTTCTCCATTTTAATATCTCAAATAAACTTATTCATAAAATATTTGGAAGTAGTGCATTTATTTATATACATTCCCAAAATAGAAGAAAACTTGATCTTCAAGCAATTAAATATCTTATTGGCTATTCTCATACATAAAAAAGAGGTACAAATGCTATGATCCCCTCCTGAGAAAGTTCTATGCATCCTTTGATGTCACTTTTAATGAAAAATATCACTATCTTACAACTAATTATCTAACTAGAAGAAATATCATTCATTAATGAATTTTCCCCTCTTATATAAGAAATTATATTAAAAATTTTTCAAGACACGTGTGTCCCATTTACTTTTAATATTCTTTAATTAGACAGGTTTTAGGTATGTCTTATATGTATGAGAGGCGTGTCGGACCCGTATTGTGTCCAATACGTGTCAGAAACTACATACCTCACTGAGGAGTGTCAGTACATCATAGTTTTGAAATAAATGAGCCGAGCTTGAATTAGTTATAAGTTGAGCTCGTCTCGACTCATTTACACTCCTACCTAATAGCATCTGCATTGTTGGTGTGGTGAGTCAATTCATGCATAATCCTACAAAATCACATCATAGGGTAATATATAAAATTCCATAATATTTTAAAGAACCATGAGCAAAGGAACTATATTCAAAAAAGGAGGAGATTTGACTCTTAAAAGCAATCAAAGATGTAGGATATGCCAATTTTATGGCTGACGGAAGGTTAACTTCAAGATATTGCAAATTCATAGGAGACAATCTCATGAATTGGATAAGTAAAAAAAATAAAATATGGTAGCAAGATCTAGCATAAAAGTCAAATCCAAATTTATAGCACTAGGAATATTCAAATTATTATGGCTAAAAAGTAACCTAGAATATTCGAAAAATGAATGAAAAAGTCCTATAAAGCTCTATTGTGATAATAAGTTAACCATCAATAACATGTAACATGAAATTGATTGATACTTTTTTAAAAAGAAGCTTGACTATTGTCGAATCTATACTCCGTTCATAATCATATGTGAATAAATTGATATCATTTTTACCAAAAGATTATCAGGGGAGTCTTTCAGAAATTGTTAGACAAACTTGGAATGAATGACATGCATTCAATTACTGGAGGGGAGCGTGAAACCATTACATAATTTCTACTAGTTGAAACCCAAGCTAACCAAAACTTTAGCCCGCTTTCCATCCTCTTCTAGTGGTCCGTGAGATTCCTAATACTTACTCATCAATATATGGACTATTGTATTTATTTTGTAACTATTCCATTCCCTGGTTTAATATTTCTCTTATCATATGCTTCCCTAGAATTAAATAAATTTTGTAACTATTGTATTTATTTTGTCACTGACAATACTAGGATAAGAAAAATAACAATTTGTATTTAACCCGAATGCTACCCCAATTTCAGTCAAAAGTTTCAATTTTTAACATCTCTGTTCCTTCGCTGCTAGTTCCTGCATGTAGGGGCCTAAGATAAGACTGGGTTATTTAATGACTTCTGCACTGCATATAACAAAACAGCCATCTAGGAAATTGATCTAAGATATTTACTTCAACGAGCTGAACACAACAGTTTTTTTTTTTTTTCCATATGGCCAACTAAAATAACACCTCGCATGGTTGCACCAAGTTTCTCCTAACTTTAATCGATATTCACACGATGTCACACTTGTTGTTCCATGATAGTGCGCAAGTTGAATGAATACTGTGTTAAGAAAACGACTTCCAGAGAACACTTCAACGACTATTTTCCACTTTGCATTATTTAGGTACTGCCAAAAAAAAATGTTAATTGAAGAATTACCTTAGAACCTGAAGCATTTACACGGTTTACTCATCAGCTAGAGCAATTGTAGGGTTCGTCTCTAACCTCACACAGAGATACAAACATCAATGATATGATAAACAGGAACATGCGTACATCACAAGATATAGACGTAAGATAGCCGAGTGTCAAAGGGGTATGCCTCAACAACATAATTAATTTTAAGCAAATGATCATAACTTAAGGGAAAATTCTATAAGATGATGGTGAGACCTGCAATGCTTTATGGTGCCGAATGTTGGTCATTAAAAGAGAAGCATAATACTGTAATACCCAAAATTTACAGGTAATAAAAATTTAATACTCAATTCTTATAAAGTTAAATAAGCTTAATTAATCTCTTAAGTTATAATAAACTTTTAATTAAATTAAAAATTATTTAACAGTCAATTACGGTTAACTGAATTTAGTTAAACTAGTGAATTACTGTTAAGTACACTATTAAGTGAATTTAGTATTCTTAATAAGTAAACTATTAAATGAAACTGATTATTCAGTTATGCCTGAAGAGATGTTCCAATTGGACGTGAAGGAATAATAGCAGTTGTGGGCCTCATATCCATTTATTTCCCATTTCTTCTTAAGGCAAACAAGGCTGATGGACGGATGATGGACGGATAAGTATTGGAGTCTGTAACAGTGTGAAGAAATCCTCTTATTATTTGGTTTGATTTCACAGCACAGTAAATATCAAGAATTCTCTGTTTGGAATAGAATTCCCGCAAGCCTTTTTCTCTGTTTGGAATTCAGAAACCTGAGAAGTTCCACAAGCAAATTCTGGAGGAAGAATTCAGCTCAGTGCAAACGGTGGAAATTATGCTTTCAGCGACACAGTGCATACAATGCACTATTATGGAATTCAGCAAGATTCCTATAGAGAAGTTTGCTGACGTGACGGGGAAGTTCAGCATAGTGCAGTAAGGATTTGGCAATGCAGTTTGAGATAAGTGTGCAAACAAATTAAGGAATCAATGAAGAAAGATTTAGAGAGAAAGTTTAAATGAGGATTCCTTGGATCTATGCAAAGAGAAAGCTTCGAAGTTACTTATAATCGTAGAAGAAGGCGTAGTTGGGAATTGGAGGAGTATTGTGGGTTGTTACAAATACTAAGTTAAGTGTTGTAGAGATGAGGATGCTCAGGTAGATGAGTGGCTTTACCCTTAGAGATAGGATACGAAATGAGCATATACGTGAAAAGGTTGGAGTAGCACCAGTGGAAGATAAGATTAGAGAGAGTCGCCTTAGATGGTTTGGTCACATAAAACAGCGGCCTTCCGATGACCCAGTTAGGAAAGTAGAGGTATTATATTTGACTTATGTTAAGAAAGGTTGAGGTTGACCTAAAAAGACTTGGTTAGAAAATATTATAAATGAGCTTTCTTTACTAGATTTAAACGAGAATTTGACTTTTAATAGGACAATGGAGGAAAAGGATTCATGTAGCCGACTCCACATAGTAGGGCAAAGACTTGATGTTGTTGTTCTTGTTTTTTATCATAACTTTAAATGCAAAGAGGAAGACAAGCATGCTTACTCAACAGACAAGCTGAAGAAAATACCTCTAACGTCATGTTACATGTTTTAAGTTTAGATTCTCACGTCTCTTCTGATATAAATAAACGTAAAAATATTGTATAAGACTGTTAACGTCCGTAAGGGTAAAAAATGAGTACATCACTCAATCCAAAAGCTGCTTACCAGTCACTACTGCACTATGACGACCTCCACATGCAATAGCCTTCACACAGCTTCCAATAACCTTGTAAGCATGCCCTTCCGAACTTGTATTTCCTTTACTGGAAGCTGATGCTCTATCTTTAACATAAGAAGCTGATTCAATGCATGGTACAAGATGGGGGGAAGAAACCATGCGTGTTCGAGAACCCAAACCCAGTTGGCCTTCACCGCCATATCCCCAACCCCACACCTGACCAACATCTGAAGCCTTGAAAAAACAAATCCATTACCATATTTTGCTTACTATATGAGTCGACTCCATCTAACCCCTCAAAAAACATGAAACACAATAAAGGGATGATGAAATAAACCATCGATAAAAAAAAGTAGAATCACCTGACAATGCAAGCGTATGTCGACCACCAGCAGATACTGCTGTAATCTTCACTCCCACGCCAAGTGTTACAAGACAGGGAAGTGCTGAAAGAGTTTCATCACTTGGTGATGAGCTCTCAGGACCTTGTTTAGCTGAAGATAACCTTCTGCGTTTTGCAGTATCCTCACTGCCTTTGCCATCATAATTAACTATTGTTCCACTAATTGATCTGGAGCCGTGTAATGTGGAGCTCACTGTAAATGAGTTAATCCACATTAACATATTCGTACAATCCCTCTTTGTTTTATAAATTGTAAGAAGATAATTGTTAACACCACCTTGCTCATTCGGAAAAGCACTTTGTCTTTCATCCTTCTCTAAACTTCCTATAGCAGGTTGTTCTCCAATCACCTTCCCAGTTGGAACGCACTCTTTCCAGCCCCATGTGTACACCTCCCCACATGCTTATGCATAAGAACTTTGATAAATTAAATCTTTTCCGGGTTATATTTAAAAGCATTTATACAAAATCTAAACAAAATTGTTACCACACCTCCTTACATGATCCTATTCGAATAACAGGTAAAATTTGAGCACTCCAATTAAATATTGAATCTTGAATTTACAGTAAGTAGAAAAAAAAAACCTGTAATTGCAACACAGTGAGCCCATCCTGCAGCTGCTTTCACTATCTCTGCTTCAGCAGGAAGAGGAAATGCCTCTGGAATTTCCTGTATAAAGTTCCAACGCTAGAATTCAAAGGGTACAGCATTAAAATAAGTGCAGCAGTAAGCATAATCATGTGGTCCCAATAATTAGTACCTCGTGCTTTCCAGACGTAAGGTAACTCTGGCCCATATCATCCGTAGATCCCCATGTGATGAGCTTGCCCGATTCTGATAACCTCAAACAAAAAAATAGCAATTATGAGACCTTTTTATTTCGTGGAACATAGATGAGTTACCTCTAAGAGATTAAAAACAAAGAACTTTGTGTTATATCTAAATTTGTCCGTAGATAATATCAAAATCTTACAACAAAATTGGCTAAAAAATAAAAAATATAGAGAAAGAAGCCATGAAATTTCACTATATCTTAAGAAAAAAAAAGTACAATCTTGAGGAAGTGATTCGGATGTGTCATGGGCTTGCCCTCTGATCCCCTATTTATAGGTGTGGGTCGAGGCTCAAATCTATATATATTACATTTAAGTAAATGAGTAAATTATATGGCAATGCCTAATGAAGACTCGCTATAGAATGATTATTTGGTAGTTGTAGTTATTTGATTTTTTTGAATGATCATGGTGATTTCCAAATAAGGGATAGATTCATGTGAATTTGCAGCCCAACTTCACTTGGGTTGGTTGAGTAAAGGCGAATAGGTATGTTGACCGACATTGGACAAATTTGCCAAGTCATGCCTAAGATGACTTATATGATACACCTTGGAAATAAAAACAGCAAACAACAAATAGGAAAATTGCAATAAAATCAAAGCAATGGTTGATTTTGTATTAATACTTAATAAGAAACAACAAGATACAGATGATCTACAATTTGAGAGGTAGATCAGCTCTCCCAAACAACCTAGACGCCGCTACAAAGCCTCCAAGAAAAACTACCGCATAAAATCCAACAAAACATAAACATAAACCCTAGACAACTCCCCCTTAAATAGCCATAATACATAAGAAACGTATTTAAAAGCTTCCTAAACTCCCTAATTAAATCATTCCTAACATATAATAAACCCAATTAGGAAGCTTTCCTAAATAATCCAAACAATTTAGGAAATTTTCCTTACATATCTCTCTCCTATTTGAATTCAAATCTCACATTAATTCATTCCTTAATATTTTTCCTTACATGCAGAATTGTAAGTTTGATGAGCCCCACAGGCCACGCCGGGGGGTGGGCGTGTAGGCTGAGCCATTCCCCTCTCATATTAGTATATTGGGTGAACTAGGAAAGCTGTTGTCATAATTGATTGAAAATATTTGACCAACTTGAACTCAACGATGAGTTTCTAACAACTTTAACAAGTTAATTTTTATAAGATGGGCAACTAGCGATGAACCCAGTCTATTGAAATGGGTCAACTTGCTTTGATCTTTATTGAGTTGGGCCAACTTGAATTGAACCCTCCCTAGGTGATATATAAGTGTGTATTTACTTTCACTTATCTCTTTGAAGTATCACAAAACAACAAGTGAAAAAAATATTCATTCATGATGTGCAGACACTATGTTTGTGATAAGTTATGCCTATTTAACTTCTCCATATACATCAGTATCAAGAGATGCTTCTAAGTATTTCATAATCTTCTTTCAAAATATTTTGCAAGACCTGCTCTCATTTTCTAAAGATATGGATCAAACCAGGAATTTCTCTAGCAAGGAAGTTTCTATGAAGCTGCAAAGAATATGAAAAAAGCAAGAGAGTAACAAGGATCTGGATGAATATTTTTTCTCCTCTGAAAACAAAAAGAAGAGAACATTAAGGAAACTAACACGTGCAAGAAGGAAGAAGAACATGCAAGTTAACCACTTCAAGTGATCTCCTATGAACTACAATCCCTAGAAAAGATACTAGTGATGATTCTTCTTTGTTGAATTCATCATGGATGGAAACAATAAATGATTCATATCATGAGTATTCAACAAATTTTATGTTGGATGTCGACTACCTAACACAACCATCCACTTTTCTCATCCAAGACTTGGGGATAAACAATGGCAGTGTTGTTTTGTGATAAAAAAACAACTTTTGACCTTATCATGGATGGAAACAACAACAACAAAAATTTAATGACCCTATCATTGAGCTTGGCCAACTAAAAATTTTTGCAACAAAGAAAAAATTTAATGACCTTATCATTATGCCTTATTAGCTACCAAATTTTGAAGCTAAGCAAGCCATTGACTCCCCTAATTATCCAACTATAGGAGGTGACAAGTATGTTGAAGTGACCATTTTTGGAGATAAAGAGAGATGAAAGTTGGACTAGAGATTCAAGTTGAGAGAATCAAGTAGAGATGTCGGCTTAAGTCGCCAAGCATGGAGCCATTAGCTCCATCAATGAAGGATTTTCAATCCTTGAAGGAAATCGTAC
This sequence comes from Dendrobium huoshanense, assembly GCA_016618105.1. Lineage (NCBI taxonomy): Eukaryota > Viridiplantae > Streptophyta > Magnoliopsida > Asparagales > Orchidaceae > Dendrobium > Dendrobium huoshanense. Next base: position 24,605,379 of record CM028348.1, read on the forward strand.
TCTCCCTTCAAGATGAATAGGAGATTGAAAAGTCAAAGACTGTTGAGAGAATAACCAAGCTCCAACTTTTTGGTGAAGCCAAAAAAATTCACTTGAGTTATTTGATGGAAAGATTTATTATTCATTCTAGCCTCCTTAAAGTGCAATGACATTAGGTGAGCATTAAGCAATTTGAAGAATGAAGTTATTCTTTTAAAGGGAAATACTTCTTCTAAAATAAGCCAATTCACTAGCGGCGTCTTGTTCGTATTAGTTCACTTTGATTCATAATAGATCAATTTCAAAAGATGATATTTTTATCCCATTGTTCAAGCATTGTTGGGAGGAGCCATGCTATCACTTGTTGTCAAGTTTGAGAACATGTCATCTATAAGTCATCCTCCTACAAGCTAATTATTTTAAAGAACTTTTATAGGGATGTGTGTCTGTTATTTCTCTACGTAAGTCCCTTTATGAAGTAATGAAGAAATCTACATTGCAAATTTTGCATAAAAAATTTATCTTTTTGAAATGAATACTATCATTGATTTGATCTTTAGCAATTTGATTTGGATAATCTCTTGATTTGCTCGAATTGATGTCACTTTAGATCTCCAGGTACTCGAGCACAGATTTCTTAATATAGTCATAGAAATTTTATATTAAATTTTACATTGAGACGCTCTAGATTCTGTGATCCCTTCTATAAATATAACTTTGAAAGATTAGTTGTAACTTTGTATTCTCTCATTTTAATCACTCCACACCAGGTTCCCTATACTTTAAATTGACTTCTTTAAAATGGTTAGGACGTTTTTTAGTTGCCCAGAAAACTTGGTTAAGATGGAATAGTAGCTCCCATCGTTAGTGATTGAGTATAGCTTTTAAATCATTGCTTTGCGAGTTTAAGTCCAGTGGGAAATTCATAGTTCGAGCCCTTGAAGTCAACAAGTTCCCAAAATCGCTTAAAGATGACAAACTGTGCTTAAATCAGGACCAATTTTTTCTTCCCCTGTAGCACCTACTCTTCTCAAAGATGTTTAAGATCTTAGAGCGCTATTGCAGCATACAAGCTCAAGTGATGCTAAACTCTATTGCATGTATGATTACTTTCAATGTTTAGAGAGTGCAGTAGAGTTTAAAATTTTTTCAAGTTGTGCTTATAGTAAGCGCCTTCAAGAATGGCACTTTCTTTTTTATCATCTAAGTATATTAAAATACTAGGCTTAGAAAATAAGATTAAAGATTAGAAGAGAAAATTCATCTTTGTTAAGTCAGCCAAGGGATGGCTGATTAAAAGTACGTCAAGTATGATATCAGGTGCCATCTTGATGATGCCACATCTTTGTGAGAAAGGTGCCTAACTTTATATGGATTTCCAAGAGTCAACTTGCGTACATGTGGAACAACCCCAAGTCTTCTATCAATGTTGCTATTCTTTTCTAACAACTATCCAGGTCAAGTCTCCAAGCAAGTTCTCTCTTATTTATTAGAATACTCTTTCTTTTTGTAAGGCTTCATTTTGTTTAGTTAATCTTTATTTCTTCATTTTATAGTGCCCTAATATATGTGGCAAGATCCCTTCTTTTTTTAACTTGGATCATATAGCGAAGGTTTCTTGCAAAGTCCTTGAAGATAGTCAATTCCCTAGCTTCTTTCAAAGAAGAAGTAGTTCTACTTGATGAAAAAGAGGCCGACAATAGTGCAGGTAGGCCAAGTTCGCACCAAGATCTTTCTGCTAAAGGAGCTTCCTTTTCTTCTCCAATCCCTGTTGTGCACTTACATATCCCTGTCAACTTCAATTTGATTGGGTATTTAAAAGTCCATCTAAAAGAGCCTAAGTATGAATAACTAGAGCGACTATAAGATCCAATTTTTAAAATTCTAACATGTCTTGTTGAAATCAAATAATAAATTTTCTTAAGAACTTACCATGCTCCTGCCTCATCTTCAATAATGCTTGAGAGATTTTATGATACTTGTAGCACTCACAAATTGTGTAACAATCTGGTTCTTGAATTCAACAAAAGAAGTAATAACTTCCTAAGAAAGGCAGTAGAAACAACTTGATGTGGAGCATCATTAGAACGAGGAGTTGTGGTGTACTACTGTACTGGACCGCAAGCTATGTGCACATGCTCTGTTTGGGTCAAGGTTCTGAAAACCGGACCGGACAACGAATCGGTAGAGAGAGCAGTTCACACCGGTTGAACCAGAGTCGAATCGGATGACGTAATAAATAAAATTTAAATAACATAAAAAATCATATAATAATATAACTTTTTTATTAAAAAATAAATTGAATTCACACAGTACTAATATTTTATATAATTTTAAATTTAAACATATTCCATCTTTAAATTTAATTTAAATTTAACAAAAAATTAACTTACAAATGAATTAATAAGTTTAATATAAATAATTTTTAATTTATGTTATATATTTATAAATAATTTATATTTATAATTTATATATTAGATTCATATTAATATTTTACATTTATAAATTATTGTGGTTAAATTAAATCATTTATTATAAATAATAAATAAATAAATTAATATTTATAGTACATAAAAAAAATAAATGAAGAATATAACTTATTTAATATTATTAATTAAAAATAAATATTATTTCATCATAAAAAGATTCTTTAAAAAATATATTTTAAAATAAAGAGTGTATGTTGTAAACTTAAAAGTTAAGAACAAAGACATGAAAGCTTTAGTTTTTTTATTCCCACATCACTTGGGAGACTCTCTCTTGATAATGCTTTTACTTTATATTGGCTTTTGAGCTTGAAAGATGTAGTACATCATGTAAAGAGATGAAACTTCATGAAATGCTTGTTTGGAAATTTTTAATTTAAAAATAAGCATTTCAAATTTAAAATTAAATTACAAATATTTTTTAATATTTAAAAATAAGTTACTTAAAATTTAAATATTAAAAAATGCAAAAGTTGAACCGGTCGGTTCAAGAGAACTGTGACCGATTCACCGGTTGAACTGGCGGTTCTTGACAAAACCTGCCAGTTTGAAGCTAAGCCAGTTCTCAGGTTGAACCGAACCGGCCTTCAGTCCGGTTCACAGTTGAACCTGTTGGACCGGCCGGTCCGATCCGATTTTTAAAGCATTGGTTTGGGTTCCACTTTCTTTTATTCCCCTTTTAGTTTGTTAGTACTTGAGTTCGTTTCTTCCTTTTAGTCTTTTTTTAAGTATAGTTATTACAGTAATTAGTTATGCCAATAGGCTTTACCTTTTAGCAATTACATATAGGAATGAAGGAAGGAAGAAAGAGAAGCAATTTTGATAGTTTATAAAAATACATAGAAGTTTTCTCTTCACTGTTCCATTGAAGTTCTTCTTGCTTGCTCGTGCTAATCTCTCACAAAATACTACATCAAAATTTGGTATCAGAGCTGTTCCGAAAGATGTGGAAGCTTTACTACATCAATTCTCAAATTTGGGAGCTGATAAATTGCCTAACAAACTACCGTCGATCCGAACTATTCAGCATCAAATTGACTTGGTGCCTAGGGCAACACTGCCTAACCTGTCGCATTATAGATTGAGCCCGACTGAACATCAAATTTTGTAGCAAATAGTGGATGAGTTGTTAGAAAAACAACTGATACAACATAGTTTAACCTGTGTGCCATTCCAACTTTATTGGTGCTGAAGAAAGACGGCAGTAGGAAAATGTGTGTAGATAGCAGAGCAATCAACAAAATAATTGTTAAGTTCAGGTTCCCGATGCCACATTTTGAAGAGATGTTGGAAAAATTAGCGGACTCACTAGGGATGCAAGCGAACCAAACATTCGACGAGCTACTCATTGTTCGGTTCGATTAAAGCTTGTTTGTGATCGTTTAACTAACTAAACAAACAAACTTGAACAACATTTTTAATACTCGATCCTCAAATGTACAAGCTTAAACACTAATGTGTTCGGTTCATTTATGTTCACGAACAATATCATTTGAAGCTCGTGAACATGCTCGACATTAAGCTCAACAAAAACTCGATTCGTTTTCGATTCAAAACTCATGAATAAGCTCGCTAAAAACTCAATTAATTTTTAATTATAAAATTGATAAATATACATAATATAAATATTTTAATTTATTATAACATAATAATATAATTATTTTTATTCATTAAATTTTAAAGAAATTAAATATTTATAATATATGTTGTAGTTTTAATTTTCTTACAATTGATAATTTATTATATTACATCATTAGATCTTGCTCATTTGATAGCTCAAGAATACTCTTTAGATTTGTTCATGAACATACTTATTTGATCGTTTAAAAAAATTTGCTAAATATGTTCACGAACAGAGCTCGTTAAAGCTCGATAAGCACTAAACGAATCGAACATGAACCAAACATGAACACCATTAATTTAAACGAACCAAACATGAACACAAACAATAAAGCTCTAATCAAACACGAACCGAACTTGAACAAGTTAATAATAAACAAACTCAAACATGAACACTCACATACTCGACTCGGCTCGATTCGTTTGCAACCCTAGGACTCACAAATATTCTCTAAGTTGGATTTACGGAGCGGCTATCATCAAATTAGGATTCGGCAAGGCGATGAATGGAAGATGACATTTAAAACACGAGGACTCTACGAATGGAAGGTTATGCCATTCGGTCTTTGTAATGCACCTGCAACCTTCATGAGGCTTACGAATGAGGTCTTGAAGTCATTCCTAAATAAATGTTGTGTGGCCTACTTCGACAACGTTCTAGTCTTTAGTAGCAGCTTGGAAGACCATTTACAGCATTTGAAGGCCATCTTTGAAGTCTTAAGGAAGAATAAATTATATTTAAATATTCCCAAGTGTGAGTTTGCAACACAAGAAATGTTGTTTTTGGGGTTCAGGATCTCGGCTGAAGGAATATTCACAGATCCAAGAAAAGTGGCGGCAATAATTGATTGGCCAACTCCAAAAACTTTCTCCGATATAAGGAGTTTTCTTGGCTTGGTTAATTTCTACAGGAGGTTCATCAAAGGGTTCAGCATTATTTTAGCTCCGATCACTGATATTTTTAAGCTTAAGCAATTCAAGTGGAAGGATGAGCATCATAAAAGTTTTGAAACTATTAAGAGCGCATTATCTACAGCACCAGTCCTCATTCTGCCCAACTTTGACAAGCCATTCTCGATTGAAACGGATGCATCCATGGTGGGAATTGGGGCTGTTTTAGCACAAGATAACGGGCCCATAGAATTTTTCAGAGAAAAATTATGCCCCTCAAGACAATGATGGTCAGTTTACGAACAAGAACTGTATGCAGTCGTAAGAGCATTAAAGCAATGAGAACATTATTTATTACATCAAGACTTTGTCTTATGTAGTGATCACAAGGCATTACAATACATAAATTCCCAGAAAAACATTAATCGAATGCATGCGAAGTGGATCCTTTTCTTGCAGAAATTCACATTTGTGCTGAAGCACAAAAGCGGGGCCCAAAATCGAGTGGCAGATGCTTTAAGCCGCCGATCGGATTTGATTACACGGTTGCAAATAGAGTTTGTGGGATTAGATAGCCTTTTGTGACTTATATTCCGCAAACAAGGACTTTACCAAAGTCTGGCTTAGTTGTGTTAACAAAGAGCCGATAGAAGAGTATTCTATAAGGCATGGTTTTTTATTTAAAGACAATTTTCTCTGCATCCCCAATTCGTTTTGGCGTCAACTACTCATACAGGAAGTACATAGCGGAGGCCTAGCTGATCAGGTTGGGCATGACAACAAGTTGGTGCAAATGCAAGCAAAGTTCTATTGGCCACATTTGAGGAGAGACGTTGCTAGATATGTAGAGAGATGCTCTTTATGCCAGACCAACAAGGGAGGGGGACAAAACACTGGCTTGTATCAATCGTTACCTGTACCAGATACAATTTGGGAAGATCTAAGCCTAGACTTTGTACTTGGGTTGCCGCGTACAAAACGTGGAAATGATTCCATAATGGTAGTTGTGGATTGATTTTCAAAGATGGCGCATTTTGTAGCGTGCAAGAAGACTTTTGATGTGTTTAACATTGCTAAACTCTTCTTCCGTGAGATTGTTAGGCTACATGGAGTGCCAAGGAGCCTTACATCAGACAGAGATGTGAAGTTTCTAAGCCACTTCTGGCGGAAATTGTGGAAGAGGCTAAGTACACAACTTCAACTGAGTTATGCTTATCACCCGCAAACAGACGGGCAGACCGAAGTAGTGAATCAAACACTGGGAAATTTACTCTTCTGCTTAGTGCAAGAACAACCGAAAGTTTGGGATGAAGTTCTCGGCCAAGCTGAATTTGCCTTCAACTCACTGCCAAATCGATCACGGGTATGTGTCTATTTAGCATTGTATATACAAAAATGCCCAACACTTGTGTTGATGTTGCTGTAACTCCGAAATGTAAGAGCAAAGCCGCTTCAGAATGGGTTGATCAATTTGTTGAGATGTTATCCAAAGTTCGTCTTAAGCTGCAAAACTCTAATGATAAATATAAGGCGGACGCTGATGCTCACAGGAGGAAGAAAATATTTAAACCATGAGATCTCATTTGGGTTCGAATGAGAAAGGAAAGATTTCTTGTAGGGACCTACTCAAAGCTAAGCAAGAGGAAATTTGGCCCATTCTCGGTAGTTAGGTGTATAAATGATAATGCATATGTTGTTCAAACTCCCAAATGAATTTAACACTTCCAGTACATTTAATGTGGCCGAAGACTTATATACTTGTCATCCTCCAGATGATAGTTCAGTTGCTGTTGAAAACCAAGTTGCAATTGCAACTCTTTTTTTGCAAGGGGCGTATGATGCGGAGCATCTTTAGGAGGAGCTTGGGTGTACTGGACAGCAAGGTATGTGCACATGCTCTGTTTGGGTTCCACTTTCTTTTATTCCCCTTTTAGTTTGTTAGTACTTGAATTCGTTTCTTCCTTTTAGTCTTTTTTAAGTATAGTTATTACAGTAATTAGTTATGCCAATAGGCTTTACCTTTTAGCCATTACATATAGGAATGAAGGAAGAAAGAGAAGCAGTTTTGATAGTTTATAAAAATATAGAGAAGTTTGCTCTTCACTGTTCCATTGAAGTTCTTCTTGCTTACTTGTGCTAATCTCTCACAGGATACTATATCACAACTAAATGGCAATTCCTTGAAGGTTGTAAAGAATAATCAACACATTATGGCATCATTTATATTCAATAATGAGGAGGTTGAATCAGAGTAGACGACATGTTTAACCATATATGTCCTTCCTCTGCATAAATGCAAGCATGGAAACTTGAACTTTGTTGGGGTTGTGCCTCTAGAAATTTTTCTAGAGAAAGTGTGTATCAATTATGGCCAACGCTTCTCGAACCTTCGAGGTGGGGTGGTTTCAGTCTCACCAGTGGCAGAAACTGAAGTCAATGGATGTAGACTTGATTGTTCCTAACAAACGGGAGAGTTCAAAGATCCACCATCCTAAAAAATTTTCACTTATAAAGTGCTTCTAGGAAACACACCAAAACTCCATGGATTATTCTAGTGAGCCTCTCCAACACCTGACCAATTTGTCTACTAATGACAAAGTCTATGTCTTTGATTTTGATTGATCTCTCCAATCTTGTTGTGTTATATTTTATAACTTCAATACCTAGCTTTAGCCTTTGGCATCATACTCGGCGCACCTTAAATGACGTTGGATCCAAATTTCTTTGTGGATAACACCAAAATATTATTGTCAATATTGGTTAAGAAACAATAAATAAGTATAGAAGAAGTTCTGACATTTCACTATCGTCAAAAAAGTACAACACTTGAGCACTTGATCCAAATGTGTCTTGGGCTTGTCCTTTAACCCTTATTTATAAGTGGAGGTGGAGGCTCATACTATACACATTTAAGGAATAATACACATTTAAGGAATACTTACTTTAAAATAAATATTTGTCAGTTCTGATTGTTTGATTATATTGAAAACACATTAATTTTTAAATAAAAAACGAGTTAGTGTTAAGTCGCCAGCCGACTTTAGAAGGGTAGACCGAGTACAGGAGAGTAGGTGTATTCATTGGCTTTTGGTAGATGGCCCTGAGGTCCGCTATGTTAGGCCACCTGGGCCGAGTTTCTGTGATGATTGATTGAAAATCTTTGACCGAATTGAACTCAACAACGAATACCTGGAGACTTCAACGAGTTAATTTTTGTGGCATGGGCGACTAGTCTTTAACCCTGTATGTTGATATGGATCTACTTGCATTGATCTTTACTGAGCCTGACCGACTTGTCTTGACACCGCCCTGGATGATATTTGGGTGTACATCATGTCTGCACCGAGTTAAGTTCCTCGCAATAAACTGCTAATGAATAGGTCAAATATTGTCCACTACCCCCAAAAAAAAAACATCTGACCTAAAACAAAGCCCGGAAATTGCAGATCAAATTTAACAGAAAAGCCATGAAATCACCAGGAAAAACAAAAATTCATGAGATCAAATATTCAAATCGAATAGATTTTTCAAATAACCACAATAAGTAGATAAAGTCGAAGTTGAGAGAAACGGACCATTGCAGCTGCGCAGGTAGACTAAAAGTGAAAGCAAACATGTATGAAAGATTGAGAGAAAAAGAAGGATTCGATAAGACACCTGAAATGGCCATAGCGAAGCCGCATCCACCCCCGGAGACGTCCCTCCAAGCTTCGCCGGTGGCAGATTCTGGCCGGCGAACGGGAACTGGATGCAGTAGCGGCGATCTATCCGGAGAGACTCCAGGAAGATAGCCCCACATCAGTACCACCTCTTTTTCCTTCTCTTTCTCCTCCATCTCCTCTGCTCCCCCGCTACCATTCATTCTCCACCTCCCTTCTCTTATTAACAACGTATCCACCACTTCTCCAAGAAGAAAAGGTCTGTCTTCTCCTTTCTTTCTTAGCTTGTCGAACTTGGTTCGCCTCAGCACGAGCTCCCGCTTATGGTAGAGAAAGACAATACGAGAAAGCGAAATCAAGCAAAAATCAAAAATAAAAGAGCAGCCGACGAGCCCTAATTCGTTCGAATCATTTGCTTGGAGAACGTAAGAGCCACGTAGGATATCAGTCTGGTGGTCCCGTACACGTGGCGGGACATCGACCTGTCAAATCTTGCGGCATTCCTAGCCAGGAGTTCCCCAGAAGCTTCTCGAAGTGTTACCACACCGCAATGGAACGGGCGTGGCTATTCATACTTTTACCACGATGGGCGTCCACCTGGCAACCGCCGACGACTTTTGTCTGCTGGTGTTCCTTGCAAGTTTTAGGTATTTTTAAAATTTTTTCTCCTTCCTCCCTTCTAGAGGTTATTTTTCCCTTTTTTATTTTTCTTTATCTTGTTCAATTATTAGATTACTCGACTGATTTTCCTCCGCTTAAGTATATGTCCCTTCTAGGTATCTCATCCAAAAAGATTTATTGTGTCTAAAAAATTAGTTGGGGCATATGACTTCTCATCAAACTCATTCCAAAGAATTTTCTATTTCTTTTGTTCCTCATGTAAGTAATCTTGTTCTCTTTTTTTTTTTTTGAAGAAGAAGAAGATGTTTCATATGCTTCTAAGGTCTGGGGGTTAGTAAGAGACATTTCTATGAGGCATTGAGATCAGACATGTTAAAGATATGAAAGTTCAAAGGTACACTTATTTTTTAGCAAAAAAAAAATTAATCAAGTTAGCATTAATGTCTCACCAAAAATTATCTTGATTGGCCACAAATCTTGAGACATATTTGAATTAGAAACTTTCAAATTAAATTCATGATCTTTTTTTTTGTGCTAAATCGAGTTGTAAATTCATGATCATTTGAACTCTAATTTCAACAAATTTATAATCAAATTGAACGCCTCGACAAGATAAATTTAATGACATCAAAAATGGTCTAACTTAAGCCCAAATAAAGGTTCTGAATCGTTATTAAAAACATCAGGGCATAATTGGATGATCATGTTATCTTCAAATTCGGTATGCTTTTACTTGAATCAAGCGCTCAACAAGACAAATATAATAGATCCAAAATTGCTTGATTCTAACATCATGTCAGTGCTTAAATGCTAAATAAATGTTCTAAAATTGGGGGAATCAATATAAGTCATTCGATTGAGTTCCCAGGACTTTCTCCATATTTACAAAGCATGCTACTCCAAAAAATCTATAAATAAGCCCGCAATCTCTACATGAGGGGAGCTTGGGCTAGTGATTCAAGAGAATTTTGAGGCTTAAGGAATTCCATAACTTCTCCCTTAGCATCGCCATCAACTAAACCCTCGCCAGCCAACCACTATTGCTAGACGTTTGCCTGACTGCCACCTCCTGACATTCATTGACTGAACGTCATCGTTGGGCCTCCGCACGACCTTCGACACCAAACCTCTGCCCCAACCTTCATGAAACTATCGCCACCTACCATAGTTGCCAAAAATTCTATCAACTAACCATCGATGTTGGACCTCCATCGACCAACCACCATTATCGAATCTTTCACCGACCATCCTCTGTCATTTGACTATCAGCACCCATTTATGATCCCTCTAACCTCCATCACCCACCGATTATAGTCTTCCAACCTTTGTCACCCACCAACTATTATTCTCGAACCATCATCATCTGACTAAAAACCTCTGACCACCGACACTCAATTATAATCCTCGAAACATTGTTACCCGATTATGGTTCTCAAACCACCTCACATGACTATAATCATTTGACCATCATCGTCAAACTATGAATATTTTGATCTCCATCTCCCACTTACTATGGTCCTTCTGACCTCAATTTCCCACTAACTATGGTCCTCATACTACCTTTGCGTGACTGTGGTCCTCCAATCACCATCACTCGACTATATTTCACCAACCTATAATATCATGACCTATGTTGCATGGCTACTCCAATGCCTAAAGATTTCATCTTTTTACCATCATGAATAAAGTCAACACACATCATCACTTATAAAATTAATACACATTATTAACATCAACTCTAACTTCCAACTTTGGTGCTTGGATTTATACTAGATTTTTGTCAAATGGCGCTTTCAACTTCAACCAACTAATATATTATTTGATGCGTATTTGTAGCAAACCAAATTCTTAACTATCGAGGTGTTATCTGCTTTGTCTTGATGATCTCACAAATTTCTCATGTTGCTGTAACTTCCCTGTATTTCTCTCGCACGAGTACACATAAATTTAGAGTTTCTTAATAAAATTTCAACCATTATATCAAAAGACATCTTAATATTTAATAGTTTAACTTCTTTTTACTTAAGGTATTTCATAATCTCCCTCACTTAAGCAATTGACATCCTCATTAGTATCCTTACCCCATAATCAACACCTAAAAATATAGGATTCTAAAGGTGACCCCTATAGGTTCAAGTGGTGGCTCCCGCTAAGTAGCACTTTGTCCCATATAGGTTTTAAGAGGTGGCTCCCATGATATCGTACTTTGTCTCATATGATACTTAGTTCTCATCTTCCGGTTGGTGTACTCATCCTCTTTTAGGGTGGCATAGTCATCTTATATATTGATGATTACAGAGCATTCAATTTTCTCCTCTTTCTAGAAAAGGGGTAATATGAGTGGGACTATATATCCTCACTATCTTTAATCCTCTCCTGACTTAAGATTGCCTAATCTTTCATCTTTGTAGAAGTAATACTACCTTTACCGCTTTTATTACCCATTAACTACTAAAAGCTCAATTCTTTTCTCCTTCTAACTCCCATAAATCACCCATTAATTTATGGTCATTCAATTCCTTCTTCCTTTCAAAAAGAGGACTATCTTGACCACTACAATTACTTACAAAGTCATTTAGTTCCACATTTTTTCGAGGAGAGGAATTAACCTGAGTTTTTTCTTTGTTATCTATTATAACACATATGAATTCATGTATGGTCAATTGTATCCACCACCATGGGAACATGATCATGATAAATCCAACTATACTTACTAGTATCTACAACTTCACTTGCTACCATTTATGTGGTTGGTCAAGTTACATTCATCTCTAAAGAAGTGGCAAGCAAGCTAACTTTCATCTACCTCATCGACATCATTATTTCCCCAACAATTAGAATACAAACATATCAAGTTTATATTTGATGCATTCTTTAAGTTTCTTTGAATGATGACCCTCTTAAACATATAAACTCATATTGAATATTAGTATAAGTTATTTCAATTTGGTAAGACCTCATAAATTTTCTTGTTTGAAAATTTTATATTCTTGGTAGTATATGGATTATGGCTCCATTCTAATATTAAACTCCTCTATAATTTTACTTATGAGGACGAACATAATAATTTGTTGTTTATGTTCAACTTATTGCGTCTGATCATTCAAAACTCCTCATCTTATTATGATGTGATTTTTTTTAGCCTATATTTGCATTCTCCATTTGATCATATATGCTTTTTTAACATATATCTTGACCAGCTTTACATTTTGAACTTGATTGAATTGGTTGTTTAGCACAATAGAAGAGCTAGAAATCAGACCTTCTTTAGGAATAACTTTTGCAAGTCTTGGATGACTTTCTATGAATTAGATTCTTCTAACTTGAAAACTCCATTTTTCTACTCAAAATTAGAACTAATTCCGGCTAGGGGTGTAAAAGAGCTAAATTTTGAGTTATCTCAAATTTTATATGGCTTAGTTATTTATTTATTTATTTATAGTGTCTACATTCAAAATTTTTATTTGGCTTAGTTTGTTAAGCAAATGACTCGGAATCTTTTTGTGTTCTCAGCTCATTAATTTATCAAGCTGAGCACGAGCTATTATTGAATATGAATATGAATGTAAACAATCTACACACATGCTTGCACATACAAACACCTATATATAAGTATACATACATATAATTGTTCATATTTGACTTAGTAAATATACAAATTTATCAAAATTTTATAAATTAAAGCTAATTATTAAGGCTTCGTTTGGGACGGCTTTCTTGTGCTTCTAAAAGCCGCTTTCTAGTACAAAAATTAAAATTTTTGTACTAGAAAGCGGCTTTTAGAAGCACCAAGAAAGTCGTCCCAAACGAAGCCTAAGTTGAACACATTTTAATACAAGAAATGAATTTTTTCGATACTGTGGCAGTGTGGCTTGAGCCTAATCACCCACTAACTTTTATTAACCTATTCTTAACCATGAGTAAGGATTTTGAACTACGTATACAGTAATACAGATATGTTTCTCAGGTAAGCCTATAAAATGAATTTATGGTTCTTTACAAATGGTTAGACACTTAGATTTCAAGATTCAAACTCGAAAGTGATAGTACAGCTAGCAAATATCTTACTATATTTATTGAAGACAAAATGAAAGATGCTTGTAGAAAAGTTATTTTTTTTAATAATTTAGAAGAAATTTTTTTCAATAACCTCTCATAGATATTGTAGAAAAGTTTGATGCAATAGGTTCAATCATTAGCGGTGATAAAGATTTCTCTGGCATGGTCGCTAAGATGCATTAAGCATTAATTGATGCTCATATGAAGAGTGGGCCATAATAATTATATGTGATAAGAATTTTGGTTCATCACACCATCATATATAAATGAAATTTACATTGAAAAAAAAATCTCATCAAATTATAGTTCTAGATTAAATAAATGTTTTCTTAAATTATAATAATTTTTTATTAAAAAATAACATTATATTTGTTAGGTCCTCGAATATTCACGGCGGTAGAGAAGTATATAGTTTAACTTCTTAGTTTTGTATGAAGATCCAGCACACAATCATATAAAATAGTTTGTACAACATTCATTAGAGATACCAAAATTTTTACGTGGAAAAACCTGAGTAGGGGAAAAACAATGAGGCCTTGGCCCAATTTGAATGAATCCACTAGTATTTGCAGATGATTACAAATGAGGCCCTTCATTGGAGGGAAGGCTTTGGCTTGATCTAACAAATATACATAATATAAAGTGTGTTACATGATGGAAATATGAGAAATCACTGTCGACGTGTACGTTTGGTCAGAATGAACAAAGTTGGTGGGCAACGGAGGTCGGAAAGATTGTAATAGGCAGTTGACGGAGGTCGAAAGAACCGTTGTCTGGCGATAGAGGTCGGAAGGACCATAGTTAGCGGGCGACGGAGGTCAGAAGGACAGTAGATGGCAGACGACAGAGGTCATAAAGTTCGTTGTCTAGTGACGAAAGTCGGAAGGACCATAGTCAGCGGGTGACGGAGGTCGGAAAGATCATTGTCTAATGATAGAGGTTAGAAGAATCATAGTCGGTGGACAATGAAGGTCATAAGAACTATAGTCAAAAGACGACGGAGGTTGGAAAGACCATTGTCTAACGACGGATGTTAGAAGGATCATTAACAAGCGGAAGTCCGGTGTCGGGTTAAAATCCAGTGACAGGCGGAAGTTCGACATTAAGTATAAGTCTGGCGAAAGTCCGGCGACTAGCGAAAGTTCTGCCTCGAGTAGAAGTCCTACGAAAGTCCAGCGACATGCAAAAGTCCTGGGACTGGTAAAAGGTCAACGTCTGATAGAAGTTCGATGAAAGTCCTGAGACGGGTAGAAGTTCTGTGACGGGTAAAAGTTTGGTGATGGACAGAAGTTTGGTGACAAGCGGAAGTCCAGCATCGGGTAGAAATACAGTGACGGACAGAAGTTCGAAGTCGGGAGGTGGTCGAGGAGTAGTTTGGTGGCAATAGAACTCTTCCTTCTCTTCTTGCTTGGGCCTCCTTCCTCCCCCTCCATGAGAAATGAGGGGTTTATTTGTAAATTTTTTAGAGTGACATGGCCAGTAAATAGAAGTAAGATTAATGGTAAATTGGAAGTGGTTTGAATGGACGACACTTGTTAAATCCCTTGATTGTGGATTGTTTATTGGGCATTTGAATATCTTAATGATATCAAAATTTGACATTTTTAGGCTCGTTGGATTCGTCTTGTCAATCCGTGCGATTGGAATATAAACATGAAACTTTTTGGTAATCCAAATTATGGGTTAAACCTCCCAAATGAGCTTCGGGTCTTTGATTTGGACTCATTTGAGCTCGGATTGAGTCGAATTTGGTGTTGCTGGGTTCGTATTTCTAAGACGTTCAGTTCGACTATAAGTTTGCTGAAATCGGAGTTCAAATGATCTTCGATTTAATTTTTGAAATTTCCAACTTGATTCTGCTTCAAGATTCGTGCCGGATCAAGATAATTTTTTAAGGGTATATCAATATTGATACTGTTATATATAAAAATCAAATTGCTAAAACTTATCAGTATAAATTTGAGGCATGCATTATATTGTCCTTAAAAGATAGATTTTTAATTCTTCCAAAACTATTGTCTATTGTCATTGAAGACCTCAACAGTCCAAAAAGGATGGAGGAAAAAGGAATAACGTTAAAAGAGGGCAGAAATAATTTTGCTAAGGACTATAATTGTTAGCATATAAAGATACAAAATCATTAAGTTATATCGATTAGTTCATTATGATTTTGTTTGCCGTAATTTTATTATTATTTTTTAAAGTAAATTTTTAGTATAAATTTTTTTTGTATTAAAAATTTTGTATCGGAAAATTGCTTTAGAAAGCAGCAAGAAAGTTGTTCCAAACGTAGGCCAATGCTTCGTTTGGGGCGGCTTTCATACTGTTTCTTAAAATAGCTTACTAGCATACAAAATAAAAGAAAATTTCTAAAAAAGTTGTTTTAATAAGCATTAAGAATGTCGTCCCAAAGAAAATCTAAATCATTGAAATTTTAGATATGCTATTTGTGTATGGGCATATCATGTGCACTTATAGGGGTGTCAATATTTGACACGACATGAAAATCCCGCCCGAACCCGACCTGGAATTTTCGGGTTACCGTGCCCGCGACCCGACCCGGGGCAATATTTGAGGTACGACCGTACCCGCGCTGCAGCGCCCGCCGCCCGCTCGCGTCCTCGCACCCTCCTCTCGCTCGCATCCGCGCACGGCGCACCGCCCTGCACTGTCACAACCCCCCCGTTCTCGTGTCAGGTTGGATCAACCCGACAACCCGCCGGGTCAGGTCCAGGTTTAGATTTCCGACCCGTTTACCTACCCGGTCGGGTTATGGTTGACCCGTTTAAACCCGGGTCAGTTCCGGGTTCGACCCGAACCCAACCCGTGACCCAAAATTGACACCCCTATGCACTTTGCACGTGATTAACGTATATTTTAGTAATGTTCACAAATTTAATATAATTTAGCACAGTTGCTCAACTCTTCTTGAGAGCTAATCTCTATTATCAATGCTAGTATTTTAAAATCGCCATTATTTCTTCATATAAAACTTGATTGCTCGAGTAAGTTTCACACACTCATAATGTATATTTTATATTAATTTTTTTTAATATAATTTATTTTTGACAGATAGGATCATTAATGTTTCAGTTCTTTATTGATCAACTCCGACTCAACATTAACTTATCATTAGTTTCGTTGATGAGCTCAATTAAGATTTCGTTTGGTGCGACTTTTTTACTGTTTCTTAAAATAATTTTTTAATACAAAAATTAAAAAAATTTACTAAAAAACTTTTTTGTAGAAGCAGCAAAAAATCGTCTCAAACAAAGCCTAAGTCTGGCAACAGATTGGCTTAATATAATTTTGATTTGACCAAAACTTGCTTAAGGCTTCGTTTGAGACAGCTTTTTTATTACTTTCTAAAACGGAGTTTTAGTACAAATTTTTTTATTTTTGTACTAAAACTTCGTTTAGAAAACAATAAAAAAGCCGTCCCAAACGAAACCTAAATCTAAATCAATATACGAAAGATTTTTTAAGTTAATATATATAATCTAATTTTTTATCTACCTTTAAATTCCTACCCGACTGTTACGTGCAAAGAGAAAAAAGCGAGCAAAAAGCCACGTGGTTAAGCTATGGTACTGTCTGATCTCCTAATCTCGATGGCAAGCGACTCATTATTCCCTTCTCCGTGCAATCTACGGAGCTTTCCCAAATCTCGTGACTTCAATCCCTAGAGGTTAAAGTCCTAGATCTCTGCGATCAGTATTTTTTTTTAAAATCTTAATTAGTAATCAAAGCTCTCAATCAATATATCAAAATAAGATGCACGCGATCAATTTTTCCAATGAATCTATAGCTAGAATTGGGATTGGGGATACAAACACTTGCAAAATTTATTGTCATAATATATCAAAATCATAATAAAATTAACATAAGATTTTGGATATGTAATTTGCAAAAAATGACAAAAATTTCTATTAATGCGAAAAAAAAAAAGATAAAAAAGAGAGACTAATTTATATAAAGTGTAGATTAGTGGTGGAGCTATAACTCCAAGTGGTAAGAGATAAAAAGATAAACCTCAAATTTAAGGGTAAAGCTTGCATAATATTCCTAATAAAATTTATGCTTTAAAATATTATGTTATGTATTATTGCATAAGACTCTTCTCAAGGTCGGGGGAGAGCTATCTTTTGATTCCACCAATGTTTGGTTGTTGATTTAAGTTCAAATTTCTTAGGAGAAAATAATATTTGATACCAACTTCTTATTAATAGAAGCGCAATTATTTCATTTTAAATGGTAAGCCTCCTATAACTTGTTCCTTCTTATCTTTTATTTCTGGCTTCAGACTTCTGAGAGTTTGATTCCCTTAATATCTAATACTATGACATATTTATTACTAAATGATGTGACATATTATCTATATGAAGTTAGGAAATTATAGTTATTTTATATAAATATAAGCTCACAGATGGGCTCTTATAAGTGTTTGTGTGTGTATATATATATATATATATACATTGGCTAATTAGCACTATGGTAATGATCTTAGTATTATTAGTATTTAGTAAGGCTAATCAGATAATGATAATTATTGATATTATTCCTAAGAATTGGTAATAACTTACCCATTAGTTGGTATGAGATGTTAAACCAATTTATTTCTTGAATGACATATTCATATATTGATTGGTCAATACTCATGTATTATTAATTATTTACTAACTTGTTTTCTTATATAATTATAAGTAATTCCAAATTATATATCATATGGTACATGCACTAGTTATATGCTTTCAATTGATATGTCATATTATACACTAATATAAATTTTTATATATGATACATGCTATATTGCATATATGAGCATGTCATATTCTCTAATATGAAGTAAATGCATATATAAATTTTTTTTCTCATTTATTAAACACTTTACATATTTGATGTGATCTACTATAATAACTCTAAATTTCATAAAATGAATTAATTGAAAATATTAAAATATTTAAATTGGAGCACAACAGTGCTACACTAAAAGCACACGACACTTTGTTCTTTGTTCTACAATAATTTGGATCTCTGAATGTAGCACTTCAACGTAAGTTGTAGTCTATAGCATTACAATGTCAAACACTAAATTATATTTTTACATATAATTAAATTAAATATACCTCACTTCGGTGGCGCATATAGGACTTGGGAATGATATGTCCTCCTCGTATGCTCCCATACATCTCTCTCTCTCTCTCTCTCTCTCTCTCTCTCTCTCTCTCTCTCTCTCTCTCTCTCTCTCTCTCTAGTCTGGTTTTTTATCCCAATTTTCTCATTCTCTTTAATGCTACAACTACTACCTTTCTAACCCATCTAGTTCTATCATCTCCTACTAAGCCATCCACAAATTTCACAAATCAACTATCACTCCTCCAATTATCTCTTTCTAGCACAGCTCACTTTTAAACTCCAAGCCTCCTCAAGCTACAACAAATGCCTCCATACATCTTACTTCTCCACCAACCCGCCAACAACTTATTAGCTGCTTTTGCTCTTTAAATCATATCTATTAATGCATTTTTAAATGTCGGCTAACAAATCTTAATGCTTATTGTAACCACATTATGAGTTTATGGAGGATATTATAGTTAATAGAATTATTATATCATCATATTAGTATTATCAAATATGCTTAATATTTATTAAATTTTTTTAGTATTTATTATCATAATATGTCATCACTGTTGGGGATATTTTTTCTTATTTTAATTTTATTTATTTATTTATTTTCTTAGCTTTATTTGGTCATATTTATACTAGCATCAAAACCAATTAAATAAAGATGTAATGGTTTTATATTTTCCACAATAGCAATATAGAATTCGAAGAATATTTATTTATGAAGATAAAAAGATAAGTTAACCTATCAATAATTTTGTTGAATAGCGTGGCTTTAATCTTTAACATAGATGCCTAATTTTTTTTTATTTTTTCAAAAATTGACATTGTTATATTATACATAATTCTTATGCACTTAACCATTATGATATCATAGTAATATATATCAACTTTGAGCTTTGAAAACTATTTTTTTTCTCATCTTAGATGAAGACCTCTAATAAATTTTGATGGGTGCACATCGATAAAATTTTCCTTAATTCCTACCCTAACTTTTCATTTTTTCACTTGATTCCTACCCTAACTTTTTTTTAAAGATTTTTTTGTCAACAGAGGCCCACATCATATGATCATAAGAATAATAGTCTTTCTTATTAGCCCTCAAAGTAAATTTTTAAATGGATTTTTACATACATGACACTTCAAACTATTATATTTACTTATTTAACATCCAAAGTATACTATTTACATACATACCACCTAAATACACCCCGTTTCATCAAAAATACAACTCCGTCAGAAACTCCGTCCCGAATCTACCTTTCGCTCGTGAAATTTCGCCGCCACCTCCTCTTTTCCAGCAAAATAGAGGCGGGAAGCAGACGACAGAGACAATGGGTGCTGAGTAGGAGCGACTCCCTTTCTCTGCTTTCCTCTCAGCAAAATTTTAAAAGGCGAAAGTATCAAATAACGCTCTGTAATGGCTACAAAGGCAAACTCGTGGTCTGAAGATCCCCTTCCCGTGCTGACGTAGGACTCTCAATCCCCACCTTCCCTGTTTAACAGAGAGCGGAGCAGGCCAGAACAAGCAGCAGCGAGCAAGGAGAGAGAGAGAGATAAAGAAGGCAATATAGGAGAGGAGAAAGAGAGAAACAGAGGATAAAACAGGGGGGATGGATCCGGTGATCAAATTGTTCGGAAAGACAATTAAGCTGCCGGCGGTGAGAGAAGTTCTGGCTAATACTGCCGGAGAAGACAGAGGCGAATATGAGAAGAAGGTAATTTAATGGTTGCTTGATCTCTTATTCGGTCTGCAACGTATGGTTGAGGTGTTTCAAGTGAGAAAAATGGGATTTTTAATTGGTATAGATATGGGCCCCTCGTGCAGCTCTTGGGATTTGGTGATTGTTTTTCTTCTTGTTTTTTCGTTTAACTGGAATTCTTGATGTTGTTTGCCTAAAATTTTAATTTTTTAATCGCTGTGCATTGTTCATCCCTGAAGAAAGAAAATTTAGGAGTTCAAACCAACGATGATCTATAATTTTGATTGAGCAAAAAGAGAGAAACAGAGGAGAAAACAGGGGGGATGGATCCGGTGATCAAACTGTTCGGAAAGATAATTCAGCTGCCGGCGGTGAGAGAACGTCTGGCGGCTACTGCCGGAGAAGACAGAGGCGAATATGAGAAGAAGGTAATTTTTTTTGACGCCGATTGTGGGAACGCAGCGGTCGGGAAGCCCGATAATGAGCTCGATGCCGATGTTTGAGAAGGCGCGGAGGATGGAGGGTTCGGAGCCATAGAGCTTGTGCGGCCGACGTTGATGGAGCGGAGAAGAGGAGGTGGTGGCGAAATTTCACGAGCGAAAGGTAGACTCGGGACGGAGTTGTGACGGAGTGTTATTTTTGATGAAACGGGATGTATTTAGGTGGTAGGTATGTAAATAGTATATTTTGGATGTTAAATAAGTAAATATAATAGTTTGAAGTGTCATGTATGTTAAAATCCTTTTTTTAAAATTAGGCTCTCAAAAAGTTTTTTTAAAGAACCCTACTTTAGCCTTATAATGGAAAATTAATTAAAAGCTATGTTGACGTAAGTGGCATGAAAGTGAAAACTTAGAGAACACAGCCCCGAAAACCCGGCTCGGCTATTTCCTTTATAAAACAGGCTGGCCACCGACCTTCAGGTCTCGCGCGCGCTATTAAGTTCGTTTTGAGCAGCGGGCACTGCCAAACGATGAAAGGCGAGCTTGGCGATCCCTTCAAGCTCTCCTCCCTCACCAAGATCTCCTTCTTGTTCCTAGCGTGCATCGCCTCCTTCTACCTCGGCCGTAACTGGAACGATGGCTCTATGTATCCCCAACTCATCTTTTACAGTAACGTCAATCCTACCGCCGGCTACGGCAATGCGAACCTATCTGTTACCCTCTCTCCCAACCTCAAACGCACCAGCGATATTACCACCCAAGTATCCAGCGAGTCCTCTCTCAATGCGGCCGATCCGCTGCTTGATGCGCTTTCTAGAGCTCCCGCGCCGCCGGTGGTTCCGAAGAACGTTGGGATCGTGGACGAGAACGGGGCAATGCGGGAGGACTTTGATGCCGGATCATTTGATTCCGATCTGGTGGAGGAGGAGGAACCGCCATCTTGGGCGGGTAACGAGACGAATAATGAGATAGAGAAGAAGGATGAGACTAGGGTTAGAATCCAGAAGTTTGGGCTTTGCCCGGAGAGAATGAGGGAGTACATTCCTTGTCTTGATAACGAGGAGGAGATTAAGAAACTGAATTCTACGGAGAGAGGGGAGAGATTTGAGCGGCACTGCCCAGCGAAGGAGCAGAGTTTGAATTGCCTAGTTGCGGCACCGAAGGGCTACAGGGAGCCGATCCCTTGGCCCATAAGCAGAGACGAGGTACTTTTTTTCATGATATTTTGGGGCCCCCTTTTGTTTTTGGTGTTTTCATTGGTAGAACCTGGAGCAAAGATTGAAATTGGAATGCTCTTTTTCATGAATGATCTGCTGCTGTTTGAGGGTTCTGAGGACTGTAAATTCCTCATGGTCTGGATGAATCCTAATTGGGGGCTACAGAGGAGAAAAATAAACCTAGGTTTAATGTTTTGTTTCAATCCCAATTAATTACTGTCCAGTTCTTGAAAGTCTGAATGCACTCACATTATGTATTTATGTTTTTGTACAAAATTTTGTCAGTTCATCTCAATAAATTTTCATTTCCTCGGTATGAAATTCTATCAGATTTTTTGTTACTTTTGTCTGCTATTGAGAGGCCAGTCAGGATTCAGGACTATAGTAGTTTGCTTATTTTGAAGTCAAATTTAGTAGCTTATATTTTCCTACTTCTAAATAAATTCCTAAGCCAGGGATTCAGAGGAGGTTAGTTTTTGTTATAGATTGAAGTTCATGTGTGGAGGAAAGAGGAAGAACTCCCATGCCATGTAAATAAACATGTCAAGTGATGTTTTTAAGAGGGTTGGACCCGACGCTTCTTCAAGGATGACCGAACCAGATATTCCTTTTACTTGTAATGAATTGAGAAGGTCCCAAAAAATAAGACCATATAATTTGCTGAAGGCTCTTGCTGTTTTTGGAAGTTCAGATTTATTTACATGGTATTTACATACCTAACATCACTAATAGTTAACTAGTAATAGACTAATAAACGAGATGAACACCATTCAGTTACAAATAACGAGCATTCATTATAAATTGATCAGTTTATATACGGTCAACAATAAGTAGTTTACTTATCGTTAGAATGCATTTTGCAACGATCTTTTGTCATGTGATCCATCCATTTTGACAAGAAAAGACATGTATAATATCAAATTGTAAATTATTTTGAGACTTTATGTTGTGTTAATTGAAGATATATTATGCCTAGTAAGTTGTGTTCACTATTTAAAATTGCACAATAAGCGCCTTGAGGTGCGTCTCAGCGCAATTTTATCCAAAATACCTATATGTGCACACCTCGAGATTATTTTGTGAGATGTATGCCTCAAATTAGCTGAGTGACACCTTGCCTCATTTTTGTGAGGTGTACACCTCAAATAGCATATAATTTTTTTTTTAAACCTTAAACTTAGGTTGAAACCAAAGTTTTTATAACGGCAATCGCTCGTACCCTAGGGAACATTCGGCGTTCCATCATTGGCACTGCTATTCGACTTTGCCTGCTTCATGTTAGGTAGAGTTTTGAACGAATTGCTAAAAGCTTCTTTGCCTTCTTTGATGACGTTCCCTTCCCGTCGGATCAGATCGGAAGTCAAGATAGTTCGACGACATTCTTCCTGTTGGATTGGAAGTAATGACAGGAGCTTTGCTCACTACGACAGTAGCCATCTTTCTCCCCTTTCTCTTGTGTTGATGTTCACCTTTGATCCTCTTTGACTTTGCATGTTTAATTGAGTAGCTAGCTTTTTTGCCTCCTTCAACTCGTCCATTGTTACTTTTTGATTTAGATTGCTTCACGTGAGGTAATAACTAAACAATATACTTAAAATACCTCATTTTAATCAACTTTGTAAATTTGTTTCTAAAAACTAAAGGTAATGTGAATAGTTAAAACACGATATTACATGATTGTTATGCAATTGTGTTCGAATATTTTTACATATTGTTTATAATTAAGTCTTTATATTTCAAAAAAAAAAAAAAAAAAAAAAAAAAAAACATTATCAAAGTTTAAATTATGTCTTTAAATAGTCAGTTCATCAATTGTTTTAGTTTCCTTCTGAATGTTATAAGCAATTTTTATATGGGAAAATTCAACAGGTAAAAGTATCAAAGGCATACATGATGACAACAAAGATTTATAAAATATTATGGTGCAAAGCTTAGATTAAAATTTTAGTTAGTTTTATAAAATAAAAACTTATGTAAATGAATCTAATCACTTTAATCATCGAGTACTAAATTATCTTTATATGCTTTAGTTTTATGACTTAGTTTTGACTACCTTGAGAGGTCTAATATTTATGTGTTTAAGAATAATGGGAGAATAATAATATTGAAATCCAATATTTATGTGTTTGAGTAATTTATGCTTTCGTTGATTTTAAATAGAAAGATGTTTTGCTAAGAATAACCTTACATGTTGGGATCAAATTCATTGCTCTTGTGATAATCGCCAAAGCATGCATGCATAATTTTTTGTGAGTTTCAAAATTTTTTTTCTTAACTTGTTATTGCAGAGTTTTATAAAGGATGGTCAGAATCAATGATAAAACCACGTCAGATCATAGGAAGGACTCGGCATGGAAACATAACATTCAAGTTGACGGGGGAGGCAACGACAAGTCGTACATATATTTGAAGTGTAGCTACTATGACAAAGTGGTGAAAGTTGGCATCACTACGATAAAGGGGAACATATATGAATCTCATTAAATGTTACACCATGTGCTAAAGTGCTCGATACTATAAGGGATGAAATTAAAACATGCATGAATAAGTCAATAATATCAAAACACCTAGCATAGAGACAATTTGATGACATACTTAATATGGGCTTCTACTAAGGGAGTCAACATAGTGATTGTGATTCATCTTCTTCATTGTAACCCATGTCCTCTAGGGATGCAAGGGGTTTCATGGATCAGTATATGATGAGCACATTAAAGAATAAACAGGAAAATAAACCTTCTACTACATAGAAGCTAATCCCAGAGAATGTCAGGGAGGCACAAATACATGTATGCATGAATATAATTAATTTTTTTTATGAGAATATCATTCCATTTAATGTTGCAACCTCCCATTCTTACTACAACATGATCCATTCAATTGGAGCGTATGATATAGAATTGAAACCTTCATCCACATATGACTTGAGGACATGAATTTTGAAGGAGTTGACAAATACTGAGATAAGTATCGAGGAAATTAAGAGGAGTTTGGCCCATATAGTTATAATCATGTTTGATGGATGATCAGAAGTAAAGAGTAGAAATTTGATAAATATACTAGTCAATAACCTT
This sequence comes from Dendrobium huoshanense, assembly GCA_016618105.1. NCBI lineage: Eukaryota > Viridiplantae > Streptophyta > Magnoliopsida > Asparagales > Orchidaceae > Dendrobium > Dendrobium huoshanense. The sequence continues at coordinate 24,630,255 of CM028348.1, forward strand.
TTTGACACTATGTTCTTAAAGTTCGTTGATGCATCTAATTAGGTGAAATATGCTGAGTTTCTTTTTGGGTTGCTTGATAGTGTTATTGAGGAGGGTGGAGAGCATTTGGTAGTTCATGTGGAAACATATAATGCCAGTGCTTATAGGGCTGTAGGAGCAAAACTTATAAAGAAGAGGAAATATTTATATATTTCACTCCATGCGCCACACATTGCATATATCTCATCTTTAAGAAACTTAAGGAGCTGTTGCAACATAAGAATGCACTGACAAAGCTAAAAAAATAAGTAAATTTATTTATAATCATTTTTGAATTTTGACACTTATTTTCAAAGAAAGAAATACTTAGGTCTGTAGTAATCAGATTTGGCATTTCCTATTTGAATTTACAAAGCATGTTGGAGGCATGACAATTTTTGGAGTTTATGATTACCTTGACACAATTGTTGAGTTATGCTCGGGCAAGAAAATTTGTGAGGAAAAAGGTTTGAAAGATCGTTCTAAATAATAGATTTTAGCAGATGTCATATATGCCATTATAACCACTAGACCACTTGTGCAGGTTCTGAGGATGGTGGATGCCGAGAAGAAGTCAGCTATGTGCTTCATATATAGTGTTATGGATGAAACAAAAGAAATGATTTCCCATAATCTAGGAGAAGAAGAATACATCTATAGAGAAATTTGGAATATCATTGATAAAATGTGAGAGCTATAGCTTCATTGACACTTCTATGCTACGGGCTATTATCTGAACCCTCAATATCAATATACAGAAAATAGGTTAACAAATCCTGAGAATTAGAATTATACCATTGCATAGATAGGCTTATAGCTTATTCAAATAAAACAAAAATTTACATGCAATTGGTACATTTTAGGAATAAAGAGGGTTTCTTTGGATTGCAACAAATGAAGGACATTATTTCCAAGAGATTTCTAGGTAATTTAATTTGTTGCTTTAATGTACTATATACTCATTAATTTGAAATTCATTATACTTACTATACTCATTTATGTTAGGGGTGTGAATTAATTACACAATACGAAACCTGACCCAAAAAATCTAAACTGTTTGGGTTAACCCATTTAACAAACAAGTTGGGTTGAGGTCCTATTTCTTAACCAGATTAAATTTTTTTGTCATATCTGGGTCAACTTGCTAACCTGAAAACAACCTGAATTTGAACATGTCCCGCACTATGTTACGCCTTCCTGTCTCACGCTTGTGTCTTGCAACTCGCAGTTACAGACTACAATATGTGCTTGTGCTTGCAACCTCTCAAGCTCGCACCCGCGCTCGCGCAGTCGCGCGACTCGTCCTTTTGTCCGCTCGATCCATGCCCTTACCGGCTTGTGTGGGTCTCGCTCTCTCCCGCATACGAACAATCCCATCTTCATTGTCTCTCTTGACACTCGTTTGTTGATCGCACTTGTGGGTCAGCGGGTAGATTCGAGTCAACCTGGTAATCTGTTGGGTCCGAGTCTAAAATTTTGACCCATTTTTCTAATTGGGTCGGGTTCGGGTTTGATCAATTGAAGGTAGGTCAATTTCAGGTTGAACACGAATTTGACTCGAGAACCTATTTTGACACCCCTAATTTATGTAAATCTCAATTGAGTGGTGGATTTAATTTGGTGATGATTCTCTAGAACTGCAATGCTTAGCTATGAAGATTTTGGGATTAATGCGCTATTCATCTAGATGTTAATGTAATTGGAGCACATACAATAAAGTGCATACGAAGAGGAGAAGTCATCTAACAACCTTAAAGATGAATTCTTTAGTGTACATCATGTACAATAAGAGACTTAAAGAAATGAACTTGAAGAAGAAAGGGTTAAATAATGACAAAGACCTTTTGATTTGTGACTTGTGAGGACATGATATCAAATGATGAGTGAGTTGTAGATGATGAAGTGGAAGTAACACCATCTGAATGACGAGAGGAAGATTTGAAAGTTGATTTCTTTGATGATGATAAAAACAGAACATCAACATCCACTACAACTCAACCTCAAAAAAGCAAAACATAAAAGGTATATAAAAAAATTATTGTGTAAGCTTTTACTTTGGAGCATTACTCATCTTTATATTGATAAAAAAATATTTAGGGAAGAGGAAGAAAACTAAAATAGAGGAAAAATAAGTAGATTGAGAGGCACTTTATGTCTTGTGCTTTTTTTGTGTATATATATATATATATATATATATATATATATATATATATATATATATATATATATATATATATATATATATATATATATATATATATATATATATATATATATGTCAATTTATTTATTATGTCATCATTTAATATATTGTTTGGTTATTATTTAAAAAATCATTTTTAATCTTCATTATGACTTTATGCAATTTTGAATTTTGAGGCTTACGCCTCAAAAAACATTGCCTCACGAATAGAAAATGCTTCAATAGTCAATTGCGCAATTTTAAACCTTAGTTGTGTTTATTGTTCTTCTTTACCCCCTTTTGTCATTGATTAACTAGTTCTAATGAAGGTTAAATGAGAACTAGGAGTGTTTGCTTATGCTAATTTCTCTCCAGTGGCTTCTATTCTATTTTATTATTGAACTGCCTGGAAACTATTCCACTGCATCAACATTATTTGTGTATTACGTACAAGTTTTCTAATATTTAAGTCATGGAAAGATCACAGGGATTCTAATTTTATTGCAGGTGTGGTTTAGTAATGTGCCACACACGCGCTTAGTTGAGGACAAAGGAGGGCAAAATTGGATAAAAAGGGACAAGGAAAAATTCAAATTTCCTGGAGGTGGCACCCAATTTATACATGGAGCAGACAGTTATTTAGACCAGATATCTGAGGTTTCATGTTTTTGATGGATATCTAATCTATTACCTACATATAAAATCAAACATCTTTTTAGTTGTCCATATATGTCTAACTTCTTTCTTGAATATATAGATGGTTCCAGGCATTGCATTTGGGAATCGTACAAGAGTTGTCTTGGATGTTGGGTGTGGGGTAGCAAGTTTTGGTGCTTTCTTGCTTTCACGAGATGTCATTACCATGTCAATAGCTCCAAAAGACATACATGAGAATCAAATTCAGTTTGCTCTTGAACGTGGTGTGCCTGCGATGGTGGCAGCTTTTGCAACTCGACGCTTACTGTATCCAAGCCAAGCCTTTGATCTACTCCATTGCTCAAGATGCCGAATAAATTGGACTCGTGATGGTATGCAATTTTGTTTTTATAGAATGTCATGCATCAAAATTAATCACATGATAGTTAATTTATGATACATATAGAAGGAAAAGTGGAGAAAGGATAGACATTATAATTATTTTTATTATTCTTCTGCCTTAAGGTTCTGACACTTATTTATATTTCTCAATTTCCCCCAAATATGACATCTTTGAAACAATTACTTTTTTGGAAGATGTATTCTTTTTTCTTTTATTTTAATTGGTTCCTCATTTTTTACTCTGTATCTTGAACTTTATATTGTGAATTTATATTTGTCTGTATATATTGCAGAAATGATTCATGCTTATTGTCTTCTTTTTAACATAAAATCTGAAGGGAAACATATATGATTTAGCTTGCTTGACTGTTTTTTTTTTCAGTTTCTACTAGATTTTCCTCGTTATATTCAGTATTTCATTGATAACCTTCAATGAACAAGTGATGTAGGACGCTACTATCTATTGTTTTCTATGGTGATCTAAATTACATACACTTAAGCTTCATTTGGGGCAGCTTCTCCAATCTGGAACGCTGCTGAGGGAGGCCACTTTTGTGGTTGCACACTTGCACTTGAATCAGTGGGCAAGACTGCCACATGTCCTCATCTTCCAAAATGGCCTCCCACGGTGCAGCAACGAGTGCTGCTGTATCTGTGTGGATAGTCATCCCGAATGAAGCCTCGGTTCTATTGAAAGGTTTCATATTCAGTTGATATTTCCTTTTCTGTAGATGGAATTTTGCTTCTTGAAGCGAACCGAATGCTTAGAGCTGGAGGATACTTTGCATGGGCAGCACAACCTGTTTATAAACATGAAGAAGCTCAGCAAGAAACATGGAAAGGTATCTTATTTTTGAATTATGATTTAGCTAGAACAGCTTCAATCTCTTGTAGTTTCAGTCATAGAGATAATTACCATGTAGTCTAATTGGAACTTGCAGTTTGGTGCTTTTGGAATTTGGTCATTTGTATTTGTATTTCTATTGGTTGTAAGGACTTCATTTAATACCCATTCAAGCATTGAATTTTTTCTTCTTTTCTTGGTTAGACAACGCAAAGTTCATATGCATCATTTGGTGAATCTGGAAGCATCTACTGATAGTTATCAGAAACCCTGTCTTACTAAAAAATAACCTGCCATGTGCTTTCGTACCATTCGAACATTTATATGACCTTCTTCCTACTTGCTATCTACCTTTTTCTTATAGAGTGAGTACTTTAGATGGTGTGAACCAATCATAGTTGTTATCAGCCTATCACTACCTATACTTTTACCACCTATTACTTCTGATTCCAGGGCCATTTACATTTATGTATATAATTAAAATAATAGATCTGTTCTTCTCTGCGTGAAGATTGGGGGAACTTGATAATTTTTTTATCAATTCTTTCCTACCATCTCCATTTGTACTAGAAAAATTGAAATCAAGAAGACTCGGTCCATAAGTTATGATTTATCAATGTATAACCTACAACCCATGGTTTTCTTTCATGTTATTTTGGTAAGACTATATGTTCATTTTTTTGCAGTTTCTTAATTTTTTGGTTAACAATAATGACGAGGAGTACAATGATGAATTTGCAACTTTTTCCTTCCTAGAACATTCTATATCATTCTTATGCATCCAATGGAGTCGCATCTTCTTGAAAATTAGAATGAGAAAGACGAGCAGAGAATGGGAGATTGTATGATTAATTTTTTATTCTCTTTTTCTGTGTGAAAAGCAAGATGAGAACTATACATAAATAGGTAGAGAAACAACAATCATAGAAATAAACATATCTGAAAACAAATATTTAATTATTGAATCCAAAATTAACTATAGATTTGAAATAAAATGCAACTGTCCAAGGATTATTGGATTGATGTAGATGGAAACCTATTGTCAACATTGTGTTGGATTGTTGTAGATGAAAAGTTTTTATGAAAGGATTGTTAGGTTGTTGTAGATGGAAAGATGTTGGCTGTACATTCAGGATAATTTCAACACCTTTCATGGTAGGAAGGTTACTTTTAAATTATTGCGGTATTTTGACTAGAGGCCAAATATTTGGTGGTGCCACTTAAGATTGAGAGTTTAAATGCCATCATTTTTTAGCCTCATTTTAAATTGATCACATTAGTTGTTTTGATGCGTTTCCTTTGATAACTAGTACGGTTGGCATTCTTTAGGTTTAAAATGCAGTGTTATTCATCTTTATGATGATTTCCTAAATGAAGCTACTGTCGTGATTCTCTTGCACGTCACTAAATATCTTCCTTTTGTGAATTTATTCTAGAGATGGAGAACCTTACTTCTCGTATTTGTTGGGAGCTGGTAAAGAAAAAGGGGTATCTTGCTATATGGAGGAAGCCTTTGAACAACACATGCTATCTTAATCGCAGTCCTGAAGTCCAACCTCCACTTTGTGGTCCAGAAGATGATTCAAATAGTGTCTGGTATCTTGATCATATACTTGTTTTTTTTTTTTCTTTTGCATAATAATTTACAACTGTTCTTTATTGATATACATGACAGCAACTGATGATAAAAAATTACAACAGAATATTTTCTAATACTTTGTTAGTTAATAGTATTTTTGAAAGATATTTACAGTGGTTTTTGATGATATATGATATCTTAACATAACTTCACGAGCAAGATCTGTGGGAGTGAAACTTGGAATGCGTTTGGTTGTCCAAATCCAAGAATGCTTGTGTCTTCTTCCTGCTACCGGTTTGAAATCTATTTGCGATTGCTTTGGATACCAATAACCAAAGTAGTAAGTCAAACTATATTTTGTTAGAATTCATTTCATGGATTTGGGTATGGAGCAGTCCACCTTACCATTCCCAATTTATTAATTTCATAATATACGAAGTAAAACACTGCCGTTGGTAGGTCCCAAGTCCTGGATGAGAAAAGTGGAGGGTTGCGTTAGGTAGTCGACAACCAGCGTAAAACTTGTCGAATAATCATGACATAAATCTTTTAAAAAATTGTGTTAATGCTAGTGCGTCCCCTGGAAGCGACGCGCTGTATGACCTGAATACAGTGACAAATGTGCAATGGCCGCTGCACCAGTGCCCGGGTGCAGTGTTAAATAGGCAATTATTGTTCCCACATCAAGGACGGATGTGGGCAAAGAAGCTAGTCCATGAAACTAAAATTAGGATAAGAACTTGGAATATAAGCTCCCTTACAGGAAAATTAATGAAATTAATAGATATTATGATTCATAGGAAAATAAATATTTTGTGTATTTAGGATACTAAATGGGTTGGAGAGAAAGCTAAAGAGATTAATAGTTTAGGATATAAACTATGATATTCGGGTAGGAGTCGTACTAGAAATGATATAAGTGTGATTATAGATAAGAGTTTGAAGGATAATGTTATAAAAATTAGCAGAATTGGAGATAGAATTATAGCTTTAAAGATTGTTGTTGATGCTAAGATTGTTAATATTATAAGTGCTTATGCTTTGGAATGACTTAGAAGAATTAATACAAAATATACCTCTTGAAGAAATAGTTTTTATTGGAGGAGATTTTAATGGACATGTTAGTAGAGAGGTAGATGATTTAAAAAGCATCCATGGTGGCCATGGGTTTGGAACGACAAATGAAGGTGATAAGACTATATTAGATTTTTCTTTAGCTTATGATTTCGACAAAAGAGATGAGCATCTTATCACTTATAAAAATGGATATAGTAAAATGCAGATTAATTATTTCTTTATAAGAAAATTAGATCGTTTAGATTGCATAGATTGTAAAGTTATTCCGAGTGAAAATTTATATACCCAACATCGATTATTAGTTTTGGACTTTAAGATAAAGGGCCAAATAATAAAAAATAAAGTAAAACAATTTTCTAGGATTAAATGGGGGCATTTAAAGAATATTAACAAAATTATTTTTGAGAGTAAGATTTTATATCATAAGATTCTGTGCATGAGGATGTCAATATTATGTGGGAAAAAGTGACTTGTGATATTAAGAATATTACAAAAGATGAGCTTGGAGTTTCAAAGGGAAAAGCTCTTAATAATAAAAATAGTTAGTGGTGGAATCCAAATGTGCAAGAAAAATAAAAAAATAAGAAGATTTGTTATAAAAATTGATTTAGATGTAAAAATTTTGATAATTGAGAAAGCTATAAAGAAGCTCGTAAGGAATCTAAGAAAGCTATTTACGATGCAAAGAGCTTAGCTTTTAATGATTTATATTATAGATTATATACTAAGGAGGGAGAAATATATATGTATAAGTTATCCAAACAAAGAGATAGAAGTAGTAAGGATTTAGTTCAAATGTATAAGTGTATTAATGATGAAATTCAAAAAAGTACTTTTATTAGAAGATGATATTCAACAAAGGTGGATGAGATATTTTGCTAAACTTTTTAATGAAGAATGTGAAAATACGATTGACTTTAGTGACCTTATCACCCTAAATGATAATAAAGATTTTATTTTTATCGGCGTATAAGTAAAACCGAAGTTAGAGAGCTTTAAAGAAAATGAAGTGTGGAAAAGCTGTTGGACCTGATGATTTTCCAATAGAGATGTGGAAATACTTATGAGATGAAGGAATTTTTTAGTTTACTAAACTTTTTAATACTATTTTGAAGACTAAAAAGATGTCAGATCAGTGGAGAATCAGTGTGTTAATTCCTATTTTTAAAAATAAAGGTGATGCACAGGAGTGTGCGAATTTTAGAGGAATTAAGTTAATGTGTCATACTTTAAAACTATGGGAGCGAGTTATGGAGTGTAGGTTGCGACGTGATACTAATGTTTCTCAAAATCAATTTGGATTTATGCCGGGTAGGTCTACTATGGAAGCCATACATTTATTGAGAGGTTTGATGGAGAAATATAGAGAGAATAAGAATGATCTTCATATGATATTTATTGATTTAGAGAAAGCATATGATAAAGTTCCAAAAGAAGTGCTATGGAGAATTCTTGAAAAGAAAGGAGTTAATAATGCTTATATTCAAATCATTAAAGATATGTATGCATGAGGTATTACTTGTGTTCAAACACAAGGTGGTTTGATCAAGTATTTTCCTATTTCGGTTGGATTATATCAAGGATCAGCCTTAAGTCCATATATTTTTGCTCTAGTCATGGATGTTCTCACTAGACATTTGCAAGAGGATGTACCTTGGTGTATGCTTTATGCTGATGATATTCTTCTTGTTGATAAGACTAGAGAGGGAGTTGAAAGTAAACTTGAATTATGAAGGTCAACTTTGGAGTCTAAAGGTTTTCGCTTGAGTTGAGTAGATCTAAAATTGAATATATATAGTGTAATTTTAGTAGCAATAAACCTAGTGAGGGGATTGTGCCTTGGGCGATCAAGTCATTAATAAGAGTACATGTTTTAAATATCTTGGATCTTTTGTTCAGAGTGATGGTGAAATTGATGGGGATATTATCAGCATAATTCAAGTTGGATGGTTGAAGTGGAGGAATGCATCGGGCTTATTGTGCGATAGAAAAGTCCCCCTCAAACTTAAGAGAAAATTCTATAAGATGGTGGTGAGACCTGCAATGCTTTATGGTGCTTAATGTTGGCCATTAAAATAGAAGCATAATACTAAGTTAAGTGTTGCAGAGATGAGGATGCTTAGGTGGATGAGTGGCTTGACCCTTAGAGATAGGATACGAAATGAGCATATACGTGAAAAGATTGGGGTAGCTCCAGTGGAAGATATGATTAGAGAGAGTCACCTTAGATAGTCTGGTCACATTAAACGGAGGCCTTCCGATGACCCGGTTAGGAAAGTTGAGGTATTAGATTTGACTTATATTAAGAAAGGTAGAGGTAGACCTAAAATGACTTGGTTAGAAAATATTATAAATGATCTTTCTTTATTAGATTTAAATGAGAAAAAGGATTTATGTAGCCGACCCCATGTAGTGGGACAAAGGCTTGATGTTGTTGTTGTTGTTGTATAATATATGAAGTAAAATCTATGACAACCTAAAGATTAAGGCATAATTCATTAAGCTTGTTTTAAGTTGATAGTCAATTATTTTCTTATCCTATGCTTTTTCAAGTAATGGCTATTTGTCATTTTCATAGAGAAGGTATTTATTACTCTTCTCAATTTCCCATCCAAGTATCCTTTTCAAGGGTGGAATTTGATGTCCCCAAAATGCCTTTGAGGAATTTTCTCTATCATTCCCTCCCTCATTAGTCATTTTTTCGTAGCATTCAGTGACTAAGATGCTAGATAATTTAATTTCAATACATCCTTAATTCTCTCAATCTGGTTATTTTATAATTGCATATGGTTATTAAAATATTGCATATGCTTAGTTCCGAAGTAAAAAGGAAGAAGCAATTATCATATTAAAGGAAGTAGTAATCAGATCCTTCTAGGGAATGATCACATAAATGAACGGTGTCTAGCAGGGGTGATGCGGGAGATGCGAAAAAAGGTGAGGTTATATTTGATATTACAAATCGGCACATGATCAGTTTTAAATTTTAAATTAGGACTAAAAAAATTCAAACTAATTAACCAAAAAAACGAGTTATGACTGATAAGAAGTAGATCACAATGTACCAAAAAGTCATAGTAATGAATGTAAATGTTTAGGAATTATAGAAAATGATGAATTCGCTAAGTTTTTTTCAGCCATTTACTTGCATCCATTTATGAGTATGTGTATGTTATGACTTGGCCCGGAGTTCTGAGTTAACGAGGCGGGAACAGACGGTCAGATGAATTGCACAAATTCTTTTAACACTAACTAAATGTCCAAATTAAAAATAAACAACAAACCTTTAATGAAAGAGCCACTAAAAGAACAATTTGCATTTCAAATACATAAATAAAATAGTTCTTACATATTTTCAGTTGAACCTTTTTTTGTACACACAATTATCTCGATCAGCCATTTATTAATTGGAGATTTACCTGAAATGTTCGATTTAAGAGGTTGACTTTTTAATAACAAACTCTCTGTTAATTACAATTTTATTGTATAATAAAGATAATGAAACATGCGTATATATATTCATGCCATGTCATCAAAATTTTTAATATATATATATATATATATATATATATATATATATATATATATATATATATATATATGAGTATTTAATATAATACAAGTCCTGTCAAACTTTGATTTATATAATATTCTTTATCATTTCTATTTTTCAATTTTAATCTTTTAACAATTTATTTATTCCAGTAGCATCATCTAAATTTTGTACCAATGTAGGTACAATCATTTTTTTTTTCATTTCCAATATTTTTTTTTCATGGTGCACGGGTATGTTGCATTTTCAGCTAGTACTATAAAGGGGTGAACTCCTGTATTTGTAATTATATATCTTTTCCTTTTCAATAGTTTTCATTTCATGTTGTAATTTTTTTTTTTCATTTCATTTTCATTTACATATATATCAAACTAAAAATGCAATGATCACATTTATATATACTATAACACATGTTATGTGATTTTTCTCATTTTTATATAAAAATGTCCCTTTAAAATTTAATCAAGTATACATGCAAGTTATAATGTCAGTCAATGCATTGAACCAATAATTAAACTGTACATACTATAAAATAAAATAAAGTTATCCACCTTTTTTCCTTTTGGAATGTCGAAATTCCTCTTCAGAGTTATTTAAGCTTTTAATTAGCTTTTCTTAGGGCACAATGTAACTATTAAGGATGTATATGTTGGAGAATTTTTTGTATCCTCAAACGGATTGCATACTTTATCATCGAGCACGGCATAAGAATACGATATATTACCCCGGAGGGTAAAAATACCATTTTCTTATGGGCTCAATAATAAAATTTACAATTATTTAACAGAGATTCCCCCACTCAATGTTTGGTTGAGTGGGGTTTATTTATTTCTGGGGTACAGACATCCCATAGGGGCAAGCCCCTATGGTTAATTACATCCCAAGTTTGATTTGGGAAAACTTTTGATTAACCTAGTGGTTTTGCTTATTTTGAAGTCATTTAAATGTTGGCTAAAGTTGATTTTTTTTGTTTTAAAATCCATGAAAGTCTTGCTTAAAGGGTTTTGGCCTTTAGGAATTTCAAGGAAGAGGTTGATCAACTTAGATTGAATTTTTGAGAATGAAAGCCAAAGAAGGTGAAGTAGGGGCACTTGATTCTGAGATGAAACTCAGAGGTGCCCAAACTATCCTATGTTGGGCTTTACAATTTAGCAACCTAATTTTGGTTTAAGTTGATATTTTATTAGAAGATTGGGGCTTACATCCCAACAACACTTGTTGGAGGAATTGCCCGAAAGATGAGGGCTTATAGGGTGATTTGAAATCAACCCGTGCCTCAGACCCTAAGACTAAGGTGAGGACTACCGATAGGTAGTGCCTCGATCCTAGATCTAACGAGTGCACAAGGGGCTTACAAACTACACCTCACAAGAGACATAGCCCGCCCGACCTCTGGATTTATTGTCCCGCCTGGAAGGGACTACCAGCTAAACTCCCCCTAATCGCTTTTAAAACCATGTTGTTTAGTCTCAATGCGAATGTAGAGTGGTAGGGTTGTTTTTATTTAGAAGGTAGGTCTTACAACTTGGCTTTGAGGCCAAGATGCCTAAATATGTGTGGTATGCAAATGCTGACTCATAAAGAAAAAGACATTTGTTATCTAATCCTTAAGTGAGGGCTTTCTATATGCAACACATTTGGCCATGCATGATTGTTTTAAATTTTAGAAAACTTAGCTCCTTGAAGGGAGCCATGCAATTTTTCTTTTGTTAGAAAATCATGAAGCCTAATTTGATTTTAGTTTGCTTACATTTTAAATGGGTAGAAAACTTAGTTTTGTCCTAAGAGCATACCGTATCAAAAGTCCAAGCCACGCCCACAAAAAACAAGGGAATAAACCTAAGAAAAACATGCTTTTTCTATTGCGCACTCAATAAACACTTCAACACATGCTTTTGTATATAAATAAAGACAGAAATGTAAATAATGTCCCAGTTATTACAAACATGTTTGGCAGCTGAGTTGCCTGCCATTATACAACCCAGTTAACATTTACAGACTCTACTTGTGGGGTCTTCAAGCTTTACAAAAGTTTGGGCTTCATCTTCTTTGCTCCCTTCCTTTGCTCCAAACCCCCACAAGTTTTACATCCTATTTCTGCCAAATACATGATAAAAAAAAAGACTCAAATCTGCAAAACAGAGTTAGGAGGCAGTTTATATAGCAAGAATATGATCATCTCAAAATTGGCCTAGCACTTAGAGTGCTAAGCACTAGGCCCCCGCTTCTACCCTATTGGCCACATCTTTGGGGGGTTTTAAGCGGTACCTGTCATGCAAGCAGTTTATTATCATTTATGAGCGCCCCCCCTTTTAGATATGGCCACCTGCACAGAAAAGCATTTATATTTCTATACTAACCACTTAAGGGCAAGTGCCCACACGCAGACAATCCAAGGGCAATCAATCCACAACATCAATCACATGCGCACACAAAGAAAAAAAATCCAAATCCTAGCATGCCTAAGGGGCTGTGCACCTAAGTGTGTGAGGCTTGTGTGGTATGTCACACTAAGGGTCCTTCTAGAGTTTGGGTCTAAGAAAGGAGCATCCAACATGTGGCTTTTGGTGCCACTTGTTGAGAAATTTTCCTTAGCTTTTGGAGCTAAGAAAAGAAAGGTAGGAATCCAACATTTAGCTTTTGGGCTAAATGTAGGGGGAACTCTCTCTAACTTTTGGAGTTAAAGAGAGAAGAGATCTCCTACAACTTTGGAGTTGGAGGAGAAAAGACCTATAGCTTTTGGGCTAAGGTATGACATTTTCCAAGGCTTTTAGGACCTATGGGAATGAGGGAGATTAGTAGCTTTTGGGCTACGAATCAGAAGAGTGTCTCCTTGAATTTTGTGTATTCAAGGAGGTGGATTTCATTTGCTTAATTTGAATTAAACAAATAAAGTTGAGTAACTTATTGATTTTAGCTCAATAGGTGGGAAAGATTTATGACTTTGGAGTTATAAATCAAGAGAGATTATCATTTAACTCTTATGTTCAATGATGGGTATTTAGTTTGCTAAGTTGGATTAAGCAAACATAAGAAGATGATGTGTAGATTTGGGCTTACACATCAAGGATTATTTGAACTTTGGGGTGTCCAAAGAGAGGAACTCATTCACCTACTTTGGGTTAGGAGAATGAAAGAAAGCTAGGGTTTGATCCCTTTACTTGATATGGAATTATTTGTTGAATTTGGTTCAACAAACAAATGATTTAGATTAAACTATTCGTTGATTTGGATTCAACAAATAGGCGATTTGTTATGGGTTTAATTCATTCAATAAAGTTTGAACAAATGAGATTTTCATACAACTTTTGAGTTGTAGAAGGAAAAGGAATTTCTCTACAAATTTGGTTTGTAGAGAAGAAAGGGGGAAATGCAACCTGAAGGTTGCAAAGTGGAAGATTTTCTTTGAACATTTGGTGTTCAAAGAAAGGGACATTCATCCATCCAATTTGAGTCAATATGATGAGAGGAATTCCTACAACTTTTGAGTTGTAAAAAATGAGGGAAAGAACATGCAACTTAGAGATTGCAAATCCTTAAATGTTCCTTAAACTTTCGATGTTCAAAGAAACAAATTCATTTGCTTAATGTGAAGCTAGGCAAATGAAGGGGAATTTGGGGGTTTCCTACAATTTGGGTTTGTAGGAAAAGGAATGGTCCAAAATGCAACTTAGTGATTACAAATTGGAGGATTTCCTTTGAACGTTTGGTGTCCAAAGAGGGGAAATTCATTCCTCCAATTTGGGTTGGAGGGATGGAGAAGAATGAGATGCAACTTAGAAGTTGCAAACTCTCGAAGGTTCCTTGAACATTTGACATTCAAAGAATAATGCACACTATCCTAATTTAGGTTAGGAGAATGAGGGGATCTTTCCTATAACCTTTGGGTCATAGAAAGAGAGCTTCCTACCTTCTTACAAATGTTTTGGGCTCATTTGAAGAGAGGAAGGATGCACCTTAAGGCCTTGACAAGGATTCCTAAATCAACTTTGACATGATTAGGAGACTTGAATGGAAGAGGTTCACCTGTTACTTTTGTGTTATCAACAAGTGAAGAAAAGACTTAGGATTTGGTCCTAAAGTGAGAGGACTCATGCAATGAAATGCTTAAAGGCTTGAGGAGCCTTAGGATATCTTGCATAAGAAGATATTCGTTGGTTTTATGTGCCAACAAAGAAGATAGAAGAACTTGGGATTTGGTTCCAAGTTTCAAATGACTCATGCACTCTAACACTTAGAGCTTTGAGAATGCTCTAAGTATCATGCATGAAGAATATGTAAGGGTGGACATTTGTTGATTTTTCTTCAACAAACAAGGTCAAGTAAACCTAGGACTTTGATCCTAGAATTACATGATTCATGAAATGATTTTGGTTTGGAACCTTTGAAGGTTTCAAATCATTATACATGAAAGGAAAGGACTATTCATTTGCTAGTTTTAGGGTTCCAACAAATGAGATGGAGAGTTTGAAATTTGGTCCCAAACTCAAGGGTGAAATCATGTAGGAGGAGAATCGTTCACTTGATAATTTTGTGTCTTAACAAATGAAAGAAGTAAACTTAGGATTTGGTCCTGAGTTTGGAGAAGTTCCTTTAAACATGTGGCGTTTAAAAGGAACAAAGAGAGGTGAACATTCTCCTAATTTTGAGTCTTAAGAGAATGGGTTGGCCTCCTACAACTATTTGGATTGTAGAGAGACAAAAAAGGGATGCGACCTAGAGGTCGCAAGATTGGGAAAGATCCCTTGAACATTTGGTGTTCAAATGGATTTCTTCACCCACTCAATTTAGTTTGAGTAAAGGGGTGTATGAACTTAGAATTGGATTCTAAGGTCCAAGATTTTCATGTTGTGATATTATGGAGTTTTGGGAGGTTCCAACTCATCACATATGAAAAGAGTGCCTGTATGCCAATTTTGTATTATTAGCAAACGGAGTGGAGACTTTAGGATTTGTTTCCTAAAACTTTGATTCATGGACTAAAATAATTGGGACTTAGAGGACACCCCAACTATTAAGCATGAAGGACATGTACATAAGGAAGGGAACCTCCTACTCTCCTACAAATGTTTCGGATTTGCTTGAAAGAGGGAAGGCTAACTTCCTAATGCGTTGGGAGGTTTTCCCAAATCAAATTTGATATGATTTTGGGAATTTGGAAGTTTCTAGGAAAATCCTAAAGATCCGTTTTGGCGACATCTAGGAGAAACCTAAAAGTAGACATGTGATGGTTCGTAGCTCCTAGGGTAGAGCTAGGATTCACATAATCTAACTTTTGGAGCCTTGAGGGAGCATCCAAAAGTCATGCAATTATATGTATTTGGAACCTTGAGAAGGTTCCAATCACCATGCATAAGAGAGAAGGATGAATGCTTATAAATTTTGTATCTACAAGCATGAAGATTTGAACCTAGGAGTCTTTTGGAATCCTAAGTTAAGATCGCTCATGCAATGGAAACATGAAGCTTTGAGGTGCTCCAAATT
The DNA here is from genome assembly GCA_016618105.1 of Dendrobium huoshanense. NCBI lineage: Eukaryota > Viridiplantae > Streptophyta > Magnoliopsida > Asparagales > Orchidaceae > Dendrobium > Dendrobium huoshanense. The sequence continues at coordinate 24,646,030 of CM028348.1, forward strand.
GTCATACACGAGGAAGGGAAGACTACTAGAGAGCTTCCAACTCAATGAGAAGATTTCAAAATCAATTTTGGCATGATTTGGGTAGAAAGATTGGTCCTACAATTTGAATTTGGAAGACAACCTATAATATTATCAAAGCCCTACAAGAAGGTGGTTTCCCCTAAATCGTACCTAATATGATTTGGAAATTTGAGAGCTTGCATCTAACCATATTATCTTGCAAATTAGGAAAAATGAGCTTAACTAATCCCTTAATATGATGGAGCATTGATCATGGGCCTTTGAGGTCCATGAAATGCTCCAAATCAATCTCACCAACACTTAGGATTAAGTAAGCACATTTATGAAAATTTGCAAGTTAATACATTCACTAATTTTAAGCAAGGAATAAATAGCATATGGCTTGAATCATGATTTAATAGGGAAACATGTATCTTAAAGTCTTAAGGGATCAAATCACTTTTGGCATGATTTGACCCATTAAAAACATTAAAATGAGTTTCCAAACTTTGGAATATTTGCATAACAAAAATGATTAGCCATCAACTCTTCTATCACAAGCCATACAACGCATCCAAAGGCGAGTTTGATCAAAAACACTTGCTCTAGGATTTTCGTAGTGAATCTTTGAGACTCACACTAGATCCTACAACAAGTCATCACAAATATTTTTGGATATGTTGCAAGGCTTATGACAACCCCACAAGCTCCACAAAATTCCTAAATCATATGTCTATTTCGCGCATGACACTAATGTTGTATAAGTACATGTACACAATGTGAGATTTGGGAAAAGATGTGAGCTATCCACTATGCTTTAGCTACGAAAAGTAACATGCCCTAAGGTTTGAATGTAGGCGAAGGTGTTAAGCTTAATATGATGAATAACATACATTTGAGAGATGTCGGATAACAACCCGACACCTCTACACGCGTTAAAATCCTCTCCGGACTCTCACATAAGAGTCAACCAATGGAAATCACCAAATTTCCATAGTTTTTGCGAATTGGACAGCCAACGAATGGGTTTTTGGGGACCAAAAAATTAAAGTTTCTAAGGACCTAAGGCTTTGGATCGTCAAACACATTGCAATTGGCCTTGGGAGCCTTAAGGTTTCGCCTAAGTGTTAGTGGTATACCTTCCCCGGGTTGTCCAAGCGCTCCAAACCAATGTCCAAGCTGCTGTCCAAGCTCCGCTCCAAGCTCCGATTGCTGTCCAAGCTCCGCTCCAAGCTCCAATCCGCTGTCCAAGCCGTTCCGGACGTCACCACCGCTGTCCACAACGATTTGAAGGTTCCAAACTGCTGTTTGGGAGGTTTAGGAGCCTTCTTTTGCTGTTTGGAGGTTTCAAACAGCTCCCAACTCGTCTCGAGGTCGCCGGAGTTGAAGGAGGAAGAGCTAGAAACCTTCCTTTGCTGTTTGGAAGTCTCCAACAGCTTTCTTGACCACCACGAACTCGCCGGAGTCGAGGAAGGAAGGTGGGGAAGCTACTGCAGCAAATGTAAAGTCTTCCTTGCGTTGGTCGAAATAGACCCGAGGTGGTCAGGTCGCGCAGGTCCGGCGAAGGAAAGAGCCGAACCTCCTGGTAGGTTCGGCCGAAGCCCTGGATGAGCTCGGGCGGAGCTGTCGCACCCGAGAGAGGGGCCAAACGGGACTCCCGCACGCAAGAGAGGCGCCTGCTCGTGAAGTAGTCGCGGGACAGGGGGAAACGGTCGCGCGAAAGAGCCTTGGACGCGGAGAGGAGTTCCGCCTGGACTGGGCTTTTTAGCTCTCTGGATCTCTCGCTCTCTACCGCTCTCTATCTCTCGCTCTCGGTTGGGATGGAGAAAACGAAAAGCCACGGGGGAGCCGAATGCTCCCCCTACTCCCTCTCGTGCTCTTAGAGGAGCACGCCCAGCAGAGCCACCGACCGAAATGGCCAATCCGGCTCCCTTGATGTGAGAAACGAGGGAAATGTACTTGAGTACATTGAACCCAAATTTGGGTGAGATTTGAGAGAAAATCTCAGCCCTAGGTTCAAAATTCTGATTTGGGGAGTTGATTGAGCCCAAATCAGCCAATTGGGGTTGAAATCAGCTCCGAATTGGGCTCGACCCGAATCGATTTGAGCCGATTTGGGTCCGATTTTGTTCGATTGAGTCAATTTTGCGAAATTGAACTCGGATCGACGCCGAAATGTGTCGAACTGCGTCGAATTGGGCTCGACGGCGTTTGAATTGATTTGATTTAATTTTAATTTAATTAAATTGATTTAATTTAATTAAATTGGAGTTTAATTTGAGTCGATTTTGTCTAGACGTCGATCGATCGAGTCGATCGAGCGCGATCGAGCCTAGTCGGGCTCGATCGGGGTCGAGTCGGTGCGAAAATATTCGTCAACAGTATATTTGTCACTTTACACATAATTTAGAATAAAATTTACATTAAATTTACAATAACACAATTAACCCTTATCTAGTCTCCACATTAAGGTATTAAAGTACATCAAATAACATTGGAGATGTGGAATACTGCCAAAGTAACATTGAATACATTTGAACATTGCTAACGACAACGTAGAATGAACAAATTAATTAAGTCGTATTTGCATTGCTTTTTATATTCTGTAAAATGATATATATGCAAATTGCATTGCTTGCCTCCAATTATTCCTCTTCTTTATTACTCGGGATCTCGTCAACCCGTCAACCCATCTTCTTCTCCTTCACTGTCGAACACCATTGTATAAGTTAATCAAATATTTTTTTTACTCATAATTCTCTTTTAATGCTAAAATTTTACTTACCTTCACACGTCGATACTATATCTCGATGAGCGAACTCTTCTTCTATTCAATAGACATGTAGTGCACTATACTACTCAGAATTGACTAGTTGGCCTCTTTGCGTATTGATATATGAATTGAAATAATTTTTACTCCTTTAGTATTTGTCGAATAGCACCAGATGAAAACCTTCTTTTTAGTAAATTGAAGCCACTAACTCACTGCACAATACCTTGCTTCACATGAAAACCCTTTTTATCTTCTACTTCACTGAATGCAAGCAACACACATAACAAAATCCTCTCTCACACGCAACTCCTTCCCTACGGTGGACTTCCACTGACGTGAGGAGTCGCACCCATCTATGCTTGCACGTGCTCGTGCCTGCAGTTTCGATCGCAATGCTTCGCTTCAAATCGCCTCGCTTGCCTCAACCCTGCTCGATTGCCCGCTTTAGCAAATTTAACTGAACTAGTTCGGCTGAGTCGGTTCAATCCAGTCAGATATAACAATTTATTCATTTAAAATATGAATATAATTTCAATTCTCGACTAACCGTATTCTGGAACCTATAACCAAACCCCAACTTTTTAGAGATTCAAGGTTGTTGAGTTTTTGAGGATGCAACGTGTAACGATGAGAACCAAACCCGTTCTGAAAGGCCTCCTTACCCATATTTGTACCCTTAATGATCTAGTTATTGGTATCTCTCTCTCTCTCTCTCTCTCTCTCACACATATATATATATATATACCCTTTGATTTTTTCAGTGCAAATGTGAGATTTACAAAGAGAAATTTCATTAGTTGTACATCTTTCTTTTGTTTTTCTATTGAAATATTAACTTTTTTTTACTGACTAATGAATTTCCTTTCGGGTCTTTTTTTTTTGCAGGTATGTTAATCTCAAAGCATGTATCAGCCAACTCCTTGAGGATGCCTCTGGAGCCAATATTACAGCATGGCCTGCTCGCTTGCATGAGCCACCATTGAGACTTCAAGGTGTAGAGATGGATGCTTATATTGCAAAAAATGAACTTTTTAGGGCAGAAACAAGATTCTGGAATGCTATCGTTGAAGGCTATATCCGTATTTTCCACTGGAAGAAAATGAACATTCGTAATGTTATGGACATGAGAGCCGGGTTTGCAGGGTATATACACTACTTTCTACAGTTTTCTTGTATTTTCCTTGAACTACAACTCACAAGTCACACCTTCCTTCAAGAGCTGCAAGAAAAAATAACAAAAAAAAGAACATTGCCAAACTTTAGGCGGAATTGATATTCAAACTTCACGAGAAATGGAAAAAAAAAAAAAAAAATAGGGAAATTTATAAACCCAGTAAAACTAAACACGTGGTAGTATTTTTTTATCAAGGATGAATTTCCTTAAGATTCTAGAGTTTAACTATATTTATTTGTTGGTCATGTTATTTTGAAATAATACTTATTAGTCCTTTTCATAAAAGAAAATTTTATTTTCTAGTCCTATCATATTTTGATCCTACGTATTGGGATTAAGGCTTGATGTTGTTTTTGTTGTTGTAGTCCTATCATATCTTTTTTCTTTCATTCAATGGGGTTATTTTCTGTTAGCATATGATTAACAAAAAGTTAGAACTGGTTACTAATAGAAGTCTGTTGATTTCCTAAAATCTTATTTTTATCATCTAACGTCATCTGCTTATTAAAAAATTATATCTTATTATTACCACACATAAAATAATAATCATTTATAAGGAAGCTATGACCAGTTGTCTTAAGTCGATAATGAGAGAGAGAGAGAGAGAGAGAGAGAGAGAGAGAGAGAGGCAGTGGGTGGATTGTGGGTAGATCTCAGGGCACTTCTATGAGGTGGAAAATAAAGATGCATTTGATATTAATTTTTTTTTAAAATCAGTAAAATTTAATTTATCTGAAAAACTACAGGAAATTCAATGACTAAAAAATAAATATTGATCAATCAGAGGACCTTAGATTAATTTCCCCTTTGATTAAACTCACAATCTAGTTGCATGCATTGTTTACACTCCAGTTACTTGCATGATAAAACTTTTATCTCTCAACATAAGTTAGCATGATCAACCTTTTATGCTTCAACTCACAATTACGGTTCATAATAAAACTTTTGTCTCAGCTTAAGTTACCAGCATGCATAAAATGTATGTTAGTTCCATTAATCAGGTAGGTTAATATTCTGATTGAATGTGGTTATGGTTCTGTTAGTTTTGTACGTTTCCTTACGTTATTCATGTTTATGTTTTTATATAGGGGCAGCTTGGTTAGATGAAAATTTGATATAATGTAATTACCAGCGAAGTAATTACTAATTAATCTGTAATTGTCGTGAAGTGAAGTTTGTAAAATTACTTTGCTTCATAGTTCATCTCTATTACTAATGTTTATGCAAAGTATGCGATAAACTTTTGTACGAGTTTACCTTGTACGGTATGCCATGTACAGCACATCAAACAGCTGCTTATAGAGTTTAAATTCAAGTTTGGTCATGTATGAGTTGTGAGAGATTCACAGCCAAGAGAGAAAAAAAGGAAAACAAAGCAGAAAGACAAAGAAGGATAAAGCGTATGTATCATTATAATTGAACATGTTACAAGTATATATAAGCGGAATGAGGTAAAGCAGTAAATAACACTCGGTACAGAGTAGGATAACACTCGGTACAGAGTAGGCTATGAGGTAAAGCAGTAAATAACACTCGGTACATAATAGGATAACACTCGGTACAGAGTAGGATAACACTCAGTACAGAGTGGGCTGAAATAAACTATGTGCTGTCATCCTCCCTCAAATTGACCATTCGGTTTTCGAATTGTTAATTTGGAGCGTAAGTGAGTGAACCGAGTGATGGAGAACGGTTTAGTGAAGATATCGACAATCTGATCTTGTGAGGGAATGTGTTGAATATGAATATTTGCGGTGAAAATATGTTGACGAATGAACTGGTAATCAATTTCTATGTGTTTGGTCATGGCATGGAACACGGGGTTCTTGGTTATGGCTATCGCCGAGATGTTGTCGTAATATATGTTTGTGGCAGAGCTTTGTGGAAGATTTAGTTCTGCGGAGAGACGACGGAGCCAGAGAACTTCTGAAGTAGCTGCGGATAATGCCCTGTATTCGGCTTCCGTAGAGGATTTGGCGACGGTTACTTGCTTCTTAACAGACCAAGATATGAGATTTGGACCCATGAATGTGCAGTGACCTGTGATGGATTTCCGATCGGAAGTGTCAGATGCCCAGTCAGCGTCTGTGTTGGTGCGAAGCTGGAAGTCGCCTGGTGTTATGGGAAGGCCGTGAGACAGAGTTCCTTTGATGTACCGTAATATGCGTTTGAGGTTTTGAAAATCTTAAACGGTCGGCTGTTGCATTTGTTGACATGCCCGATTAGTGGCGAAGGCGATGTCTGGTCTGGTAATAGATAAGTATTGTAGTGAGCCCGCTAGACGACGGTAGAGAGAAGGGTCATGGTATGGCTGTGTGTTGTCTGATTGATGTGAGGAGGCTGGGGCCATTGGTGTCGGCTGAGCTTTGCAATGAGCGAATCCAGCTTCTTGAATGAGTTTGGTGGCATAGTGTTCTTGGTTGAGAAAATAACCGTTGGAGGTTTGTTGAACTTGTATACCTAGGAACAGGGAGATCTCTCCTAGTTATTTTAAAGCAAAGTGAGAATTGAGATCGTGGAGTGATCTGATGCTGTATGTGTCATTTCCTGTTACAAGGATGTCGTCAACATATATTAATAGAAATATATGAACTTGCTTCTTGGAGAAAATAAGGGTCAGAATGACTAAAACCGAATCCGCGTGTGAGAAGAAAGTTCGTAAATTTCTGGAACCATTGACGAGGCGCTTGTTTCAAACCATAGATTGATTTGTTTAATTTTCATACATGGTTTGATTTTTGTGGATCTTCGTACCCTGGTGGTTGACGCATGTAGATGTCATCCGGTAGATCCCCATGAAGGAAAGCATTAGAAGCATCCAACTGTAGCGTGGGCCATTTTCGGTTGACGGCAAGGATGAGAAGCATACGAATCGTGGTCATCTTGACAACCAGACTGAATGTCTCGGTGTAGTTTTCGCCGAACTTTTGATCATACCCCTGGGCAACTAACCGAGCTTTGTAGCGATTGATTTTTCCTGTTGGTAGCGTTTTGATTTTGTGTGCCCATTTGCAGCCAAGTATCCGTTGTTGTTTGGGATTGGTATGAGTGACAAAGTGTTTTGACTTTGAAGAGCGTTAAATTCAGAAGTTATAGCAGCTTTCTAGTGATCATACTTTGATGCTTGCTTGAAGTTGATGGGAGTAGGCGGTGTATTGATCTGACTGTATAAGGAAAACAGTTGCTTTGGTTTGTGTATACCTGATTTTGATCGTGTTTGCATCGGATGTTGAGGTTGTTGGATGCCGATCGGTTCGGTATTGGGTTGGTAGATCGGATTGTCTCCTAAGTTGAGCGAAATCGTCTCTGGCTGTTGAATGCTGGTATTGTTGGTAGGAGGCACGTTTGGCGGGCTGTTGGATTGCCGTGAAGTAGAAATTGTGGAAGCGGGAACGAGCACTAAGGGGTTGTGAAGTGGTTGATTTTCTATTGGATGAGGTGTAGTCGAAGAGTGGTGGCTTGTGTAGGGAAATATGCATTCCTGGAACACCACGTGTCTCGAATGTGGAGTTTTTGAGTTTCCAAATTATAACATTTGTATCCTTTATGATGTGGTGAATAACCAATGAATATGCATTGTTGTGATTTGGGTGAGAGTTTTGATGCTGCGTATGGTTGGAGCCAAGGGTAGCACAAGCACCCAAAGGTGCGTAGATGGGAGACGACAGGGGGTTTGTTGTAGAGAATTTGATAAGGGGATTTCAGTGCCAGCGGTTTGGAGGGTAAACAGTTTATTAAGTAATTTGCGGTGTCAATAGCGTCGGCCCAGAACTGATTCGGAAGGAGAGCCTCGTGCAGGAGAGTTCGGGTGAGATCCACCAGGTGCCGATGCTTGCGCTCGGCAAGCTCATTCTGCTCCGGGGTATGCGGGCAACTGAATTGGTGAATTATGCCGCGAGTTTGAAGGAAGAGGTTAAATTCGAAGCTGACAAATTCCCCACCGCCATTAGATCTAAAATTTTTTGGCATAATATTGAATTGATTTTGGATTAGACTGCAAAATAATTTGAATTTTGTGAAGGTTACATGTTTGGAGTGCATGAAATAGATCCATGAGAACCTTGTAAAATCATCAATAAAAATAACAAAGTACCGAAATCCAGCTAAAGAAGATGTAGGAGCCAGTCCCCACACATCTGAATGAATGAGTTCAAAAGGATGGGTGGTGACCGAGGATCGTTTCTTGAACGATTGTATGTGGCTTTTAGCCATATTACAAGATTTGCAGTGAAAAGAAAAGGAAAAATTCTTGAATTCTGAAAAATTGCGAGCTAAGTGATGAAGAATCCGATTGTTTGGATGTCCAAGTCTTGCGTGCCAGGTAGAAGAGGAGGTAGTGTTGACGTGAAGTGCTTTCGGGGGGTTGTCAGACAACACGTTGAGCTGGTACAAACCGTTACGAAGATGTCCAAGAAGCAGAGGACGATTTTCCTGTATATCCTTAATTTCAAAGCTGTTAGAATCAAAGGTAATTGATATCAAATTGTCTTGAGTGAGTTTTGACATAGATAGAAATTAGAAGATTATGTGTAAATGACGGTACATGTAAAAGATGACAAAGACGAAGCTTTACGAGGGGTATCTGGTAACGGTAGCAAACCTTGACCATAGTTTTGGATAGGTAATGTTGATCCATTGGCAACCGTGATTGAATCAGATCCGGGATAAGTTGTGGATTGCTGTATGTTCGAATTATCATTCGTGAAATGGTTGGTGGCACCGGAATCAAGAATCCAACTTTGCGGTGCAGTTGGATTTTGCTGAGCAATAAAAGCGCGGGATCCGTTTGAGGTTGTTGGTGCATACTTGGAATTACATCTGTGCCAACAATTTATTGTGATGTGGCTGTTCTTGCCGCAGATTTGGCAAGTTGGTCTAGTGTTGTTCGTTGTGTTAGTGGAATCGGCGGTCTTTGGCTGTTTTTGCAGGGCAGATTTGTTTTTGAAGGGCCGACGTTGATTGCGATTCTTGTTCTGGTAGTGAGAGGTAGCGTAGAGAGCTGAGGCAGAGGACGTGATGGCTTGGACTTTTTGAATTTGTTGATTTATGTGGATCTCTTCGCTGCAAAGAAGAGAATAAAGATTGTCGAGATCGGCCGGTGAAGATGATGTTCGTATAGCTGTCTTGAAGGAATTGTAGGATGCCGGTAGTCCGTTCAAGATGTACAGAACGATGTCTTCCTCATCGATCTTGTTACCCGCAGCAGCAATGTTATCCACGATGTTCTTGATTTGAGATAGGTACTGCTGCATTGTGAGATTGTTCATTTGAACATGATGTAGTTCGTTCTTGAGTTGGATTACTCGAGAGCGACTAGAGGATTGTAGCCGGCGTTCAAGCGTCACCCAGACTTCTTGGGTGGTAGTAGACGTAATGACGTAAGGAAGAAGCGTGGGGGAGATAGTTGAGAATAGAGCGGATATTAGATTGTTGTTGATTAGACGCTAGCGTGCATAATCTGGCAAATGCAGATCGGTTGGAGGAGTTGCTTTACCGGTGAGGTAATCTGCGTATCCATTGGCGGAGAGGTTCTGAAAGATTTGGATTCGCCGAATTGCGTAGTTATCGGTGGTGAGGGAGTGAGGGATTAGATTCTTGATGTTGGATATGATGAATTTGAGGGACGCTGGGATTGTGAGTTCATCTGATGGGGCGGCGAGCGTGGTGGTGGAGGCGGGAGAGATTGAAGAGGCTGATTCTTGATCTCCCATCTCCTGGCTCTTGATACCATGTGAGAGATTCACAGCCAAGAGAGAAAGAAAGGAAAACGAAGCAGAAAGACAAAGAAGGATAAAGCGTATGTATCATTATAATTGAACAGGTTACAATTATATATAAGCGGAATGAGGTAAAACAGTAAATAACACTCGGTACAGAGTAGGCTATGAGGTAAAGTAGTAAATAACACTCGGTACAGAGTAGGATAACACTCGGTACAGAATAGGATATCACTCGATACATAGTGGGCTGAAATAAACTATGTGCTGTCATGAGTAGCATCATGTAGAGACCGTTGGTTTGAATGCTTGGATTTTGATACTCTCTCTTGGAAGACATTTCTGATTAAATTGTCATTTTAATAGTTGGGATTTTCTGCTTTTTTACATCTTACTCGTAGGAACTTGGACTGAGCAGGTTAAATTTTCCATGTGTGATTTGTTCTTTTTTGAGTTGGTATGGAGGGCATAAATCTCAACTGCGCCTTTAAGAAAGTTTGCTTTTATTCATGATTTGTTCTACATATAACATACCATTCTGTATTTAATTAGCTTTAGTGGTAGGTTATATCAACAAACTTTATCTGTGGTTTACAAAATAAAAAATTATTTTGCTATTATAGCATTCAGTGTGCTGTTAACTATTCTTGTGCTCCTGTCTACTTTTTTAAATAGGTTTGCATCAGCATTAATTGATCAGAAGATGAATAGCTGGGTGATGAATGTTGTCCCTATAAGTGGACCCAACACATTGCCTGTCATCTATGATCGTGGACTTATAGGAGTGGCCCATGACTGGTATGAGTTATTATCTTTTTTATATTTATCTTACAAGGGAAAAAACAAATTTTCTTTCTGATTTGAATTTGGCAAAGTTACAGAATGTCTTACTATCAATGATAACATTTATGATCATCATTTTATTCTGTTCTCTCAAGTCTCTTGATGTTGTTCTTTGATGAGCTGTTATCTCCAGTTTTATGGGGATGCCTAGAATTTGTTTTTTTTTTTTTTTCAATCTTTTTGCTGAATGCATGTGCGATATAGCGTTTTGGAAAGTTATGGAACTATGACAATATTTCAATTTTCTTTATTTCTGGAAATACTCGTTCCTTGCAGTTGATTTAGTATGACCAATTTCTTTAAAGGGACAAATAGTTTTTTTGGTTTGAGGTTCGAAGTAACTCCTTTTGAAGAGCTCTATTTATATTGTTCTCTGTTTCATTACTGTTAGAAAATTTATTCTTAAGTGCTATATGAAAATTGCATTTGCATGATTGTTGTTTAACCAGTTTTCCAATTTATTAGGTCTTTTCTTTTACCTGCAGGTGTGAGCCATTTGATACTTACCCAAGAACTTATGACTTGTTGCATGCTTTTGGTCTCTTCTCTATAGAGCATAAAAGGTGAGAGACCCTCTCTCTAGTTATTATCAAACATGCGATACACAGATAAGGCCTAGTCAATTTTTTCTCTCCTTCATCTATTTTTACCCGCACTGCTTGAATTATTACATACTCCCATCAACAAACCCGCTAGCAGAGCTACAATGGGGGCCTGGGAGCACGGGCCCTCACTGGCCCATCTAGCTACAAAAGCCTATAATTAGGGAAAGATCTAAGAATAGTATTTCATAATATTTTAAAATCGAAAGTGGGGATCAAACTCACAACATCTAGCTAAGAAAACCAACAGTTTACCTCTGCACTACAGAGCATTACTTGCTTTAACTTATACTATTTTTAACTTATATTATAACAGAAGCCATAAGGCTATAATCCCATAATTTCTTGTCTCGGTCAAAAATTTGCTTTACTAATATATATATATATATATATATATAGAAAATTATTTGTAGGTTATGGATTCTTTTTTTTTTTTTAACTAATAACTAAATATTTAAATTGAAATAAGATAATTATAAATTTGTATATAATACAACTAATAGAATATAAAATGTAGAATTTAATAATTTATTGAAAGTAAATTTTTTTTTAATGATCAAAATATTATTTCACTATAAATTATTAAATATAGAGAGAAAAAAAATCTTCAAAAAAAGATTAAGAGTATTTTAAAAATCATTAATTTAGCGCTCACTAGTAAAAAATTTTGGCTTAGCCCCTGAACTAACCTTTGAGAATCAATAATTGTAAAGCACTCAATCAAATGGGTTTTGTCTTGTTTTCCAATCTTTAAAAACTAAGAAACTATGTAAAAGGTCGTTATTATAACCATGGCCAACCGCTCAATCAAATGGGGATTTGTCTCACAATTTGCATTCCTTGAGCAAGTTTACTCATAACTATACTTGCTAAGTTACGTATTGAGTTCAGTTTTATATCAGATAAGTGAAAGTAATTAACCCTCACATAAAACTTAAGCTTTTATGTTAAAAACAGATTTGACCGCTTGTGTAATAGGGTTTACTTTGATCTTCTTTAGTACATACTCTTAATAAGCAGTATAATAAGTGGCATTTTAATTGTTTTTTTATTTGGATTTAGTGTTGCATATAGTTTGTGGCTTTCATAGCTCTTATAGATCTTGGCTTCTATTATCTTGATCAATTAAAATTAAGGAGTTGGTGACTCCTATGTAGACTCCATTTGGTTGAGTAAGCTTTTTGTGTGTGATCTTTGACGGTATCCAGAAAAGTTCTGTTTAATGTGGGGTATGGGGAGATTTTTAAGAGACATGAGAGTGTTGAATTTAGTTCATATTTGATAGGTGAAAAACATGTTAAACTTAAAATACTAATCACTTTGGTTGATCTTCTCTTTTTTATAAATGATTTGAGTTATAATCATTAGAAAGTTGTTTTTTATAAAAAGTTTCAAATTTGTTTCCCATTGCAACTTTTTGATGGCAAATTTCTTGAAAAACAGCTTTGGCAGTTTTCATATCGACATAGAGTGCAGTTAGTTTGTGATAAATTTCTACTGTGAAAAAATAGGCACAGTTGAAACAAGTGGGTCTTACTTGATTGGCCCTCCATTGATTTAAAGCTTCCGAGTATAAAATGAATGTAATCATCGGTGTATTGGGCACATATTTGACCTTCTTTGGCTTAAAAAAGTTTTAATTCATAATATGGGCCATATTAGGAGTTTATATTAGTTTTGTAGAAATATATAGTAGGTGTACACACCTTTTTACGCACCTGTACACACCCAATTAGGTGTGCATAGGTTATTCGTAGATTGGGTTCCACCCAGACACACCTAATCTACACAACACCTATAAATACCTAATTTGATGCATACAAGAAACATATATAGGTGCACATATGATTGTACACGCCTATTACATACCTGTAAACATGACATATTCATACCCTCCTCTAATTCACACTCCCTATAATTTCGGAAGCAATATGATTATGAAATATTGTCCAACTGCTTCATTGGATGGCCATCTGATTTAAGGTTAGTGAGCAATTAAAAAAAAAAAAAAAGTAGTGAGCATTACAGCTTGTGATGTGTGATGCTTTGTTGCTATAGTTTTCAGAAGTTACCCAACAAGTTTGACCACTATATATATATATATATATATATATATATATATATATATATATATATATATATATATATATATATATATATTTCAGGTGCAATTTGTCTGTTATTTTACTGGAAATGGATCGCATTCTAAGACCGGGTGGACGAGCATACATACGGGATTCCAAATTTATTACCGAAGAGATTAAGGAAATCACTGAAGCTATGGGATGGAAGACTGAACTGCGTGATACAGCTGAAGGACCATACGCAAGCAGGAAGGTATTGATAGGCCACAAGGAGGCCAGGCATTCTTAGCATTGTTTTGACAAGGTAATATAGAATCTGATTCCCTGTAAGAATTCCTCTTTGTTGATTCATAATGGAGATTCAACGAGGACGTGAAATTAGGTCTGGTTGCTTACAAATGGATGCAACGGTAAGATTTTTACTTCATTTTATATTTTTTAGCTATTCTGTTTTGTCTTACAATGGTGGGTGGTTTTTTATTTTTGTTTACTCTTTTTTTTTTTGTATCATTTAGACCACAACAGAACAGATTAATTGTATATTTTATATCTATTCTGTTGTCTTACAGTGTTGGGTTGGTTGTCGGGTTTTGTTTTCCGTTTTGTTGTGTTGTTTAAACCCACCATAGAACAAATTAATTGTTATGAGAGTACAGGCATGAATAAAGCATGTTCGTTGAATAAACTATTGCATGGCGTATGTATTATTGACTACTTTGCTGCCCTGTGTGAACTTTCTCAGAAGGGATGAGCAAAAATTTGTTAACGAGCTGAAAACATTTCCTGGTGTTATGCTTGTTAATTATTCAATTGAATATTAGCCAAACATAAACAAGTTATCTTGGAGACCATTAAATATGTTGATGGTGTTTTATTGATGGTTAGATTGTATGAAATAATATTTCTTATTTTCATAATATGTTTTTAAGCTTCATAAAAATTGATATGTTAGTCAAATGCGTATAATATATATAGAGCTTGGGTTGAGTAATCAAAACCAATTCCTAGTTAGACTTTTACAAAAAATTGTATGCTTCGCAGATATGTCGGGGAACCAACACTACAGGAAAGTAGGTGATTAGCGGCGGACCATATCTGCCGTTAACAATGAAAAAATGCTGGAAATTATGTTTTTTCTATCGAATTTCCAGCGAATAACCATACGACGGTAATTCGCGCGTTGCAAATAATATTCCGACGTAAACATTTTGTCGGAAACATTTTCAGCGGTACTTCCGGCGAAATACCGATGAAAATATTAGACATATTTGTCAGTTTTTTAATCCCTTTTTCCAGCGTATGTTCCGCCGCTGTTTCCGGCGCAAAAGTACGCCGAAAAAAGTAGCGGAACGTACGACGAAATTATTATCAAATATCGATTTGATGGATACACCGGCATAAACCCCGCCGATAATAGCCATTAGAAGTTGCAGTATCGTATGACGGTGAACTTACTGGCAGAAAATCCGTCGGAAACTTGTAGCATACAGAAAGAAAATTGTCTTTCCATAATCAAAATGAATTTCCACACCTACAAACAAATTTTCACATAACATCTAAACAACATATAATATCAACATATGATTCACAACATAGAAATAAACACAATCTGCTTGTTCAATCGTTAAATATTCAAATGTTCGATCATTAATCATTCAATTGTTCAAAAGTTTAAAAGTGACACAACTACCCAAAACCCCTATGATTGATTTGGTCGAATGTTAATGACCAACATTCTATTTTAATGGCCAAACTTAATATTATGATTCTCTTTTAATGGCCAACATTCTGCACCATAAAACATTGCAGGTCTAACCACCATATTAGAGAATTGTTCCGTAAGTTTAAGAGGGACTTTTCTTTCAAACAACAAGCCCAATGCATTCCTCCAATTCAACCATCCAACTTGAATTATACTAATATCCTCATCTATCTCAAAGGAAGGCCGCCGGGTCATCAAAAGACTGTCATTTTATGTGACCAACCATCTAAGGCGACTCTATATAATCTTATCTTCCACTGTAGTTGCTCCAACCTTTACACATATATACCCATTTCATATTCTGTCTCTAAAAGTAAAGCCACTCATCAACCTAAGCATCCTCATCTTTGCAACACTTAATATAATATTATGCTTCTCTTTTAATGGCCAACATTTTACACCATAAAGTATTGCAGGTCTAACTACCATCTTATAGAATTTTCTCTTAAGTTTGAGGGAGACTTTTTTATCACACAACAAGCCTGATGCATTCCTCCACCTCAACCATCAAACTTGAATTCTACTAATAATATCCCCATCTAATAAAACTATTATTACTAAAATTACATTCCATATATTCAGCTATAGATCTACTCAAATAAAAGCATTTAGACATAAGGTTCACATCCATAATTCAAGTTTACCTTCAACTCCCTCTCTAGTCTTATCAACAATAAGAATATCATCATATCATCATCTAATAACATACACTAGGGACTACCTCTTGGAAATGTCCAGTGAGAACATCCATGACTGAAGCAAAAAGAATGTAGCTTTGAGTATTATCGTAAGAGACGGATGGAGTTGCGAGAACTGGTACGAGCGAACGAAGATCGGCTCACCTTAACGGACGCGGAGGCCAAGAACATCAGCGGAGGCTAATAAAGACGGCGGAGGCCAAGAACGGCGGCGAACGACCGGCTGAGGTCGGTGAGGTGTCGGTGGCAACTGTACAATGAACAAAGAACTGAATGAGAGCAAATGAGAAGGAAAGGGCCGAAGTTTGGAAATATGGCTCGTTCCACCAGAATTATTGACATATAATACGCCGGTCCGGTTTTCGGTGAAATATACGCCGGTAATGAGTCGTTGTGTTTAAATAAGCCGACGGCTAATTCGACGGTATACACGTCGGTAATTTCCAGCGCATTATTTGCCGGTATAACAAACTCACTGATGAATTAACTGGCGTCATATACGACGGAAACATACCAGCATAATATATGTGGTAATTACGCCACAATTATTCAGGTGAATTATTCGCCGGTTCAATCGCCGCTTTAAGCGACATATACAGATCCACTGGAAATAAGCAGTTTTCCTGTAGTGCAAGGGGGCGGCGGGGTTCGATATGATAATTATGTAAATAATCTCAAAACTCTCTATCTTATACCTTAAAAAAAAAATTTAGGGTGGGCATCCTGAAGCAAGGGGGAATCCGCCCATGTATCCCATCTCGGGAGAAAATAGTGTATGTTTATGGCACTTCCAAATGATTAACATTAACGACCACCATTAACAATATTTATTGCTTGAATGTCATTGTCCGACTGACGTTGCTCGATCGCCATTTCTTAACATATATATTTTTGACCATTATTCATTACAAGACTACCATCTCCTAATCATCATTGTTATCCACCAATCGACGTATCATCGATCGTCTCTTGTTTGTCAACCGACCCTGATGTCTGTCATCCCTTACTGCTTTCTAATATTTTCGACCACATTTATAAATGGTCAAGCTAATTGTTAAGATTTTGTAACTCCACCTTCAATAAAGTAGAATGACAATTTTTTGTAATATCTAACTAAGTAAAAGATTATTTCAACTATGCCATTACTCATATATATTTTTTCTTTTCCATGTTTCCTTGTAAAAATTCCTGTATCTCTTAAAAGTTTCTTTTATCTTTACGTGTGTAGATCTTTATGCAATACTAAGATATAAAATATGCACTACAGTCGCAAATTTTCAATGTAATAATGACAGATGTGAGGACTTTATTTGAGGGAATATGGCTAGATTCAAAATTTTAAAATAATATGATAAATAAAAAAATGATTTTTATTTTTATTTTTAATTCATATATAACTTATTTTTTATAGTACAATATATTATATCATAAAGGATGATAAGATAAATTCTTAAAAATTCAATGACATTTAAGTTTTTTTGTTAAGACATAATTAAATCATGATATTATTTGTTTTAATTCTATTTAATTATCTCTAAATTTGAGTATTTATCTTAAAATTTGAATTATTTATGTCTTCTTATTTTGATATAAATTACATAAAAAAAGCTCATTTAGTTGTTTGAAGTCACAAATATATTTATTTAAAAAAAAACTTATTTTGTATAGTAAATCCTATTACTAAAAAATGCATCAATTCGAGAGGTAATTTACATAAAAAATATTAATATAGTATATTTAATGACATTAAATGTAAATAATGTACAAAATTTTGTTATAATGAAATGATTATGCTGATTGTTGACAATAAAATATAATCTAAGGGTTTACTTGTAGTTGTAGAGAGATATATTGATAAAGAAATGATATTATTTTATTCTAAACATCTAGAGGTAGTTGAGTTGATACATCTTCACGACTACACGAAAATATTAAAAATGTCTCAACTAAGAATGATTAAAAGTATAAGTATTTGATTAGGTGCCATAATTCTCTTAGACGAGGCGATATTATTGTTAGATAAGAAATTCTCATAGAAAGCTCATCGATATTTGTTCCCCTTAGGGGTCCAAACGAGTCGAGTTGAACTCGAGCCAGGAGGTGTTCGAGTCGAGCTCGACTATCAAATACTGAGCTCGAGCTCAAACTCGAGTCAAGCTCAAAGCACGACCTCGAGCTTGACTCATCTCACGTTAAGCTCCTTCTCGACCTCCATCGTCAAGCTCTGTCCCGAGCAGGCCAGCAACACGCGAGCTCCGTCGTCAAGCGCCATTGTCCCGAGCTACGTCGTCCCGAGCTCCATCGTGTCGTCGTCCCGAGTGCCGCCTTCAAGCAATACACGAACTTCCTTGTTTTGATTTTCCCGCCAGGCTTTTGATTCGTCCTCATGCCCGCGGCCTTCCCAAACCGAAGTTTCATTTTCTCGCCCGGTCAACTCCGCAAGTCGATGAGTCGAGCGGATGTCTGTTTAAGATGAGCTCAATAAAGCGTCGATCTTGAAATCATGTTTGAGCTCGACTCAGGAGCTCGATAAGCTTGACTTGTCAAGCCTGTTATAAAGTCTAGTCCGAGCTGGCTCACGAGTCGGCTTGACTCTGTTATACCCTTGGTTCCACCATTGTGATAGCATTACAACATATAGAGATCTTTTTAAAGTTGACAAGAGAAAAAAAAAGAGGTCAAATATAATTTTCATTTTCTGATATGAAGAAGTTTTTTTTTTTTTTTTTTGGACATTTATGTCATATAAGACAAACTCACACACAACGCAAACACAAAACTCGAACCCAAGACCTTTTAGTTGAAAGCCTAAGCTCTCAACCAACAGACCAAGATGAGCTATGTTATGGAGAAGCATATGAATGATAGGTTTCACAATTGATTCAAATAAATAACTTTTCAAATTTATTTTTAATTGTTAACTTATTAAATAATAAAATATATTTTTTGTGTAATTTATCTATAATAATGATTTACTGATATCATATGAGATTAAGATTTCATTTGAAACACCCTTCTTTCTGCTCTCTAAAGTAACTTTTTCGTATAAAATTTATTGAACTCGAACTTTTTATACTAAAAATTTACTTTTAAAAAACTATAAGGAAACTACCCCTAATGTAGCCTAAGACTCTTATTAAAAGCCCTAATAAGTATAAACAATTCCATTTGACATATTTAATTTCTATATCATAGCTTGTGATGAAAATAAGAAGATTCAAAATAATTGTATGATCAAAATTATAAAGATTGGATATCTCAATTATTAGTATGATTGAGTGAATGATACTAATAATAATCACATTGCCATTCCAATATCATCATCTTCACATGCCTAATTAAAATTTATGATTATTACACAATTTCTTTTTTGAGAAAAATTGGATCAGAAAATTCAAATAAAATTTAATTAGTATAGACTTTACAGTTATTATATTTGTATTTAAATGAATATAATATATTATTAATTAAATAATTTATTTAAAACAAATTTAATATTTTTAATGCTCGTCATAATTAAGTTTGTCTAAATATTATTAACTATCTTTTTATTCATTGTTATTTATTTCCCATACCTACACTCCAGCGTCTATATTAAATCTCATTAATTACGAATCGTGCCACTTGATTTTTTTTTCTCTCTCTAAATGCGTGAACAGCTGGGCAAATTATTGCATCCGGTCACCGGAGAATAGGTTCGGACATTCAATAAAAATATGTCACGTTATCTGCACTTTTGACATGCGCTTTAGTTGCGTTTTATCTGCGCTTTACCTGCGCTTAATTTAAAATAATATTTTATTAATATCCGGACCTATCTCCGTATTCGGTGACCGGAAGCAATAATTTGCCGAACAGGCAGCCGGGGTTAGATGCCTGGATTTGACGTGCATTTAACCAAGCTGGTACTCGCTCATTGTAGAATGTAGAAGAGTCATGCGTGTAAATTGATGTCTCTTTAGCAAATGTTGATATATTGATTTAGAGTTCTGATTATTAATTAAGAAATTTTGAATTTTAAGTTAAGCATGTTATATGTGTTTGAGTTTTTGATGAAAATATTTAAAAAAGCTGCCCCTCTATTCTTAAAGAAAGGAGAAATTATTTTGGACGGTTCAAAGACGAATCATGATGCGTCACGTTCATCGATACACAACTAAAAAGTGACATGATGCGTCCTAATTCTACTCAAGACGACATCCGGTGACCACACAAAATAATTTCACTAAAGAGCCTATAATGATAAGTCGAGAGTAGTAGAATTCGAATATAAGAAGTAGGCTAGGAGTGGTTGTAGCCTTAGGCTTCGTTCAATGAATTTTTTATTTTTTTTTTTTGGTTATTTTATAAAATTTTAGTGCTAAGAAAATATTTTAATTAATATTAAGAAAACTATCTCAAAAAACCCTAAAAGGTGGCTAAATTACATAAATATTATTGTGTGCTGTCAAGCTATTTTACTATGTTTATTTTTATTGTTAATGTACGTTAATACATTTTGCAGGTTTAATTTGTTTGATTTCTTGCACAGGTGTGTTAATCATTTAATTTATATAAAAATATTTCTAATAATATCAATTCGCTCTCTATTAGACTTTGAATATGATCAATTTATAATTTATTTTAGATCTGACATTCTACCTTCTTTTATTAAAATAATGTGTGCCATTTGACTTCAGCTCCTTTTGATCATTTTATATATATATTTTTGCATCTTATTAGTGATGTAATGAACTCAAAATTAAATGATAATTAAGTTGACAAAAAAATTTCTAAAAGTATGTCAATCTAAGTACTCGGTGATTTAAATTAAAAAAAACATTAAAAATATAATCTTACGAGAACAAATTTATAAATCATCACAATACTATTTAACAAAAAAATGGAAGCTCTAGCGTCAAAATCATCAAGACTTCAAGCCTGCCTGTTTAAAGGAAAGCCCCACTCCATGGCGATTGGCGATTAATCTCTTATATTTAGCTAACATTGGAGAAAAGGAACGTTTATTAGGTCAGGACATCTGACGTAGCTTAATATCCGGACACCAATAAAATGTCGCCACGTGCCATTACTCTTTATCGCACGGCCCGACGACCCGACCCAGACCGGAACCCGGTATTGCTATGTTCGTGTATTGCTTGATATTGCTATGTATTGCTTGACAATAATGAGAAATACCGCTCTTTCAAAATCAATACCGAGCAATACCTAGCAAAACCGGGGTATTGCTCGGTATTGCTAGGTATTGGTCTTGACATAATCATATTTCTCATTATTGAGCAATACCTAGTAATACCCTGGTCTGCACAAATTAGCTAATACATAGCAATATCGGGTTCCGGTCCGGGTTGGGTCGTCGGGACGCGCGATAAAGGGTAAGGGCACGTGGCGACATTTTATTAGCATCCGGATGTAGAGCTATGTCAGATGTCCTGACCTAATAAAAGTTCGGAGAAAAGTGCCCCTCAGAGAATGGAGAAATTATTAAGTGTGGAGTCTGGACGTAGAGAACCGTTTAATTTTGTGAGTGTCAAAACCGAACAGTTCTCTATGTCCAAACTTCACATGAAATAATCTCTAAAGAATGTGCTATTCTGCCTTTCTATATTCACATGAGGTGGGCCTCATTGGCCAAACTGTGCGACAGTAACATTCACATGGGATTTGGGTGAAGAATTATTAGGTGTATAACACGCCACAAAAATAAGATAAAAAAAGTTATGTATTTACAAAGTATATTTCTTAAAATAATTTTATACTCACCAAAATCATATTGATTTGTGCCCATGTGACGTCGTAATAAAGATATACACATATGCACTCAATCAACATCTTATTCTATACCTAATAATGTGTCCATGAGGTGTATTTTACCATTTTACTGCTTGTGGGGCCTAATTTATATTATTGTAGCTTCGGGGAACAATTATTACGTCCTCCGACCGGACGTAGAGGAACGTCCGGTCGGAGGCAATTTGCCGCCAAAAAATGAGTTGTACCGAGCAAATATCGAGCAATATCAAACAATAACGAAGAATACCATCATTTGAAGACCCAATACCGAGTTATACCGGACTTTACCGAGCAAATACCGAGTTATACCAAAGTTGTACCGAGTTTTTCTAGGAAAAACTCGGTACAACTCGGTATTTCTCGGTACAGCTCGGTATAACTCGGTATTGGTCTTCAGAGAACGGTATTCTTCATTATTATCAAATAATACCTAGTTGTACCGAGCAAATACCTAGTTTTTGGACGGGAAATTGCCTCCGACCAGACGTTCCTCTACGTCCTTGCACCGAACGTAATAAAAGTTCAGCTTCGAGGCATGCATTTAAATCAATCTAGTCAATTTAATTTAGAAATTAATTTAAATTTAAAATCTAGACAATTGAATTTCAATAACTAACATCAGGAAGTCTTTATCCTGCTATATTGTGTCAGCTATATAATTTTTTCTTCTTCATTGTATCATATTAAGAATTAAATTCTCATTTAAATCTAATAAAAACTTTTCAATCAAGTCTTTAAGTCTGCCGTTATCTTTTTTATACCTAGACCGGATCTAATACATCAACTCACATGATAGGGTCATCGAATGGAGAAATTATTCTGTGTGGGGTTCGAATGGTTCTTCCTAGGGGTGTCAATTTCGGGTCACGGGTCGGGTTCGGGTCGAACCCGAACTGACCCGGGTGGAAAACGGGTCAACCCTAACCCGACCCGGGTAGAGAAACGGGTCAAAAATCCGAACCCGGACCCGACCCGGCGGGTTGCCGGGTTGACCCGACACGACCCGGAACCGCGACGGCGGCAGCGCGCGGCAGCAGGCGTCGGCGGCAGCGCGCGGCAGCTCGCGGCAGCGCGAGCGGCACGCGGCGGGGCAGCGGGGCAGCGCGCGGCACGCGGCGGGGGAAGCGGGGCAGCGGGGCAGCGGCGCGTCACGCGTGGCAGCGTGCAGCGGGCGGGCAGCGGGGCGGGCAGCGGGGGCAGCGGGGCGGGCAGCGTCGCGTGGCAGCGGGGCAGCGGGGCGGGCAGCGTCGCGTGGCAGCGGGCAGGGGGCGGGGGCAGCGGGCAGAGGGCGGGATTTCGAAATTTTTTGAATTAAACGGGTTGGCGGGTTGACCCGGCAACCCGCCGGGTCAACCCGAACCCGACCCGTTTTTGAAACGGGTCGATTTCTGGAACCCGAACCCGATCCGTTTTGAAATCGAGTCGGGTCCAACCCGGCGGGTCCGGGTCGGGTCCGGGTCGGGTTTTCGTGTCGTGTCAAAAATTGACACCCCTAGTTCTTCCTGTCCGGACTATGAGTGTAAACATTGTGTGAAAACGGCTTGTGCAAAAAGTTGATATAAACTGTGTACAAATTTGTACACATTGTTTACACTCACATGTTCGAACGGCTCTTCCTATCCGAACGTCGCATAGAATAATTTCTTCATCGAATGGCCAACTTTTATGAGGCCAGTCATCTAAGACGATTCTTTCTAATCTTATCTTCCATCAAAGCTACTCCAACATATTCACATACTTACTCGTTTCACATACACTAAAAATAAACCACTCATTCACGTGAGCATCTTCATCTATTCAACAGTAAATTTAATTTTATATTTCTCTTTTAGAAAATTTAGAAAAATAAATTAAATGAACTAAATTTCAAATTAATTTGAACGAAGTTTGATCAATTCAGTTCAATTATATAATTATTTTTTAGTTTAAATAATATACATATAAAAGAGTGTTAAACAATATATATTAAAATTTATAATTTTGATTTATGAAATAAATATTATTCAGATTACTTTAAAATGACTTATTTTTGTGAGGGTAGAATCAGGCCTAATTCTGCCAGAATAAATTCGTTATATATCCCTATCTCGTGCTGAGTCATTCATATGCTATGGAAGGAATTGTGTTGACCATGTCACGCGTCATTAATTAGAGCTGATCTCATCGAACTCTAACAGGCTTTTGGTAAACATATTTGTAATGCTATCCAATCCTTCTTCCACACCTCTTTTCTTCCTAGACATGCTAAGAACACTGTTATTGCCCTCATTCTCAAGAGTCCCCATGCTTCCTCTGTTAATGACTACCGGCCTATTTCTCTTTGCAACACCTTCTACAAAATTATTGCCAAACTTTTAGCTAACAGGATGAAAATGGTCATGCCTTCTATTATTCATCCTGCCCAAGCTAGTTTTATTAAAAACAGAATTATCACTGATAACATCATTTTGGCCTCGGAGATTCTTAGCACCTTTAACAAATCTGCAAAAAACCATGTTTTTTGTGCCAAATTTGATATACACAAGGCCTTTGATACTGTTTTTAGGGAGTTTATTCTCAGACGTATGCAAGCTAAAGGCTTTCCTCCTATTTTTGTTTCTTGGATTAAGGCTTGTATTACTGATATTCACTTTTCTATTGCTATTAACGGCTCACTTGAAGGTTTTTTTGGCTCTGCTAACGGTCTTAGGCAGGGATGTCCCCTGTCCCCTTACCTGTTCACTCTTGCTATGGACGGTCTCTCCTCTTATTTTGAAGATGCTAAAGCAAATGGGGATCTTGTTGGTATCAATGTGGATAATTTCAACATCACACATCTTTTGTATGCGAATGACTTACTGGTTTTCTCCAAAGCTGATTTACAGGAGGCGGCTAATCTCTCAAAAATTCTGAATATTTTTGAAAATTCCTCTGGGCTGAAAGTTAACCCCCTTAAAAGTTCTATTCTCTTTTCAAAAAATTGCTCTTTGGCTGATGATATCTGTGAGCTTCTTAACATCAATTCTACCTCCACACCTCTTAAATATCTTGGGCCTCCTATTTATCTCAAAAAGCTTACTTTTGCTGATTTTAACCCTCTTATTAAGAAAATCACTTCTGCTTTAGAGGGTTGGAGGGCTAAAACACTGTCTTTTGGAGGTAGAACTCAATTTCTTAAGTACACCATCTTTAATACTATTGCCTATTGGATTAGGGGTAGTATTATGCCCAAGAGGTGTTTTCAGGTCTTAAACAAAATCTGTGCTAGATTTCTTTTCTCTCGTGATACTGCTGTTAAGAAACTTAGGCTGATTGCCTGGAAGGATACTTGTATTCCTAAAACTAGAGGGGGGCTTGGAATTCCTTCTATGGATTCTCTTTCTTATAGCTTCAACTGCTCTACTATTTTCAGATTTCTGAATGAGGAGAACAATCTTCTGTTTAACTGCTGGCGTAAACGATATTGCTCTCTTTGGTTATCCACTAAAAACACCTCGTCTCTTTTCTGGAAGAAGCTTTGTTTAACTGCCCATTCCTCTAAGCATTGCTGGCAGTTCAGGATCCTCTTCAACTGTCATCTCTTTTCTTTGGGATCCCTGGTGTTTTGGGAAATCGATTATGGATATTGTGAATCAGAATGTTGATTTTTCTTGGCTGAACCAGTTTTTGAACGTTCCTGTCTCTCACTTTTTGATGAATGGTTCCTGGAATTGCCCCTCTACCTGCTACCTTGTGAATCAAATTCTATTGGTGCCCATATGGAATATTGGAAGAACTTGTTTATGGTACTCTGCTGATAATTGCTCCAATATGCTGTTCAGGAAAGAATTTTTTAAAGGGTATCCGGTGGTTAACTGGCATCGTTTTATCTGGCACAAACGTAATGCTATTCGTTTCTCCTCTTTTGGTTGGATGGCTGTGAGAAATGGATTAAAAACTGCTGATAATTTATTGAAAAGAGGCATTAATGTTAACCCGAGCTGCTCCTTCTGTTTGGATTTTAGAGAATGCCACAGTCACCTTTTCTTTGAATGTGATTTCTCTTTTAGTATTTTGAACTCTATCATTCCTCACTCCCATACTTTGCTGCTCCGTCCTAACCTGTTTCAGGTTTTCGATCTTATTGAGGAAATTGCAGATAATGCTGTTACTTTAAACTTCTATTCTATGCTTATTAACATTGCTATTTACTAAAAGAGATCTTGTTCTTCATCTTCTGGATTAATTGTATTATGCTGGATTTTAAGAAAATTGTTTCTGCTTGGTCTATTTCTGGGAATTCTTCTGGTTGGCCCGTATGGCAACCAAGCTGCTTCGTTTTGCTTCTTCAGACAATTTTGCAGGACAATGATGAGTGCTGTAGTCCTGTCTCTTGGATGGCCATTATGGCAACCAGAGACAACCATTCTGACCATCTTATCGATCCGGGCCCTTTCGAGTACTACTACAGCTATAACCTGAGTCCTGATCAATTTTGTATACCACAATTTTGTTTTTTTGGTTATTACTGGGTGGTATAGTTTTTCTCTTTACTGTATTGTTTATTTGGCTTCCTTTCTCCTCAGCTCTGTTTTTTTTTGCTGGAGGTTAGTTCGTAATAGTTATTTTTCTTCTTAATTGATGGGCTTTGGCCCCAAAATTTCCCCAAAAAAAAAAAAAACAGGCTTTTGGGGGTTTTAAAAGAATTTTGTCAGAGAAATTAACTAAATATAAAGAATTTTTACATACATAACATCTAAAACTATTAAAAAAAATTATCTAACACCTAAACATTAATATTTACTTATCTACCACTCCGTTACACATATCGTCACATCCCGTCACTCTCAACGACCACCTTCATTGCAGTGCCCTCCAACGGCGGCATCCAGCTCAACAACGACCAAACATGGACCATCGATATCCAGCCAGAACCACCGGAGACCACGTGTGGGCTGCACTGGATGTTCCTTTGACGCCTCCGGAAATGAAAATTGCGAAATAGGCGATTGCGGCGACAAACTCTCCTGCACCGCCTATAGAACCACAAGCTAATTCAGGATTAGGACATATCATAAACCGTTGGATTACTATTCGTTAAACTTCTTTAACTAACATAGTATGAGAAAAATTATCTTTGCATTTGGATGGTTTTTTCTGTTCTTACGGCATTGCAATCTTATAAACTATCTCAAACGAAACTAAGATTTTTTTTTGATGGATTTCTTATTGCTTGTTAAAGTAATTTTTTAAAAAATTATTTTAAAAAACAGTTAAAAAATTATCCCAAATGAAATCTAAATTAGTCAGTTGGTTGCTTAACTATTCAAATTGCATTTAGTATTCAAACTTTATGTTTTTTAATCTATGTTGTTATGAGTATTGTGAATGAAAAATATGAATTAGAATTATTTTATCAATTTTAATATTTAGGAAATAATTGAATAAGAGAAAGAGAAGAATGTCAATTTCATAAATAATAAAAATTACATTTTTACATATAATTTTATTTTTATCACCAATTAGCTTGAACTTCCAAAACAGTAGATGGAGCTTCGGAATTCAGTGGGCTGAGAAGAACCCATAATTCTTCTGTTTTTTTCTTTTATTTCTTCCTGCGGGTGGAGTGAAATTAAATTTGTTTCAGGGGGCAGAGCGCATAGGATTCGTGAACTAAATAGACCGTGTAATCGAAAACAAATTTTGTAAAGATACGCGTCATCATCAGAAGTACTGGACAGCCTGTAATTGTCATTTAAGTTAAGTTCCCGGGCCCCCCAATGAACTGAGCGTTGGACGAGTTATTTATGACTCGGCTCAGTAACACTTTCGATAAATACTCGATAACTAAATAAATGAGCTTGACCAACATAACATCCGGTTCATTTATGTTGATGAATAGTATCGTTTAACGCTGGTGAACAATCTCATTAGTAAACTCGATTAAAGGTTGAATAAGAAGCTCTATTAAAATTATATTAGAGTTTTAAAAAATAAATATTGTTAAATTTAATAATTTATTTTTACTACGTGTCTAAAACTGATTAAACTAAGATTTCTTTTGGGATGGATTTCTTACTGCTTGTATTAATGAAATAAGTATGATTAATAATTTGAAATGAATGTTAGAAGTTTTTTAATTTTGTATGAACTATTATGAATAATGAAAGTCAAGTGCAAGTGAATCTTTGATGGCAAGTATTACGTGAAATACTTTAAAAATCTCTAAGAAAGTAGATTTACAAGTGTTCGAGTCAACCCATTTGGCATATGCCAGCTGTGTTCTGGGTTCGCGGGTCAGGTCAAACCTTGCGAGTTGGATTTTGATCTAAATTTCTAACCTGTTTACAAAATCGAGTCGGGCTCGAATCAACATGTTTGGACTCAGGTCAATTTCAAATTCGACCCGAACCCAACCCACAAACCCATATTGACACCCCGAACTAGAATTGACCTTCAAAAATTGTGTTTTACGTTTTTTATGAATATTTTATTTATCTTTACTATCTTTTAATTATATTCCGATTTCATCTTTTAATTGGAATATTGATATTTGTGATGGGTCAAGGTAAGAAGTTTACTATGCTAGTTTTGTTAGTTATGTTCTTTTTGATATTTCATGGGAAGGAAAAGGCCCAGTGTATAAATTAGGTACAGAGGCACGATCTTTAGGTTATGAGTAGTAAGGTACTATTCTTTTAATACAATATGTCATTATTTTGATATATAGATCATGTAGATCTTGATTAATGTATATGGATTTTGGTAAAATGAAATGTGCTCATTATGCTTTATTATTTCAGATTTTGTAGTAGCTCTTGTTGTACCTATAATGGTTGAGTAATAATTGTAGATTAAGGTATTCCAACCTTCCATTAGATTCGAGGTTGTCAAACTAGAGAACTCGCCTCAAGATAGAAGCAAAACTCAGAGATAGAATCCTCCATCGAGCTAAGCATTCTGTGACATGTGTCTAAAGCAGTCTGTATTAAGGGTCATTTCTTTTACTTATAAGTCAATTAAGACAAACTCACATATATATACATCACAAATACAAGCTTCGAATCCAAAACCTCTTAATTGGTAGTCAAATCTCTCAACCAGCAGATCAATGTGAGTTGAGTTGTACTAAGGGTCATAACTCATTGCATTTTTTTTAATTTCCTTAATGTAATAGCAACTTTTGTGACCCTCAAATTCCTATCAAATGATGATGATGAGAAACATTTAGATCTTTTTGGCATTTGATATGATGAATTAAATTAGTCGATAATTTTGTAGAGAATTCTTTTCTCTATTTCTCTTCATTCTCACATAAATTCTCAAGTCTTACTTCTCATAGCTCGCATGCTAGTAAGCTCGTATATCATTCACGAATCTATTTGAACCCAACAATTATGATTAATCTCAAATTTATTAGAATTATTATGTGATGAATATAATATATAAATAATAAATATTAAACTCGTCTAAAATACAATCAAAGACTTAGAAAATCATCCTTATTAAAATTTTGATAAGGTAAATATACATTTTTTAAGGAAATATAAGTCATTTATGTATAGTTAATAGGATAAATATCATAAAAATTAAATTATAATTTTTAAAAAATTAAATAAAAATTGGTATATAAATTTTTTTACTAATTAGTGTAAGATCAATAATGATGAAGGGACACGCCTAATTACAAAATGGAACGAAACCCAAGGGGAGTCCTCTTCACGATATGTAATTAGGTATATTGCCAATCATATTCTTCATGGCATATTCTAAGGTTTTTTTGTTTGAGATAATTTTCTAATTATTTTTTAAACTCATAATTTAGTACAAAATTTTAAGAATAAAATAGTTTTTTTATTAAAAAATTGTTTTAAAAAATAATAAAGCCTAAAATTAATAAATTTCTTTCATTTTTTTTAAAATAAAATAAGACATATCCAAATATAAGATTTTAATAATTGCTCTTAAAATATTTGTCAACTTAATTAATTGGCACCCTTTAATTAAAATAACTTACTAATAATTAAAATTTTAAGGTTTAATTTATATCACGGCATAAAGTTTCTTCTTATGAAGCTGCAGTTATGGGATTTGGAGTGATGATAAAAGTGTCTCTTTTGATCTAAGGTTTCATTTGAGAAAATTTTTTTTTATTACTTTCTAAAACAAATTTTTAGTACAAAAAAATTTTAGTTTACTTTTTTTTTTTAAAAGATACTTTAGAAAACAGTAAGAAAGATGTCCCTGTAGCGTCCTGGGGTATTCGCGGCTGTAAAGTTTAATGTCTTAGCTTCGTACAAAGATCCATCACACAATTATATAAGAAAAAAGGGTGCATCATTTATAAGAGACATCAATATTTTTATGTAGAAAATCCTAAAAAGAGAAAAAACCAACGGCTCTGACCTAGCTTGAATGAATCCACTAATATTTGCAGTTGATTATAAATGAGGCTCTTCCTTGGGGGAAGGCCTTAGCTTGATGTAATAAATATACATCATATGGAGTGCATTACATGATGTGAATTGAAAGAATCACTATTGGCATATTTGTTTGGTCGGCAAGTCCATAGTCGGCGTGCGACGAAGGCCGAAAAGATCGTAGTCTGGTGACGGTGGTTGGTCGGAGCGATCATAGTCGGCAGGCGACAATGGTCGGGAAGACCTTTATCTTGCGACAGTGGTCAGAAGGATCGTAGTCGACGGACGATAGTGGTTTGAAAGATCGTTGTCTGGCGAAGGATGTTGAAAAGATCGTAGTCGGCGGGAGAAAGTGGTTAGAAAAACCGTTGTCTAGCGTGGAGATCAGAAGGACCGTAGTCGGTTGGTGATAGAGGTTGAAATTTCAGTGATGGGCGGAAGCCCAACAACGAGCAAAAGCCTGATAGCGAGCAAAAGTTCGATGTGAGCAGAAGTCCGACGATTGATAGAAGACCCGTGATAGGTGGAAGTCTGGCGATGGACGAAAGTCCGATATTAGTCGATGGTCAGGCATAAGTCCGACGAAAGTCGATGGATGGGCAAAAGTTCGATGTCAGTTGGCCGCCGGGAAGAAGTATGGCGTTAGTTGGTGGCCATGAAGAAGTTTGGCGTCAGTTGCCAGCCATGAGTAAATCCGGCGTCAATCGGTGACCGGGTGAAAGTCTAGTGTCAGTCGCCGGCGGGGCAGAAATCCGACGTCAGTCGGCAGCCGAGTGGAAGTCCGGTAGTGGTCGAGGAGGATTTTGGTGGCAAGAGACCTATCTTCCGTCTCTTCCTTCTTTTCTTTGCTTGGGCCCCTTCTTCTCGTTATTTATACTTTTTTGAGTATGACATAACCAGTAAATAAGATGGAGATTGGGATCGGTTTGAATGGATGGTCGATGTTGCTCCTCTTGATCGTGGACGGTTTACTAGGCATTTGAATGTCTTAATGATATCATAATTTAACGATCTTGGGCTCATTGAATTTGTCTCGTTGAGCCGCTCGATTCGACTATAAGCATGTCATGTTTGGAAATCGTTTAGTCATCCAGCTTATGGTTTGAACTTTCTAAATGCGCTTCAGGTCTTCAATATGGACCCTGTGGGCTTGGATTGAGTCAAATTTGGTGTTGTTGGGTTTGTCTTTTTGAGACATTCAGTTCGACTATAAGTTTGGTAAGATAGGAGTTCATATGATTCCGAATTTAATTTCGAAAAATTCCAACTTAATTTTGCATCGAGATTCATGCCAGACCAAGATAATTTTTATCATCAGTCCCAAACAAAGCTTAATGTCATGCATTTTTATTATAAAAAATGAATTTTTGTTTTGTAAAAATTTAACAAATTATTATTAATTTCTTAAAAAATAAATTTTACTTTGAAATGGGTGTAATTATCAATAATTCTGAAAAAAATTATTATATTTTAAATTTTTAAATCCATCTTAATAAAAAATTTAATAACATTCTCACATTTTTTTCAATCTCTTAAATATTTTTAATTCATAAAATTTTCATACTAAAAAGTTATTTTAGGTTTCGTTTGGTACGGCTTTCTTACTACTTCTTAAAGCATCTCTCTAATTCAAAATTTTAAAATTTTGTATTAAAAAATTGCTTTATGAATCAATAAGAAAGTCTTCACAAACAAAGCCTTAAAAAGCAAAAAAAAAAAAAAAAAAAAAAAAAAAAACTGTTCCAAAGGAAGACTAAGGCTTCGTTTGGGACGGCTTTTTTACTGCTTTCTAAAACAGAGTTTTAATACAAAAAGTAAAAAAATTTGTACTAAAACTCCGTTTTAGAAAGCAATAAAAAAGCTGTCCCAAATGAAGCATAAGGATTAACAAAAAGCACTTTTACTTGGGATTTTTTTAAATAAAAAAAACTAATTGATAAAATGACCTTTAGTCACATTAGTTTAAAAGTATTCAAGTTTTTTTGTGGATTTGTTGAGCGGCTGAAAAAGAGAAGGAAATATGAAAAAGCTTTGCGGTTGTCATTTTTCTTAAGACGATGAAATCATGAAATTCTTAGCGCATATTTTTATAAAAACTTTGAAATATATTTTGATCCAAGATTATATATTTAAAAATATTTATATTTGGATGTCATGATAAAAAAAAAAAGCTATCTCATTACATGGGAAACCTTTTTCTCCATTGTGCTATCTTAGGAGTCAAATTCTTATTGAAATCTAATAAACAAAAGGTCAGAACATTTTAGGTCTATCGCTACATTTCTTAATATAAGCCAAATCTAATACATTTGCTTTCTAATCAGGTCATCGGAAGGATGTCATTTTATGTGACAAACCATCTAAAGTGACTCTCTCTAATCTTATCTTCAACTAGAGTTACTCCAACTCTCACTTATATGCTCTCATATCCTACCTCTTAGAGTAAAGTCACTCATCCACATATGCATCCTCATCTCTGCAACACTTAACTTAAAATCATGATTTTTTTTTAATTGTGAATATTCTACACTATAAAGCATTGCAAGTCTCACACCATCTTATATAATTTTCCCTTAAGATTGAAAGAGACTTTTCTATCATACAAGTCCGATGCATTCCTCCACTTTAACCATCCAACTTGAATCTTGCTAATAATATAACCATCACTTTGAACAATAGATCCAAGATATCTAAAATATGTACTCTTATTAATGACTTGGTCGCTCAAAGTCACAATCTCCTACTATATTTATTACTACTAAAATTGCACTCAATATACTCAGTTTTAGATCTACTCAAACGAAAACCTTTAGACTCTAAGGTAGACCTCCATAATTTAAGTTTACCTTCAACTTACTCTCTAGTCTTATCAACAAGAAGAATATTATTAGAAAAAAGCATGCACTAGGGTACAACCTCTTGCAAATGTCTAGTGAGAACATTCATGACTAAAGAAAAAACACATGGGCTTAAGGATGATCCTAAATGTAATCCAATAGAAATAAGAAAATACTTGGTCAAATCACCTTGTTTTTTAACACAAGTAATAGCTCATGCATACATATTCTTAATGACTTGAATATAGCATTATTAACCCCTTTCTTTTTTAAACTCTACATAACTTCTCTTAGAACTTTACATATGCTTTCTCTAAATCAATAAATATCATATGAAGATCCTCATTATTCTCTCTATACTTCTGCTCATGTATAGAGGATCCCCATATAGCCTATGGTGGGCAAATGCCCACCCTCAAAAAATTAAAAAAAGTCTTTATGGAGGTTAATTTGGAATTTTGACCCCCTAAAAAGTTATTTTTCCCATCATTTAGGAACAATGAAGAAGCATTGGTTGAACACACTAAAAAAAAGGTATTGTACTTACTTTCTAGTTTATATAAAGTATGAGTAAAACTTTATCGATCCAATGGAAAAAGATGTGTCTTATGATTTCTAAGTTGGGTTTAAAAGAAAATATAAAAAATTAGAGAAATTTTTTTGTAATTTGTATATAAATAACTTATTTTTTGCTTCAATTTTAAATTATTTTTTATAGCATTGCATTGAAATCCAATTATTTTTTATTGAATTATGATTTGTGCATGAGCGATTCTTAAATCCATTAAATATTATGCATACTTCATGGTTTAATTTTTCTTTTTTTTTTTCTTAAGTTAGATTACATTAAGCTTATTTATTATTATTATTCTCTATCTTCAACATAAATTATACTCCAACTTATATTATTACTAAAACTAATATTAAATTGAAAGATAAATGATAAAATTTCATCTTATAAATTTGATAGTATTATGTTGATTAAATTATTTGAAAATAATTTATTTAATTAATATTACTATTTGATGTTATTATTTTATTTTATTTTTATTATTATTATTGTTGTGGTCTAATTAATTAAAATTTTATCTACCATAAGAAAAAAAAAGCTGGATCTGCCCCTGCTTATATAATGATTCATGATTGCTTGATTAATGAATTTTTTTTAGTGAGATATCAATTGTTCCTCTATTTTCATATGTCAAAAGTATTGAATCCAAAACTAATAGGGTCTCTTGGCATTTGTGATATGAAATCATAATAATAAAGAAAAAAATTTAAATGCTAGCCCACTTCCTAGATATCAACATAGATGTTTCCTTAGAGTCGTGAACTACGTAAATTCTCTAGATCATAATTTCAGTCTTCTCTATGATTTCATATTATTTGGGTAGAAAACTATCAATAAATCTTGCCTCAAACACCTCAAACTATGAAAAATTGAATGCACAAGTCTTGTAGACTATCGAAAATATCAAAATTGAGTTCTAAACATAAAAAAAGTATCCTTTGTGCCCAAAATTATCTAAATAGGCTTAGGCCCTGACATGAGTTGTGGGTATCCAAAAAAGAAAAAAAAATTCTAACTTTTTTACCTCCTACCAATTCTACACCTCAATAAATAAGAAATAGGAGACTTCAATGATTACACTTAGGCTTTGTTTGTGACGACTTTTTTACTACTTTCTAAAACGGAGTTTTAGTACATTTTTTTTTATTTTTATACTAAAACTCCATTTTATAAAGCAATAAAAAAACAGTCCCAAACGAAGCCTTAGTCATGTCGAACTTAAGTAATATCTTTAGGTTCTATCTCTTGACATCTTATTTCTACTTTGAGAAATAAAAATATTAAATAAAAACTCTTAACATCTTGTGTTTGATATCATTAGCACAACATATGGAAAGTGGCTAAGATCTTCTTTCTCATAGATTAGGAAAGGAGGAGACTAAGTCTTTGTATGGAATATCTTTTTTACTATTTATTGAAACAACTTTTTTTGTACAAAATTAAAAAAAATTTTATACTAGAAAGCAGCTTTAAGAAACAATAAGAAAGTTGTCCCAAACAAAGGTTTTATTTGGGATGACTTTCTTAATGTTTCTTAGTACAAAAAAATTTAATTTATGTACTAAAAAATTGATTTAAGAAGCACTAATAGAAGGTGGCATTTATCCTTGAGTTTGGTGGGGAGAGACCCCATAGTGGATGGCCAGTAGCATAGTAAGCAACTCCCTACACATAATTTCTTAAATGAAACGACGTTTAAAATATCTTCTGTAATTATGGGGAATGACATCATCTACATCCGACAACAAACACTAATAAAATTATTTCAATCGGATGAAGTCCATTTGATTTGTTTTTCCTTTCTCAATTTTTTATATGAAAGTTCACTTTTCTTTAGACATATGTATTTGATCTTCATACAAAGACAAGAGGTAAATACTTTTTCTATATCACATTCTAATGCATAAATTTATTTATTTATTTTTCTCCCCCATTACTTATAACCAATCTAATTTATGTTATTAAAAAAAATTAATGGAGGCCAATTCTCTCTCTCTCTCTCTCTCTCTCTCTCTCTCTCTCTCTCATTTAATAGGAGACTCCTTGCACTTGCTTTTGGATTGATCCTCGAAGCGGATTAGGTCAACGAGAGCAGGGAAAATATGTACTATTATTTAGGGTTTCACACATTTGCTTAAAGCCTATTCTACGGATTAAGCTTCCCTAATTAATTAGGAATATTACCTTTGAAATAGCTTTATAAGAAAATAAACTCAAAGAAAAAAAAAATCCACTAAAGCCAAAATTTCATAATTGGAATTGTCCATCTGATTCCCACGTGGAAATTAAAGTTGCAAATGATATTGATTGAGCTAAATTGACTGAATAACTACCCAATATTTTTTTATGGCATTGCATCAAAGCCTATTATTTTTCTTTGATGAATTTTGAAAGTATTTTATAGAATATATTTTTAATAACAAAATTTCAAAATTAATTGAAGGAAATCAAAACCCAAATTAAGATTTTATTTGGGATAATTTTCTTATTATTTTCTAAAATTGCTGTAGAAAAAATAAAAATTTAAAGTTATTTTAGAAAGTAATTTTGTAGTAAAATTTTTTTTTTTTTTTTTTTTGAGATAGTAGCTAAAGAGAAGGTGTGATTACAGTCTGAAAACAAAGTAGAAAGAAAATTATCCCAAAGAAAGTCTAAATAAGGGTGGAGAAAATAACATCACTATTATGGTTGCAGGAAATAACTTTCCATCATAAAATTTTTTTGAAAAACAGTGAGAAAGTAATTAAAAAATAATAGTCAAAAGTAATTAATGTTGTTGTCAAAAAAGCAAAGTAGTCAAAAAGTTATCCTAAACAGACCATAAGTCTAAAATGGCTTGATTTTTTATTAATTTTTGTGTCTATTAAGACAAATTCATACACACATCACATACGCAAGCTTCGAATCCAAGACCTCTTAGTTAATATAGTCAAAGCTCTCAACTAACATATTAAGAAGAGCTAGGTGCGTAAATGACCTGAATTATATATTCTAGGCCATTTGATCATGGAGAAATATAGCAGCAAAGGAAATTCTTAGTGGAAATGTGAAATTTTGTCTACGTGATCCACGTTTTTTTTTTGGAAAAATTATTCAATAGTTTTGCTAAACGTTGGTGATTGTGAACGGTGGGGCACTCGTTTTTGCAAGCATTCCCAAGAGGATTCTCACTTGCCATGCACGTTGATGCACATGTGTGACATGTGGAAATTAAAAAAAAAAAAGATAAATTTTCAAAATAGTTTTGGCTTCATCCATAGGTGATTATCAAGTATCTAAAGATGGCATAATTAGGAATAAATTATTATTGAGTTCATTAGAATCTCACATTGTTGTTTAAAAAATATGATAATGATTATTGTATGGACGGTGAACCCAATTAAATTATAATTTAATGGCATTTTTTTTTCTTTCCAAATGGAATAAACATGAATATAGATTATTATAAGATAGTGCTTCACCTTCATTTTGTATTAATGCTTGGAGCTAGTCTTAAAAATACTAAACCTAGGGCCGAAAGAATTGTCCGCTCGAGGTCAATTTCCTGATGAAATATGACTTCATTTGCGACAGGTTTATTACTATTTTTTAAAGCGATTTTTTAGTGTAAAAATTTCTTGATTTAAAATTTTTTGTGCTGGAAAGCTATTTTAGAAAGCTGTGAAAAAGTTGTTCCAAATGAAGTCTAAGTGTGACTCTCATAAACTATATTGCATAACAGATAATAGTTACTGAAATGACTGCCTCTAATTATCATATATGGCTCCTAATTTTCAAACCCTCAAGTCCTGCCATGAAATAATAGAGTGATTAGTTTAATAGCCTTTAAATTGCACATATTTAGACTAAAAGTAATCATGTCATGAAGAAAATAACTTTTTAATTAACTGTTGTAGAAAGCATATTCCTAACTTAAATATTTCTTAAATGTAAAAAAAGTTGTAACCAAACATAAAGTATATATAGTAGCGATTTGAAAAGCAAGACAATAATTAAAAAATTGTCCCAAATGAAACAGTACTTAATGTCGAAGATGCTTCACATTATTTTAGATATACTAATTGAACAAGAGAAATGCATCTCTAATTCATAAATGTTAGCCTACAATCCCATGTAAAAAGCCAAGAAGCTGAGAAATAGCTCAAGTTTTAAATCTATTTAGTTATGTGCTACAAATTCTCCTCAAACTAATTTTTTCATCTATGGCGCACTGATACTTTTTCTCAAATAGTTGTGCAGAATCTGATACATATCATACCTGACAAGCGTCAGACACGCCTCTGAAAGTGTCGGACATGCTGAAAACTTGTCTAATTAAAAAAATATTAAATAGAAATTGGATACGTGTGTCAGACACCCATGTCTTAAATACTTTATGAAAATTTTTTAAATAAAATTTCTTGTATTTTAAAATTTTATTTGTTTAAAATATAAAAATTAAATTTTTAATTCTTTATCCACATTACCAAATCAATCGCCGCATTCAATATCTCATTTATAAAATATTCTTATTTTCATTTCTCTTTGGCTGGTTGCGACTTTGGTTTCACAACAATAACGGATGTCATCTCAACATCGATGATTGATGTCGTTACAACATCGGCATTTCAAAACTATCTCAGCATCAAAGTTTTACGCTGTGACGCTAGCAATTTCTATACCCACAATTTGATAGCTCATATTTGCCCGACATTATTTTAACATCGACGACCAACCTCCTCTCAATACCTGCGGAATCAAATTCTTAGCAAATCCGTCACAAACTAGAATTTGTGACGGATTTCTCTTATTTTGCGGTTAATTTTTTTGCCACAAAAGTTGAATTTTTTGTAGTAATTAAGAATATGAATATTTTAATATTTTATTAAAAAAAATTTTACAAGGTATTTATACTATTTTTATTGAATAGAAAATAATTTGAATATTGAACAATAATATTACTGTACAATTAAAATGTTAAAGTAATATTCTGTACAATATCTAGCAAATTGTTTATGTTTTGAATATGTACATTTTTACTCTGTAATAAATTATGTTGTCCATCGTTATAGAAAACTTTACAATTATAAAATGTGCTCAATTATGCTTTGATTACTACAAGTGATGAAATGTGTGCTTATGTGATTGAAAAATATCTTGTGGGAGATATAAAGGGTCATAATTTTTTAAGAGTATGGTTGTGATCAAGAATATTTTGATGCCTATAAAGTTTATTCTCGTGATTATAAAGTCATGTTCTTGTGACAAATATGTCAAGTTCTATTCCTACGAGCATATTCTAGTGCTATAAGCATAAAAGGAAGTCATAAAGAGCTAGAATCCTTTGAGATTCTATCTGAGATCGGGAAAATCTGATATGAACTATTTTGTGATATGAATTTCAATTTATTTATCTACTCATAATTATTATATGAATTTGGACAACTGTTATATATGCTCTGGTTAAGTTGTTCAGAAAAATATTCTATTATACTGCACTTTGAAAATGATTGAAAATGTTTAATAAAAGAACTATTTGAAAATTTAGATAAGTTTTTATGGAAATGCTGAGTTGTTTAGGTTCACTATGATTTTGCTTCTATTTTTTGTATCTAGAAAAGGGAAAGAGCTTGTTGATTAGTAGTTTCATGATTCAGATACGAGTCGATAGATATTTTTCTGTTTTGATTTTTGTATAATCATGACTAGTTTTTAAATGCTTTGTTTTGTTCTTTGTTATGTAGCAATATACTATATTGTAGATCTTATAAATGTCATTTTGATGAAATGAAAAGAGAATATGTTGATGAGTTTATTTTCAGTACGCTTGATGTTTTAGTAGCTATGTAGTCTGTTGTTTATCTAAAATGAATATTGGAAGAGAATCTGAAACATTCTAAAACTATATCTTTAGATTTATCTATCATAGCTCAACATGATAGAAAGCCTGTTAGGTTGAGTTGTAACAATAAATCTCAATCAATGAATTACGTGAATCAACAGAGGATAATATCAAACTATAGTATTTAAATAAAAGCTCGTCGTCCCATCATGTTGTACAGCTCAATCAGTCTCCAACCAACATCAGTAAATAACCAATCTTCACTTATTTTCACATATATTATTATCATAGTATTATAATCGTAATTGCAACCAGGTATTACCCAATAATCGCATGCCTATTTTCTTTCACAATGCTTGTATTAACAAAGTGGTATGATTTTACAAGCTCAAAAAAACTTTGATCCATATGAAAATCTTATAAAATCATCAATGAAAAAAGCAAGGATTTTCTTTTCAAGTTTGGAAGAGCCATCCCTTTGAAAAATCCTACAAGGAGTCACCATCATTAAAGTCTAATTTTTTCAAAACTAAAGGAACCCAATCTTTTAGAAAATTTTATGAAAATCATTTCTCATAAGAGTAGTGTAGCCATCTCCTTCCAAACATACAAGTATAGCCATTTTCTCTAAGACTTA
Source organism: Dendrobium huoshanense (assembly GCA_016618105.1). Lineage (NCBI taxonomy): Eukaryota > Viridiplantae > Streptophyta > Magnoliopsida > Asparagales > Orchidaceae > Dendrobium > Dendrobium huoshanense. Next base: position 24,685,720 of record CM028348.1, read on the forward strand.
TATTTGCATCATTATCATGGTCGCATCCAAAACTATGCCACATACCTCACTTGTATTATAGTCATCTCTTTCAAGATCTATATTCTATTCTCTCTAGTATCATAATCATGTTGTATTTCAAACTATCATCTTACATTGCTTGAGCTCCATTCTTCCCCTTCAAGACCTATAGCTAACTCTGTCTATACCATTGATATTTTTACATCTAAACTAAACAAGTCTAACATCTCTTTCAAGGCCTACATTGGAACCTTGCTTAAGTTGTAGGCATTATTGATTTTAGTTTGCACTACTACAATCTTGTCTGAATCAAAACTTTCTCTAACCAGTCTTACATCATAGCTATCTCCAGCCAGACTTATACTAGACTTGTCTTTATGCATCGTATATTCTAATTTTCTATCAGACACCCTGTACAAGGCCACTCCAATTATTTGGTTATGGACCACCTTTATACTATTTTAAAAAAATAAATAAATAGTGGACGATGTTGAACAAAAATAGACCCTATGATTTTTCACCTCTAAGAATTTTAACTAAAAACTTCTTATGTCCCACACTCTTCTTAATTTTACTATTTATGTGCATGATATCCGAAAAGACCAAGATAATTGAGATTAATATTCACTCCATCAGCTTGATTTCCTACTAGCAACCATTCGACACCATCTATAAGAATTCTAATCTTCGTTGACCCATAATTACAATATTTATTGATCATCAATGTGCAAGGAATAACACTCAATCAGGGGTGTAAGTGAGCAAAGGCAGCTCGCGAACCGAGCTTATCGAGCTCACGAGTCAAGCTCAAGCTCAAATTTGAGCTCGTTTAGTAAATCAGCTCGAGTTCGAGCTTGAGTAAGCTCAGCCTCTTTCATCTTACTCTTTGTTGGAGGATGAAACATCACCTATACAACATCATTTAAAAAAAAAAATTTGTTATACCTGTATGAAGAGAAAGTTAAGTCTAGGAGGCAATAATAGATTCAGTTAGGTAAGAATATTTACACTAGTATTTTGGGCATGAAAGTGCCAATTTGTACCCTTAGACTATCACAGCAAATGAAAAAACTTGGGCATTACCACAAATGCACAAGGCATATGTTATACATTAATAGAGAGTGAAATATATCATTCCTGATTGATGATGTAATTTCACAATTAAATTCACTAAAAGTTCAAAAACAAATCATGAATATTCATTCCTACGCAAATCATTAAAAATCGTGCATCGTGAATATTCGAGCACACAAAAAGCACACAATGGACTCCAATATCTCATCATTTTCAGAGATACCTTCAGCTAACTTAACAAACAGCTTTAAGTAAAAAAGAACAGATTTTGGCACAGAAGACCAGAGTTTGCAAACACGAAAGCTTTCCTTTATTCATTGAGAGAAGAAACAAGAAATGAAACAGTGAACCACATCACAAGCTTCACACGATCGCATGGTTCATACATAAAAGTTATTATATACATGCATGCTAAACCAGACATGTTTTTCAAAGCTGGGATGCTTAATGACAAGCTTGGCATACATGAACACACACAGCTGGGATGGAAATAAACTGGCTTTCAATATGCTCAAACAAGACATCAAAATCACATAACAATCTCAGGTTTCAGAATGCTAGATTTGATCTCCTTGTGTGGGAGGACAACCCCTCCATTGCTGTATACCTCATCACCAACATGCACATCCTCACCAAGGATAGTCATGTTCTCAACCCTTGCCCACTGCCCCACTGTAGAATGCCATCCAATGATGCTGCTTGAGACACAGGCATGATTCTTCACACGAGCTCCGCGCATCACAGTACATCTTGAGAGCCTTACACCAGATTCGACCACACAACCTGGTCCGATTGCGACATCGGGACCAATCAGGCAACCTTCTCCAATCACAGCAGTCTCATGCACCAGGACATTCCCGATAAAGTGCGAACCTACGGCAAGTTTGGCCGACGATTTCTTCCTAATGGAATCAAGGTAGAGTCTTAGGCCTGTGATGTAGTCTTTAGGCTGCCCAATGTCCATCCAGAACCCTGGCAAGACCATGGCAAAGAGGTTTTGATCAGAAGCAATTTTAGGGAAAACCTCCTTCTCTATTGAGGTGGGTCGCAATTCGATAAGGTCGAGGACTGAGGGGTTCAGCAGGTAGATCCCAGCATTGATTTTGTTTCCAACAAATATTTTTGGCTTTTCAACAAATCTCTCTACTTTTCCAGTTTCCTCCTCCATAACAACTACACCATACTTTGAAGGTTCATCGACCTATTCAACGAAATCAAAGTTCATTTTGTAGGTTTATCGATCATAAAAAGAATAAGAAGCATAAAGATTGATATTTACCTTGGTTACCATAATTGTGGCCTCTCCTCCATGGGATTTATGGAATTTAACTAATTCAGCAAATGGGTATTCACTTATAACATCACTGTTGAGGACAAAGAAAGGCTCACCAGAGCCATCCACTAGCTTATCTCTTGCAAGAGCAAGAGGGCCAGCTGTTCCTAGAGGTTCAGTCTCCTGAGAGCAGGTAATTGTTATACCAATCTTAGTTTCAAATTCCTTGAGAAAGTTGAGCATGACCTAATCACAGAAAAAAAAAAAGAGTATCAGATATAAGAAATAACAGCCAATAATTTAAAGAAGATAAGCTCAAGAATACAAACAAACATTGCTTTTTCAATTTTACCTCTGGCTGGTAATTTATCGCTAAAACAACTTCAGTTACCCCTACCTCCTTCAGAGCTTCAATCTGGACATGGCCGAGAACAAAACACAATTAAAGCAATCAGAAAATTAAGGAATGATAAAACAAGGAGATTCTTATAATAAGCTATATAATTAGATCAAAAATTATATAAACTACAGTTCAATTGAAGCAACAAAAAAATTCAAAATGCAGACGAAAATTGTCATGATTCTAGATTGTGATCTTCACAGAATAGGAAATATTAAAAGAATGACAGGGTAAATTGAATGGAGAATTCGAGTGTAAATTCAAATTAAGCTTTGCAGAAGATATATGAAATGAATTATAACAATACCTGATGAAGGATCATGGGTTTGTTGGCAAAATCCACTAGTGGTTTTGGAACACTGAGGGTCAATGGCCGCAAGCGAGTGCCAAATCCACCGACAAGAATTAGTGCCTTCATAGTGAAAGATCCTTCCTTTTATCTTCCCCTGAATATACAGAACAATATCAACTGAAGGAATCTAAGAAAGTTCTGAGCTTCAACAGCCGGGTGTCCAGCTCTGGAGCTCCGCCAAGAAGAATTGCTAAAAGGGATAAGGATCAGGCCGCGAAAAAAGCTAGAATTGCTTTGGCTAGAGCCACAATAAAGATTTCAAGCTAAAACAAGAGATAGATCATCTATGAACATAAAATCTCGTAGCAAAGGAGCGCAAAGAAAGACTAGAGACCAAGATGGACCATTTTTTACCATTCCTTTCTGCATTAGAACTGATATTGGATCGTTTGAAGGGCTAATTTTATGGAATAACAGAGATATTTTTAAGATGCCTAGCTTTACTCTTTAACATTCATTCACAAAACTAAAGAGCGAATCACACGTCGGATCTGAATATTTCCAACAACAAACCAATAAAACCACCGAAATTTCAAACAATCTCGGAACAGCAAAGGCCAAATGCGTTGGCCTTCTAAAAAATTGCGCAAATGACTGCAAAATAAAGAAAAT